>OY804586.1:100334923-100907286 GCA_963680875.1 Bathymodiolus brooksi
TGAGCTTGGTGGCCATCTTGGTTGGAAGTCGGGATGACCGGATACAATTTTGGAAGGGGGCCATCCAAGAATCATTTCAGCAAAGTTTGATTGATATTGGCTCAGTAGTTTCCGAGGAGAAGATTTTTTTTAAATTTCATCCCCCCTTTTTTCTAATTTGCATAATCGGTCAAAATCGGCAAAAGTTCAAAGTTCATACAAAATCCTGTAATATATGCTAAAAAGCTCATCATTATGCTTACACAGTTCAAATTTGGGCACATTCTGGCTTAAAATAGAGCAGTTTTGGCCATTTGAAGAAATTTCTATTTTTAGTAACAGTGGCCATCTTGAATGGAGGGCGGGGCTGTCGGACACAATTTTGAAAGGGACCCACCCAGGGACCATCCCTGCCAGGTTTGGTTTAATTTGGTTCAGCGGTTTCAGAGGAGAAGATTTAAATGTGATCTTTTATCAAAATATGCCTAATTTGCATAATCGGTATATATCGGCTGAAAGAAATATTTCACAGAAAAATACGGAATATATGTTAAACTACTCCTTGCCATGTAGCTGCAGTTAAAATTTCAGCTCATTTTGACTTACACTAAAGCAGCAATGGACAATTAAAATTTCATCCCCCCTTTTTCTATTTTGAGCTTGGTGGCCATCTTGGTTGGAAGTCGGGATGACCGGATACAATTTTGGAAGGGGGCCATCCAAGAATCATTTCAGCAAAGTTTGATTGATATTGGCTCAGTAGTTTCCGAGGAGAAGATTTTTTTTAAATTTCATCCCCCCTTTTTTCTAATTTGCATAATCGGTCAAAATCGGCAAAAGTTCAAAGTTCATACAAAATCCTGTAATATATGCCATAAACCTCATCATTATGCTTACACAGTTCAAATTTGGGCACATTCTGGCTTAAAATAGAGCAATTTTGGCCATTTGAAGAAATTTCTATTTTTAGTAACAGTGGCCATCTTGAATGGAGGGCGGGGCTGTCGGACACAATTTTGAAAGGGACCCACCCAGGGACCATCCCTGCCAGGTTTGGTTTAATTTGGTTCAGCGGTTTCAGAGGAGAAGATTTAAGTGTGATCTTTTATCAAAATATGCCTAATTTGCATAATCGGTATATATCGGCTGAAAGAAAAATTTCACAGAAAAATACGGAATATATGTTAAACTACTCCTTGCCATGTAGCTGCAGTTAAAATTTCAGCTCATTTTGACTTACACTAAAGCAGCAATGGACAATTAAAATTTCATCCCCCCTTTTTTCTATTTTGAGCTTGGTGGCCATCTTGGTTGGAAGTCGGGATGACCGGACACAATTTTGGAAGGGGGCCATCCAAGAATCATTTCAGCAAAGTTTGGTTGAGATTGGCTCAGTAGTTTCCGAGGAGAAGATTTTTTTTTAATTTCATCCCCCCTTTTTTCTAATTTGCATAATCGGTCAAAATCGGCAAAAGTTCAAAGTTCATAAAAAATCCTGTCATACATGCTGAAAAGCTCATCATTATGCTTATACAGTTCAAATTTGGGCACATTCTGGCTTAAAATAGAGCAGTTTTGGCCATTTGAAGAAATTTCTATTTTTAGTAACAGCGGCCATCTTGAATGGAGGGCGGGGCTGTCAGACACAATTTTGAAAGGGACCCACCCAGGGACCATCCCTGCCAGGTTTGGTTTAATTTGGTTCAGCGGTTTCAGAGGAGAAGATTTAAATGTGATCTTTTATCAAAATATGCCTAATTTGCATAATCGGTATATATCGGCTGAAAGAAAAATTTCACAGAAAAATACGGAATATATGTTAAACTATTCCTTGCCATGTAGCTGCAGTTAAAATTTCAGCTCATTTTGACTTACACTAGAGCAGCAATGGACAATTAAAATTTCATCCCCCCTTTTTTCTATTTTGAGCTTGGTGGCCATCTTGGTTGGAAGTCGGGATCAACGGACACATGTTTGGAAGGGGGCCATCCAAGAATCATTTCAGCAAAGTTTGGTTGAGATTGGCTCAGTAGTTTCCGAGGAGAAGATTTTTTTTAAATTTCATCCCCCCTTTTTTCTAATTTGCATAATCGGTCAAAATCGGCAAAAGTTCAAAGTTCATAAAAAATCCTGTCATACATGCTGAAAAGCTCATCATTATGCTTATACAGTTCAAATTTGGGCACATTCTGGCTTAAAATAGAGCAGTTTTGGCCATTTGAAGAAATTTCTATTTTTAGTAACAGCGGCCATCTTGAATGGAGGGCGGGGCTGTCAGACACAATTTTGAAAGGGACCCACCCAGGGACCATCCCTGCCAGGTTTGGTTTAATTTGGTTCAGCGGTTTCAGAGGAGAAGATTTAAATGTGATCTTTTATCAAAATATGCCTAATTTGCATAATCGGTATATATCGGCTGAAAGAAAAATTTCACAGAAAAATACGGAATATATGTTAAACTATTCCTTGCCATGTAGCTGCAGTTAAAATTTCAGCTCATTTTGACTTACACTAGAGCAGCAATGGACAATTAAAATTTCATCCCCCCTTTTATCTATTTTGAGCTTGGTGGCCATCTTGGTTGGAAGTCGGGATCAACGGACACAATTTTGGAAGGGGGCCATCCAAGAATCATCTCAGCAAAGTTTGGTTGATATTGGCTCAGTAGTTTCCGAGGAGAAGATTTGTTTTAAATTTCATCCCCCCTTTTTTCTAATTTGCATAATCGGTCAAAATCGGCAAAAGTTCAAAGTTCATAAAAAATCCTGTAATATATACTGAAAAGCTCATCATTATGCTTACACAGTTCAAATTTGGGCACATTCTGGCTTAAAATAGAGCAGTTTTGGCCATTTGAAGAAATTTCTATTTTTAGTAACTGTGGCCATCTTGAATGGAGGGCGGGGCTGTCGGACACAATTTTGAAAGGGACCCACCCAGGGACCATCCCTGCCAGGTTTGGTTTAATTTGGTTCAGCGGTTTCAGAGGAGAAGATTTAAATGTGATCTTTTATCAAAATATGCCTAATTTGAATAATCGGTATAAATCGGCTGAAAGAAAAATTTCAAAAAAAAACCCCGAACATATGCTAAACTACTCCTTGCCATGTAGCTGCAGTTCAAATTTGAGCTCATTTTGACTTATACTAAAGCAGCAATGGACAATTGAAGAAATGTCTATTTTTAGTAACAGCAGCCATCTTGAATGGAGGGCGGGGCTGTCGGACACAATTTTGAAAGGGACCCACCCAGGGACCATCCCTGCCAGGTTTGGTTTAATTTGGTTCAGCGGTTTCAGAGGAGAAGATTTAAATGTGATCTTTTATCAAAATATGCCTAATTTGCATAATCGGTATATATCGGCTGAAAGAAAAATTTCACAGAAAAATCAGGGATATATGTTAAACTACTCCTTGCCATGTAGCTGCAGTTAAAATTTCAGCTCATATTGACTTACACTAAAGCAGCAATGGACAATTAAAATTTCATCCCCCCTTTTTTCTATTTTGAGCTTGGCGGCCATCTTGGTTGGAAGTCGGGATCAACGGACACAATTTTGGAAGGGGGCTATCCAAGAATCATTTCAGCAAAGTTTGGTTGATATTGGCTCTGTAGTTTCCGAGGAGAAGATTTTTTTTAAATTTCATCCCCCCTTTTTTCTAATTTGCATAATCGGTCAAAATCGGCAAAAGTTCAAAGTTCATAAAAAATCCTGTCATACATGCTGAAAAGCTCATCATTATGCTTATACAGTTCAAATTTGGGCACATTCTGGCTTAAAATAGAGCAGTTTTGGCCATTTGAAGAAATTTCTATTTTTAGTAACAGCGGCCATCTTGAATGGAGGGCGGGGCTGTCAGACACAATTTTGAAAGGGACCCACCCAGGGACCATCCCTGCCAGGTTTGGTTTAATTTGGTTCAGCGGTTTCAGAGGAGAAGATTTAAATGTGATCTTTTATCAAAATATGCCTAATTTGCATAATCGGTATATATCGGCTGAAAGAAAAATTTCACAGAAAAATACGGAATATATGTTAAACTATTCCTTGCCATGTAGCTGCAGTTAAAATTTCAGCTCATTTTGACTTACACTAGAGCAGCAATGGACAATTAAAATTTCATCCCCCCTTTTTTCTATTTTGAGCTTGGTGGCCATCTTGGTTGGAAGTCGGGATGAACGGACACATTTTTGGAAGGGGGCCATCCAAGAATCATTTCAGCAAAGTTTGGTTGAGATTGGCTCAGTAGTTTCCGAGGAGAAGATTTTTTTTTAATTTCATCCCCCCTTTTTTCTAATTTGCATAATCGGTCAAAATCGGCAAAAGTTCAAAGTTCATAAAAAATCCTGTCATACATGCTGAAAAGCTCATCATTATGCTTATACAGTTCAAATTTGGGCACATTCTGGCTTAAAATAGAGCAGTTTTGGCCATTTGAAGAAATTTCTATTTTTAGTAACAGCGGCCATCTTGAATGGAGGGCGGGGCTGTCAGACACAATTTTGAAAGGGACCCACCCAGGGACCATCCCTGCCAGGTTTGGTTTAATTTGGTTCAGCGGTTTCAGAGGAGAAGATTTAAATGTGATCTTTTATCAAAATATGCCTAATTTGCATAATCGGTATATATCGGCTGAAAGAAAAATTTCACAGAAAAATACGGAATATATGTTAAACTATTCCTTGCCATGTAGCTGCAGTTAAAATTTCAGCTCATTTTGACTTACACTAGAGCAGCAATGGACAATTAAAATTTCATCCCCCCTTTTTTCTATTTTGAGCTTGGTGGCCATCTTGGTTGGAAGTCGGGATCAACGGACACATTTTTGGAAGGGGGCCATCCAAGAATCATTTCAGCAAAGTTTGGTTGAGATTGGCTCAGTAGTTTCCGAGGAGAAGATTTTTTTTTAATTTCATCCCCCCTTTTTTCTAATTTGCATAATCGGTCAAAATCGGCAAAAGTTCAAAGTTCATAAAAAATCCTGTCATACATGCTGAAAAGCTCATCATTATGCTTATACAGTTCAAATTTGGGCACATTCTGGCTTAAAATAGAGCAGTTTTGGCCATTTGAAGAAATTTCTATTTTTAGTAACAGCGGCCATCTTGAATGGAGGGCGGGGCTGTCAGACACAATTTTGAAAGGGACCCACCCAGGGACCATCCCTGCCAGGTTTGGTTTAATTTGGTTCAGCGGTTTCAGAGGAGAAGATTTAAATGTGATCTTTTATCAAAATATGCCTAATTTGCATAATCGGTATATATCGGCTGAAAGAAAAATTTCACAGAAAAATACGGAATATATGTTAAACTATTCCTTGCCATGTAGCTGCAGTTAAAATTTCAGCTCATTTTGACTTACACTAGAGCAGCAATGGACAATTAAAATTTCATCCCCCCTTTTTTCTATTTTGAGCTTGGTGGCCATCTTGGTTGGAAGTCGGGATCAACGGACACATTTTTGGAAGGGGGCCATCCAAGAATCATTTCAGCAAAGTTTGGTTGAGATTGGCTCAGTAGTTTCCGAGGAGAAGATTTTTTTTTAATTTCATCCCCCCTTTTTTCTAATTTGCATAATCGGTCAAAATCGGCAAAAGTTCAAAGTTCATAAAAAATCCTGTCATACATGCTGAAAAGCTCATCATTATGCTTATACAGTTCAAATTTGGGCACATTCTGGCTTAAAATAGAGCAGTTTTGGCCATTTGAAGAAATTTCTATTTTTAGTAACAGCGGCCATCTTGAATGGAGGGCGGGGCTGTCAGACACAATTTTGAAAGGGACCCACCCAGGGACCATCCCTGCCAGGTTTGGTTTAATTTGGTTCAGCGGTTTCAGAGGAGAAGATTTAAATGTGATCTTTTATCAAAATATGCCTAATTTGCATAATCGGTATATATCGGCTGAAAGAAAAATTTCACAGAAAAATACGGAATATATGTTAAACTATTCCTTGCCATGTAGCTGCAGTTAAAATTTCAGCTCATTTTGACTTACACTAGAGCAGCAATGGACAATTAAAATTTCATCCCCCCTTTTTTCTATTTTGAGCTTGGTGGCCATCTTGGTTGGAAGTCGAGATCAACGGACACATTTTTGGAAGGGGGCCATCCAAGAATCATTTCAGCAAAATTTGGTTGATATTGGCTCAGTAGTTTCCGAGTAGAAGATTTTTTTTAAATTTCATCCCCCCTTTTTTCTAATTTGCATAATCGGTCAAAATCGGCAAAAGTTCAAAGTTCATAAAAAATCCTGTCATACATGCTGAAAAGCTCATCATTATGCTTATACAGTTCAAATTTGGGCACATTCTGGCTTAAAATAGAGCAGTTTTGGCCATTTGAAGAAATTTCTATTTTTAGTAACAGCGGCCATCTTGAATGGAGGGCGGGGCTGTCAGACACAATTTTGAAAGGGACCCACCCAGGGACCATCCCTGCCAGGTTTGGTTTAATTTGGTTCAGCGGTTTCAGAGGAGAAGATTTAAATGTGATCTTTTATCAAAATATGCCTAATTTGCATAATCGGTATATATCGGCTGAAAGAAAAATTTCACAGAAAAATACGGAATATATGTTAAACTATTCCTTGCCATGTAGCTGCAGTTAAAATTTCAGCTCATTTTGACTTACACTAGAGCAGCAATGGACAATTAAAATTTCATCCCCCCTTTTTTCTATTTTGAGCTTGGTGGCCATCTTGGTTGGAAGTCGGGATCAACGGACACATTTTTGGAAGGGGGCCATCCAAGAATCATTTCAGCAAAGTTTGGTTGAGATTGGCTCAGTAGTTTCCGAGGAGAAGATTTTTTTTTAATTTCATCCCCCCTTTTTTCTAATTTGCATAATCGGTCAAAATCGGCAAAAGTTCAAAGTTCATAAAAAATCCTGTCATACATGCTGAAAAGCTCATCATTATGCTTATACAGTTCAAATTTGGGCACATTCTGGCTTAAAATAGAGCAGTTTTGGCCATTTGAAGAAATTTCTATTTTTAGTAACAGCGGCCATCTTGAATGGAGGGCGGGGCTGTCAGACACAATTTTGAAAGGGACCCACCCAGGGACCATCCCTGCCAGGTTTGGTTTAATTTGGTTCAGCGGTTTCAGAGGAGAAGATTTAAATGTGATCTTTTATCAAAATATGCCTAATTTGCATAATCGGTATATATCGGCTGAAAGAAAAATTTCACAGAAAAATACGGAATATATGCTAAACTATTCCTTGCCATGTAGCTGCAGTTAAAATTTCAGCTCATTTTGACTTACACTAGAGCAGCAATGGACAATTAAAATTTCATCCCCCCTTTTTTCTATTTTGAGCTTGGTGGCCATCTTGGTTGGAAGTCGGGATCAACGGACACATTTTTGGAAGGGGGCCATCCAAGAATCATTTCAGCAAAGTTTGGTTGAGATTGGCTCAGTAGTTTCCGAGGAGAAGATTTTTTTTTAATTTCATCCCCCCTTTTTTCTAATTTGCATAATCGGTCAAAATCGGCAAAAGTTCAAAGTTCATAAAAAATCCTGTCATACATGCTGAAAAGCTCATCATTATGCTTATACAGTTCAAATTTGGGCACATTCTGGCTTAAAATAGAGCAGTTTTGGCCATTTGAAGAAATTTCTATTTTTAGTAACAGCGGCCATCTTGAATGGAGGGCGGGGCTGTCAGACACAATTTTGAAAGGGACCCACCCAGGGACCATCCCTGCCAGGTTTGGTTTAATTTGGTTCAGCGGTTTCAGAGGAGAAGATTTAAATGTGATCTTTTATCAAAATATGCCTAATTTGCATAATCGGTATATATCGGCTGAAAGAAAAATTTCACAGAAAAATACGGAATATATGTTAAACTATTCCTTGCCATGTAGCTGCAGTTAAAATTTCAGCTCATTTTGACTTACACTAGAGCAGCAATGGACAATTAAAATTTCATCCCCCCTTTTTTCTATTTTGAGCTTGGTGGCCATCTTGGTTGGAAGTCGAGATCAACGGACACATTTTTGGAAGGGGGCCATCCAAGAATCATTTCAGCAAAATTTGGTTGATATTGGCTCAGTAGTTTCCGAGTAGAAGATTTTTTTTAAATTTCATCCCCCCTTTTTTCTAATTTGCATAATCGGTCAAAATCGGCAAAAGTTCAAAGTTCATAAAAAATCCTGTCATACATGCTGAAAAGCTCATCATTATGCTTATACAGTTCAAATTTGGGCACATTCTGGCTTAAAATAGAGCAGTTTTGGCCATTTGAAGAAATTTCTATTTTTAGTAACAGCGGCCATCTTGAATGGAGGGCGGGGCTGTCAGACACAATTTTGAAAGGGACCCACCCAGGGACCATCCCTGCCAGGTTTGGTTTAATTTGGTTCAGCGGTTTCAGAGGAGAAGATTTAAATGTGATCTTTTATCAAAATATGCCTAATTTGCATAATCGGTATATATCGGCTGAAAGAAAAATTTCACAGAAAAATACGGAATATATGTTAAACTATTCCTTGCCATGTAGCTGCAGTTAAAATTTCAGCTCATTTTGACTTACACTAGAGCAGCAATGGACAATTAAAATTTCATCCCCCCTTTTTTCTATTTTGAGCTTGGTGGCCATCTTGGTTGGAAGTCGGGATCAACGGACACATTTTTGGAAGGGGGCCATCCAAGAATCATTTCAGCAAAGTTTGGTTGAGATTGGCTCAGTAGTTTCCGAGGAGAAGATTTTTTTTTAATTTCATCCCCCCTTTTTTCTAATTTGCATAATCGGTCAAAATCGGCAAAAGTTCAAAGTTCATAAAAAATCCTGTCATACATGCTGAAAAGCTCATCATTATGCTTATACAGTTCAAATTTGGGCACATTCTGGCTTAAAATAGAGCAGTTTTGGCCATTTGAAGAAATTTCTATTTTTAGTAACAGCGGCCATCTTGAATGGAGGGCGGGGCTGTCAGACACAATTTTGAAAGGGACCCACCCAGGGACCATCCCTGCCAGGTTTGGTTTAATTTGGTTCAGCGGTTTCAGAGGAGAAGATTTAAATGTGATCTTTTATCAAAATATGCTTAATTTGCATAATCGGTATATATCGGCTGAAAGAAAAATTTCACAGAAAAATACGGAATATATGTTAAACTATTCCTTGCCATGTAGCTGCAGTTAAAATTTCAGCTCATTTTGACTTACACTAGAGCAGCAATGGACAATTAAAATTTCATCCCCCCTTTTTTCTATTTTGAGCTTGGTGGCCATCTTGGTTGGAAGTCGGGATCAACGGACATATTTTTGGAAGGGGGCCATCCAAGAATCATTTCAGCAAAATTTGGTTGATATTGGCTCAGTAGTTTCCGAGGAGAAGATTTTTTTTAAATTTCATCCCCCCTTTTTTCTAATTTGCATAATCAGTCAAAATCGGCAAAAGTTCAAAGTTCATAAAAAATCCTGTAATATATGCTAAAAAGCTCATCATTATGCTTACACAGTTCAAATTTGGGCACATTCTGGCTTAAAATAGAGCAGTTTTGGTCATTTGAAGAAATTTCTATTTTTAGTAACAGCGGCCATCTTGAATGGAGGGCGGGGCTGTCGGACACAATTTTGAAAGGGACCCACCCAGGGACCATCCCTGCCAGGTTTGGTTTAATTTGGTTCAGCGGTTTCAGAGGAGAAGATTTAAATGTGATCTTTTATCAAAATATGCCTAATTTGCATAATCGGTATATATCGGCTGAAAGAAAAATTTCACAGAAAAATACGGAATATATGTTAAACTATTCCTTGCCATGTAGCTGCAGTTAAAATTTCAGCTCATTTTGACTTACACTAGAGCAGCAATGGACAATTAAAATTTCATCCCCCCTTTTTTCTATTTTGAGCTTGGTGGCCATCTTGGTTGGAAGTCGGGATCAACGGACATATTTTTGGAAGGGGGCCATCCAAGAATCATTTCAGCAAAATTTGGTTGATATTGGCTCAGTAGTTTCCGAGGAGAAGATTTTTTTTAAATTTCATCCCCCCTTTTTTCTAATTTGCATAATCAGTCAAAATCGGCAAAAGTTCAAAGTTCATAAAAAATCCTGTAATATATGCTGAAAAGCTCATCATTATGCTTATACAGTTCAAATTTGGGCACATTCTGGCTTAAAATAGAGCAGTTTTGGCCATTTGAAGAAATTTCTATTTTTAGTAACAGCGGCCATCTTGAATGGAGGGCGGGGCTGTCAGACACAATTTTGAAAGGGACCCACCCAGGGACCATCCCTGCCAGGTTTGGTTTAATTTGGTTCAGCGGTTTCAGAGGAGAAGATTTAAATGTGATCTTTTATCAAAATATGCCTAATTTGCATAATCGGTATATATCGGCTGAAAGAAAAATTTCACAGAAAAATACGGAATATATGTTAAACTATTCCTTGCCATGTAGCTGCAGTTAAAATTTCAGCTCATTTTGACTTACACTAGAGCAGCAATGGACAATTAAAATTTCATCCCCCCTTTTTTCTATTTTGAGCTTGGTGGCCATCTTGGTTGGAAGTCGAGATCAACGGACACATTTTTGGAAGGGGGCCATCCAAGAATCATTTCAGCAAAATTTGGTTGATATTGGCTCAGTAGTTTCCGAGTAGAAGATTTTTTTTAAATTTCATCCCCCCTTTTTTCTAATTTGCATAATCGGTCAAAATCGGCAAAAGTTCAAAGTTCATAAAAAATCCTGTCATACATGCTGAAAAGCTCATCATTATGCTTATACAGTTCAAATTTGGGCACATTCTGGCTTAAAATAGAGCAGTTTTGGCCATTTGAAGAAATTTCTATTTTTAGTAACAGCGGCCATCTTGAATGGAGGGCGGGGCTGTCAGACACAATTTTGAAAGGGACCCACCCAGGGACCATCCCTGCCAGGTTTGGTTTAATTTGGTTCAGCGGTTTCAGAGGAGAAGATTTAAATGTGATCTTTTATCAAAATATGCCTAATTTGCATAATCGGTATATATCGGCTGAAAGAAAAATTTCACAGAAAAATACGGAATATATGTTAAACTATTCCTTGCCATGTAGCTGCAGTTAAAATTTCAGCTCATTTTGACTTACACTAGAGCAGCAATGGACAATTAAAATTTCATCCCCCCTTTTTTCTATTTTGAGCTTGGTGGCCATCTTGGTTGGAAGTCGGGATCAACGGACACATTTTTGGAAGGGGGCCATCCAAGAATCATTTCAGCAAAGTTTGGTTGAGATTGGCTCAGTAGTTTCCGAGGAGAAGATTTTTTTTTAATTTCATCCCCCCTTTTTTCTAATTTGCATAATCGGTCAAAATCGGCAAAAGTTCAAAGTTCATAAAAAATCCTGTCATACATGCTGAAAAGCTCATCATTATGCTTATACAGTTCAAATTTGGGCACATTCTGGCTTAAAATAGAGCAGTTTTGGCCATTTGAAGAAATTTCTATTTTTAGTAACAGCGGCCATCTTGAATGGAGGGCGGGGCTGTCAGACACAATTTTGAAAGGGACCCACCCAGGGACCATCCCTGCCAGGTTTGGTTTAATTTGGTTCAGCGGTTTCAGAGGAGAAGATTTAAATGTGATCTTTTATCAAAATATGCCTAATTTGCATAATCGGTATATATCGGCTGAAAGAAAAATTTCACAGAAAAATACGGAATATATGCTAAACTATTCCTTGCCATGTAGCTGCAGTTAAAATTTCAGCTCATTTTGACTTACACTAGAGCAGCAATGGACAATTAAAATTTCATCCCCCCTTTTTTCTATTTTGAGCTTGGTGGCCATCTTGGTTGGAAGTCGGGATCAACGGACACATTTTTGGAAGGGGGCCATCCAAGAATCATTTCAGCAAAGTTTGGTTGAGATTGGCTCAGTAGTTTCCGAGGAGAAGATTTTTTTTTAATTTCATCCCCCCTTTTTTCTAATTTGCATAATCGGTCAAAATCGGCAAAAGTTCAAAGTTCATAAAAAATCCTGTCATACATGCTGAAAAGCTCATCATTATGCTTATACAGTTCAAATTTGGGCACATTCTGGCTTAAAATAGAGCAGTTTTGGCCATTTGAAGAAATTTCTATTTTTAGTAACAGCGGCCATCTTGAATGGAGGGCGGGGCTGTCAGACACAATTTTGAAAGGGACCCACCCAGGGACCATCCCTGCCAGGTTTGGTTTAATTTGGTTCAGCGGTTTCAGAGGAGAAGATTTAAATGTGATCTTTTATCAAAATATGCCTAATTTGCATAATCGGTATATATCGGCTGAAAGAAAAATTTCACAGAAAAATACGGAATATATGTTAAACTATTCCTTGCCATGTAGCTGCAGTTAAAATTTCAGCTCATTTTGACTTACACTAGAGCAGCAATGGACAATTAAAATTTCATCCCCCCTTTTTTCTATTTTGAGCTTGGTGGCCATCTTGGTTGGAAGTCGAGATCAACGGACACATTTTTGGAAGGGGGCCATCCAAGAATCATTTCAGCAAAATTTGGTTGATATTGGCTCAGTAGTTTCCGAGTAGAAGATTTTTTTTAAATTTCATCCCCCCTTTTTTCTAATTTGCATAATCGGTCAAAATCGGCAAAAGTTCAAAGTTCATAAAAAATCCTGTCATACATGCTGAAAAGCTCATCATTATGCTTATACAGTTCAAATTTGGGCACATTCTGGCTTAAAATAGAGCAGTTTTGGCCATTTGAAGAAATTTCTATTTTTAGTAACAGCGGCCATCTTGAATGGAGGGCGGGGCTGTCAGACACAATTTTGAAAGGGACCCACCCAGGGACCATCCCTGCCAGGTTTGGTTTAATTTGGTTCAGCGGTTTCAGAGGAGAAGATTTAAATGTGATCTTTTATCAAAATATGCCTAATTTGCATAATCGGTATATATCGGCTGAAAGAAAAATTTCACAGAAAAATACGGAATATATGTTAAACTATTCCTTGCCATGTAGCTGCAGTTAAAATTTCAGCTCATTTTGACTTACACTAGAGCAGCAATGGACAATTAAAATTTCATCCCCCCTTTTTTCTATTTTGAGCTTGGTGGCCATCTTGGTTGGAAGTCGGGATCAACGGACACATTTTTGGAAGGGGGCCATCCAAGAATCATTTCAGCAAAGTTTGGTTGAGATTGGCTCAGTAGTTTCCGAGGAGAAGATTTTTTTTTAATTTCATCCCCCCTTTTTTCTAATTTGCATAATCGGTCAAAATCGGCAAAAGTTCAAAGTTCATAAAAAATCCTGTCATACATGCTGAAAAGCTCATCATTATGCTTATACAGTTCAAATTTGGGCACATTCTGGCTTAAAATAGAGCAGTTTTGGCCATTTGAAGAAATTTCTATTTTTAGTAACAGCGGCCATCTTGAATGGAGGGCGGGGCTGTCAGACACAATTTTGAAAGGGACCCACCCAGGGACCATCCCTGCCAGGTTTGGTTTAATTTGGTTCAGCGGTTTCAGAGGAGAAGATTTAAATGTGATCTTTTATCAAAATATGCTTAATTTGCATAATCGGTATATATCGGCTGAAAGAAAAATTTCACAGAAAAATACGGAATATATGTTAAACTATTCCTTGCCATGTAGCTGCAGTTAAAATTTCAGCTCATTTTGACTTACACTAGAGCAGCAATGGACAATTAAAATTTCATCCCCCCTTTTTTCTATTTTGAGCTTGGTGGCCATCTTGGTTGGAAGTCGGGATCAACGGACATATTTTTGGAAGGGGGCCATCCAAGAATCATTTCAGCAAAATTTGGTTGATATTGGCTCAGTAGTTTCCGAGGAGAAGATTTTTTTTAAATTTCATCCCCCCTTTTTTCTAATTTGCATAATCAGTCAAAATCGGCAAAAGTTCAAAGTTCATAAAAAATCCTGTAATATATGCTAAAAAGCTCATCATTATGCTTACACAGTTCAAATTTGGGCACATTCTGGCTTAAAATAGAGCAGTTTTGGTCATTTGAAGAAATTTCTATTTTTAGTAACAGCGGCCATCTTGAATGGAGGGCGGGGCTGTCGGACACAATTTTGAAAGGGACCCACCCAGGGACCATCCCTGCCAGGTTTGGTTTAATTTGGTTCAGCGGTTTCAGAGGAGAAGATTTAAATGTGATCTTTTATCAAAATATGCCTAATTTGCATAATCGGTATATATCGGCTGAAAGAAAAATTTCACAGAAAAATACGGAATATATGTTAAACTATTCCTTGCCATGTAGCTGCAGTTAAAATTTCAGCTCATTTTGACTTACACTAGAGCAGCAATGGACAATTAAAATTTCATCCCCCCTTTTTTCTATTTTGAGCTTGGTGGCCATCTTGGTTGGAAGTCGGGATCAACGGACATATTTTTGGAAGGGGGCCATCCAAGAATCATTTCAGCAAAATTTGGTTGATATTGGCTCAGTAGTTTCCGAGGAGAAGATTTTTTTTAAATTTCATCCCCCCTTTTTTCTAATTTGCATAATCAGTCAAAATCGGCAAAAGTTCAAAGTTCATAAAAAATCCTGTAATATATGCTGAAAAGCTCATCATTATGCTTATACAGTTCAAATTTGGGCACATTCTGGCTTAAAATAGAGCAGTTTTGGCCATTTGAAGAAATTTCTATTTTTAGTAACAGCGGCCATCTTGAATGGAGGGCGGGGCTGTCAGACACAATTTTGAAAGGGACCCACCCAGGGACCATCCCTGCCAGGTTTGGTTTAATTTGGTTCAGCGGTTTCAGAGGAGAAGATTTAAATGTGATCTTTTATCAAAATATGCCTAATTTGCATAATCGGTATATATCGGCTGAAAGAAAAATTTCACAGAAAAATACGGAATATATGTTAAACTATTCCTTGCCATGTAGCTGCAGTTAAAATTTCAGCTCATTTTGACTTACACTAGAGCAGCAATGGACAATTAAAATTTCATCCCCCCTTTTTTCTATTTTGAGCTTGGTGGCCATCTTGGTTGGAAGTCGAGATCAACGGACACATTTTTGGAAGGGGGCCATCCAAGAATCATTTCAGCAAAATTTGGTTGATATTGGCTCAGTAGTTTCCGAGTAGAAGATTTTTTTTAAATTTCATCCCCCCTTTTTTCTAATTTGCATAATCGGTCAAAATCGGCAAAAGTTCAAAGTTCATAAAAAATCCTGTCATACATGCTGAAAAGCTCATCATTATGCTTATACAGTTCAAATTTGGGCACATTCTGGCTTAAAATAGAGCAGTTTTGGCCATTTGAAGAAATTTCTATTTTTAGTAACAGCGGCCATCTTGAATGGAGGGCGGGGCTGTCAGACACAATTTTGAAAGGGACCCACCCAGGGACCATCCCTGCCAGGTTTGGTTTAATTTGGTTCAGCGGTTTCAGAGGAGAAGATTTAAATGTGATCTTTTATCAAAATATGCCTAATTTGCATAATCGGTATATATCGGCTGAAAGAAAAATTTCACAGAAAAATACGGAATATATGTTAAACTATTCCTTGCCATGTAGCTGCAGTTAAAATTTCAGCTCATTTTGACTTACACTAGAGCAGCAATGGACAATTAAAATTTCATCCCCCCTTTTTTCTATTTTGAGCTTGGTGGCCATCTTGGTTGGAAGTCGAGATCAACGGACACATTTTTGGAAGGGGGCCATCCAAGAATCATTTCAGCAAAATTTGGTTGATATTGGCTCAGTAGTTTCCGAGTAGAAGATTTTTTTTAAATTTCATCCCCCCTTTTTTCTAATTTGCATAATCGGTCAAAATCGGCAAAAGTTCAAAGTTCATAAAAAATCCTGTCATACATGCTGAAAAGCTCATCATTATGCTTATACAGTTCAAATTTGGGCACATTCTGGCTTAAAATAGAGCAGTTTTGGCCATTTGAAGAAATTTCTATTTTTAGTAACAGCGGCCATCTTGAATGGAGGGCGGGGCTGTCAGACACAATTTTGAAAGGGACCCACCCAGGGACCATCCCTGCCAGGTTTGGTTTAATTTGGTTCAGCGGTTTCAGAGGAGAAGATTTAAATGTGATCTTTTATCAAAATATGCCTAATTTGCATAATCGGTATATATCGGCTGAAAGAAAAATTTCACAGAAAAATACGGAATATATGTTAAACTATTCCTTGCCATGTAGCTGCAGTTAAAATTTCAGCTCATTTTGACTTACACTAGAGCAGCAATGGACAATTAAAATTTCATCCCCCCTTTTTTCTATTTTGAGCTTGGTGGCCATCTTGGTTGGAAGTCGGGATCAACGGACACATTTTTGGAAGGGGGCCATCCAAGAATCATTTCAGCAAAGTTTGGTTGAGATTGGCTCAGTAGTTTCCGAGGAGAAGATTTTTTTTTAATTTCATCCCCCCTTTTTTCTAATTTGCATAATCGGTCAAAATCGGCAAAAGTTCAAAGTTCATAAAAAATCCTGTCATACATGCTGAAAAGCTCATCATTATGCTTATACAGTTCAAATTTGGGCACATTCTGGCTTAAAATAGAGCAGTTTTGGCCATTTGAAGAAATTTCTATTTTTAGTAACAGCGGCCATCTTGAATGGAGGGCGGGGCTGTCAGACACAATTTTGAAAGGGACCCACCCAGGGACCATCCCTGCCAGGTTTGGTTTAATTTGGTTCAGCGGTTTCAGAGGAGAAGATTTAAATGTGATCTTTTATCAAAATATGCCTAATTTGCATAATCGGTATATATCGGCTGAAAGAAAAATTTCACAGAAAAATACGGAATATATGCTAAACTATTCCTTGCCATGTAGCTGCAGTTAAAATTTCAGCTCATTTTGACTTACACTAGAGCAGCAATGGACAATTAAAATTTCATCCCCCCTTTTTTCTATTTTGAGCTTGGTGGCCATCTTGGTTGGAAGTCGGGATCAACGGACACATTTTTGGAAGGGGGCCATCCAAGAATCATTTCAGCAAAGTTTGGTTGAGATTGGCTCAGTAGTTTCCGAGGAGAAGATTTTTTTTTAATTTCATCCCCCCTTTTTTCTAATTTGCATAATCGGTCAAAATCGGCAAAAGTTCAAAGTTCATAAAAAATCCTGTCATACATGCTGAAAAGCTCATCATTATGCTTATACAGTTCAAATTTGGGCACATTCTGGCTTAAAATAGAGCAGTTTTGGCCATTTGAAGAAATTTCTATTTTTAGTAACAGCGGCCATCTTGAATGGAGGGCGGGGCTGTCAGACACAATTTTGAAAGGGACCCACCCAGGGACCATCCCTGCCAGGTTTGGTTTAATTTGGTTCAGCGGTTTCAGAGGAGAAGATTTAAATGTGATCTTTTATCAAAATATGCCTAATTTGCATAATCGGTATATATCGGCTGAAAGAAAAATTTCACAGAAAAATACGGAATATATGTTAAACTATTCCTTGCCATGTAGCTGCAGTTAAAATTTCAGCTCATTTTGACTTACACTAGAGCAGCAATGGACAATTAAAATTTCATCCCCCCTTTTTTCTATTTTGAGCTTGGTGGCCATCTTGGTTGGAAGTCGAGATCAACGGACACATTTTTGGAAGGGGGCCATCCAAGAATCATTTCAGCAAAATTTGGTTGATATTGGCTCAGTAGTTTCCGAGTAGAAGATTTTTTTTAAATTTCATCCCCCCTTTTTTCTAATTTGCATAATCGGTCAAAATCGGCAAAAGTTCAAAGTTCATAAAAAATCCTGTCATACATGCTGAAAAGCTCATCATTATGCTTATACAGTTCAAATTTGGGCACATTCTGGCTTAAAATAGAGCAGTTTTGGCCATTTGAAGAAATTTCTATTTTTAGTAACAGCGGCCATCTTGAATGGAGGGCGGGGCTGTCAGACACAATTTTGAAAGGGACCCACCCAGGGACCATCCCTGCCAGGTTTGGTTTAATTTGGTTCAGCGGTTTCAGAGGAGAAGATTTAAATGTGATCTTTTATCAAAATATGCCTAATTTGCATAATCGGTATATATCGGCTGAAAGAAAAATTTCACAGAAAAATACGGAATATATGTTAAACTATTCCTTGCCATGTAGCTGCAGTTAAAATTTCAGCTCATTTTGACTTACACTAGAGCAGCAATGGACAATTAAAATTTCATCCCCCCTTTTTTCTATTTTGAGCTTGGTGGCCATCTTGGTTGGAAGTCGGGATCAACGGACACATTTTTGGAAGGGGGCCATCCAAGAATCATTTCAGCAAAATTTGGTTGATATTGGCTCAGTAGTTTCCGAGTAGAAGATTTTTTTTAAATTTCATCCCCCCTTTTTTCTAATTTGCATAATCGGTCAAAATCGGCAAAAGTTCAAAGTTCATAAAAAATCCTGTCATACATGCTGAAAAGCTCATCATTATGCTTATACAGTTCAAATTTGGGCACATTCTGGCTTAAAATAGAGCAGTTTTGGCCATTTGAAGAAATTTCTATTTTTAGTAACAGCGGCCATCTTGAATGGAGGGCGGGGCTGTCAGACACAATTTTGAAAGGGACCCACCCAGGGACCATCCCTGCCAGGTTTGGTTTAATTTGGTTCAGCGGTTTCAGAGGAGAAGATTTAAATGTGATCTTTTATCAAAATATGCCTAATTTGCATAATCGGTATATATCGGCTGAAAGAAAAATTTCACAGAAAAATACGGAATATATGTTAAACTATTCCTTGCCATGTAGCTGCAGTTAAAATTTCAGCTCATTTTGACTTACACTAGAGCAGCAATGGACAATTAAAATTTCATCCCCCCTTTTTTCTATTTTGAGCTTGGTGGCCATCTTGGTTGGAAGTCGAGATCAACGGACACATTTTTGGAAGGGGGCCATCCAAGAATCATTTCAGCAAAATTTGGTTGATATTGGCTCAGTAGTTTCCGAGTAGAAGATTTTTTTTAAATTTCATCCCCCCTTTTTTCTAATTTGCATAATCGGTCAAAATCGGCAAAAGTTCAAAGTTCATAAAAAATCCTGTCATACATGCTGAAAAGCTCATCATTATGCTTATACAGTTCAAATTTGGGCACATTCTGGCTTAAAATAGAGCAGTTTTGGCCATTTGAAGAAATTTCTATTTTTAGTAACAGCGGCCATCTTGAATGGAGGGCGGGGCTGTCAGACACAATTTTGAAAGGGACCCACCCAGGGACCATCCCTGCCAGGTTTGGTTTAATTTGGTTCAGCGGTTTCAGAGGAGAAGATTTAAATGTGATCTTTTATCAAAATATGCCTAATTTGCATAATCGGTATATATCGGCTGAAAGAAAAATTTCACAGAAAAATACGGAATATATGTTAAACTATTCCTTGCCATGTAGCTGCAGTTAAAATTTCAGCTCATTTTGACTTACACTAGAGCAGCAATGGACAATTAAAATTTCATCCCCCCTTTTTTCTATTTTGAGCTTGGTGGCCATCTTGGTTGGAAGTCGGGATCAACGGACACATTTTTGGAAGGGGGCCATCCAAGAATCATTTCAGCAAAGTTTGGTTGAGATTGGCTCAGTAGTTTCCGAGGAGAAGATTTTTTTTTAATTTCATCCCCCCTTTTTTCTAATTTGCATAATCGGTCAAAATCGGCAAAAGTTCAAAGTTCATAAAAAATCCTGTCATACATGCTGAAAAGCTCATCATTATGCTTATACAGTTCAAATTTGGGCACATTCTGGCTTAAAATAGAGCAGTTTTGGCCATTTGAAGAAATTTCTATTTTTAGTAACAGCGGCCATCTTGAATGGAGGGCGGGGCTGTCAGACACAATTTTGAAAGGGACCCACCCAGGGACCATCCCTGCCAGGTTTGGTTTAATTTGGTTCAGCGGTTTCAGAGGAGAAGATTTAAATGTGATCTTTTATCAAAATATGCTTAATTTGCATAATCGGTATATATCGGCTGAAAGAAAAATTTCACAGAAAAATACGGAATATATGTTAAACTATTCCTTGCCATGTAGCTGCAGTTAAAATTTCAGCTCATTTTGACTTACACTAGAGCAGCAATGGACAATTAAAATTTCATCCCCCCTTTTTTCTATTTTGAGCTTGGTGGCCATCTTGGTTGGAAGTCGGGATCAACGGACATATTTTTGGAAGGGGGCCATCCAAGAATCATTTCAGCAAAATTTGGTTGATATTGGCTCAGTAGTTTCCGAGGAGAAGATTTTTTTTAAATTTCATCCCCCCTTTTTTCTAATTTGCATAATCAGTCAAAATCGGCAAAAGTTCAAAGTTCATAAAAAATCCTGTAATATATGCTAAAAAGCTCATCATTATGCTTACACAGTTCAAATTTGGGCACATTCTGGCTTAAAATAGAGCAGTTTTGGTCATTTGAAGAAATTTCTATTTTTAGTAACAGCGGCCATCTTGAATGGAGGGCGGGGCTGTCGGACACAATTTTGAAAGGGACCCACCCAGGGACCATCCCTGCCAGGTTTGGTTTAATTTGGTTCAGCGGTTTCAGAGGAGAAGATTTAAATGTGATCTTTTATCAAAATATGCCTAATTTGCATAATCGGTATATATCGGCTGAAAGAAAAATTTCACAGAAAAATACGGAATATATGTTAAACTATTCCTTGCCATGTAGCTGCAGTTAAAATTTCAGCTCATTTTGACTTACACTAGAGCAGCAATGGACAATTAAAATTTCATCCCCCCTTTTTTCTATTTTGAGCTTGGTGGCCATCTTGGTTGGAAGTCGGGATCAACGGACATATTTTTGGAAGGGGGCCATCCAAGAATCATTTCAGCAAAATTTGGTTGATATTGGCTCAGTAGTTTCCGAGGAGAAGATTTTTTTTAAATTTCATCCTCCCTTTTTTCTAATTTGCATAATCAGTCAAAATCGGCAAAAGTTCAAAGTTCATAAAAAATCCTGTAATATATGCTGAAAAGCTCATCATTATGCTTATACAGTTCAAATTTGGGCACATTCTGGCTTAAAATAGAGCAGTTTTGGCCATTTGAAGAAATTTCTATTTTTAGTAACAGCGGCCATCTTGAATGGAGGGCGGGGCTGTCAGACACAATTTTGAAAGGGACCCACCCAGGGACCATCCCTGCCAGGTTTGGTTTAATTTGGTTCAGCGGTTTCAGAGGAGAAGATTTAAATGTGATCTTTTATCAAAATATGCCTAATTTGCATAATCGGTATATATCGGCTGAAAGAAAAATTTCACAGAAAAATACGGAATATATGTTAAACTATTCCTTGCCATGTAGCTGCAGTTAAAATTTCAGCTCATTTTGACTTACACTAGAGCAGCAATGGACAATTAAAATTTCATCCCCCCTTTTTTCTATTTTGAGCTTGGTGGCCATCTTGGTTGGAAGTCGAGATCAACGGACACATTTTTGGAAGGGGGCCATCCAAGAATCATTTCAGCAAAATTTGGTTGATATTGGCTCAGTAGTTTCCGAGTAGAAGATTTTTTTTAAATTTCATCCCCCCTTTTTTCTAATTTGCATAATCGGTCAAAATCGGCAAAAGTTCAAAGTTCATAAAAAATCCTGTCATACATGCTGAAAAGCTCATCATTATGCTTATACAGTTCAAATTTGGGCACATTCTGGCTTAAAATAGAGCAGTTTTGGCCATTTGAAGAAATTTCTATTTTTAGTAACAGCGGCCATCTTGAATGGAGGGCGGGGCTGTCAGACACAATTTTGAAAGGGACCCACCCAGGGACCATCCCTGCCAGGTTTGGTTTAATTTGGTTCAGCGGTTTCAGAGGAGAAGATTTAAATGTGATCTTTTATCAAAATATGCCTAATTTGCATAATCGGTATATATCGGCTGAAAGAAAAATTTCACAGAAAAATACGGAATATATGTTAAACTATTCCTTGCCATGTAGCTGCAGTTAAAATTTCAGCTCATTTTGACTTACACTAGAGCAGCAATGGACAATTAAAATTTCATCCCCCCTTTTTTCTATTTTGAGCTTGGTGGCCATCTTGGTTGGAAGTCGAGATCAACGGACACATTTTTGGAAGGGGGCCATCCAAGAATCATTTCAGCAAAATTTGGTTGATATTGGCTCAGTAGTTTCCGAGTAGAAGATTTTTTTTAAATTTCATCCCCCCTTTTTTCTAATTTGCATAATCGGTCAAAATCGGCAAAAGTTCAAAGTTCATAAAAAATCCTGTCATACATGCTGAAAAGCTCATCATTATGCTTATACAGTTCAAATTTGGGCACATTCTGGCTTAAAATAGAGCAGTTTTGGCCATTTGAAGAAATTTCTATTTTTAGTAACAGCGGCCATCTTGAATGGAGGGCGGGGCTGTCAGACACAATTTTGAAAGGGACCCACCCAGGGACCATCCCTGCCAGGTTTGGTTTAATTTGGTTCAGCGGTTTCAGAGGAGAAGATTTAAATGTGATCTTTTATCAAAATATGCCTAATTTGCATAATCGGTATATATCGGCTGAAAGAAAAATTTCACAGAAAAATACGGAATATATGTTAAACTATTCCTTGCCATGTAGCTGCAGTTAAAATTTCAGCTCATTTTGACTTACACTAGAGCAGCAATGGACAATTAAAATTTCATCCCCCCTTTTTTCTATTTTGAGCTTGGTGGCCATCTTGGTTGGAAGTCGGGATCAACGGACACATTTTTGGAAGGGGGCCATCCAAGAATCATTTCAGCAAAGTTTGGTTGAGATTGGCTCAGTAGTTTCCGAGGAGAAGATTTTTTTTTAATTTCATCCCCCCTTTTTTCTAATTTGCATAATCGGTCAAAATCGGCAAAAGTTCAAAGTTCATAAAAAATCCTGTCATACATGCTGAAAAGCTCATCATTATGCTTATACAGTTCAAATTTGGGCACATTCTGGCTTAAAATAGAGCAGTTTTGGCCATTTGAAGAAATTTCTATTTTTAGTAACAGCGGCCATCTTGAATGGAGGGCGGGGCTGTCAGACACAATTTTGAAAGGGACCCACCCAGGGACCATCCCTGCCAGGTTTGGTTTAATTTGGTTCAGCGGTTTCAGAGGAGAAGATTTAAATGTGATCTTTTATCAAAATATGCCTAATTTGCATAATCGGTATATATCGGCTGAAAGAAAAATTTCACAGAAAAATACGGAATATATGCTAAACTATTCCTTGCCATGTAGCTGCAGTTAAAATTTCAGCTCATTTTGACTTACACTAGAGCAGCAATGGACAATTAAAATTTCATCCCCCCTTTTTTCTATTTTGAGCTTGGTGGCCATCTTGGTTGGAAGTCGGGATCAACGGACACATTTTTGGAAGGGGGCCATCCAAGAATCATTTCAGCAAAGTTTGGTTGAGATTGGCTCAGTAGTTTCCGAGGAGAAGATTTTTTTTTAATTTCATCCCCCCTTTTTTCTAATTTGCATAATCGGTCAAAATCGGCAAAAGTTCAAAGTTCATAAAAAATCCTGTCATACATGCTGAAAAGCTCATCATTATGCTTATACAGTTCAAATTTGGGCACATTCTGGCTTAAAATAGAGCAGTTTTGGCCATTTGAAGAAATTTCTATTTTTAGTAACAGCGGCCATCTTGAATGGAGGGCGGGGCTGTCAGACACAATTTTGAAAGGGACCCACCCAGGGACCATCCCTGCCAGGTTTGGTTTAATTTGGTTCAGCGGTTTCAGAGGAGAAGATTTAAATGTGATCTTTTATCAAAATATGCCTAATTTGCATAATCGGTATATATCGGCTGAAAGAAAAATTTCACAGAAAAATACGGAATATATGTTAAACTATTCCTTGCCATGTAGCTGCAGTTAAAATTTCAGCTCATTTTGACTTACACTAGAGCAGCAATGGACAATTAAAATTTCATCCCCCCTTTTTTCTATTTTGAGCTTGGTGGCCATCTTGGTTGGAAGTCGAGATCAACGGACACATTTTTGGAAGGGGGCCATCCAAGAATCATTTCAGCAAAATTTGGTTGATATTGGCTCAGTAGTTTCCGAGTAGAAGATTTTTTTTAAATTTCATCCCCCCTTTTTTCTAATTTGCATAATCGGTCAAAATCGGCAAAAGTTCAAAGTTCATAAAAAATCCTGTCATACATGCTGAAAAGCTCATCATTATGCTTATACAGTTCAAATTTGGGCACATTCTGGCTTAAAATAGAGCAGTTTTGGCCATTTGAAGAAATTTCTATTTTTAGTAACAGCGGCCATCTTGAATGGAGGGCGGGGCTGTCAGACACAATTTTGAAAGGGACCCACCCAGGGACCATCCCTGCCAGGTTTGGTTTAATTTGGTTCAGCGGTTTCAGAGGAGAAGATTTAAATGTGATCTTTTATCAAAATATGCCTAATTTGCATAATCGGTATATATCGGCTGAAAGAAAAATTTCACAGAAAAATACGGAATATATGTTAAACTATTCCTTGCCATGTAGCTGCAGTTAAAATTTCAGCTCATTTTGACTTACACTAGAGCAGCAATGGACAATTAAAATTTCATCCCCCCTTTTTTCTATTTTGAGCTTGGTGGCCATCTTGGTTGGAAGTCGGGATCAACGGACACATTTTTGGAAGGGGGCCATCCAAGAATCATTTCAGCAAAGTTTGGTTGAGATTGGCTCAGTAGTTTCCGAGGAGAAGATTTTTTTTTAATTTCATCCCCCCTTTTTTCTAATTTGCATAATCGGTCAAAATCGGCAAAAGTTCAAAGTTCATAAAAAATCCTGTCATACATGCTGAAAAGCTCATCATTATGCTTATACAGTTCAAATTTGGGCACATTCTGGCTTAAAATAGAGCAGTTTTGGCCATTTGAAGAAATTTCTATTTTTAGTAACAGCGGCCATCTTGAATGGAGGGCGGGGCTGTCAGACACAATTTTGAAAGGGACCCACCCAGGGACCATCCCTGCCAGGTTTGGTTTAATTTGGTTCAGCGGTTTCAGAGGAGAAGATTTAAATGTGATCTTTTATCAAAATATGCTTAATTTGCATAATCGGTATATATCGGCTGAAAGAAAAATTTCACAGAAAAATACGGAATATATGTTAAACTATTCCTTGCCATGTAGCTGCAGTTAAAATTTCAGCTCATTTTGACTTACACTAGAGCAGCAATGGACAATTAAAATTTCATCCCCCCTTTTTTCTATTTTGAGCTTGGTGGCCATCTTGGTTGGAAGTCGGGATCAACGGACATATTTTTGGAAGGGGGCCATCCAAGAATCATTTCAGCAAAATTTGGTTGATATTGGCTCAGTAGTTTCCGAGGAGAAGATTTTTTTTAAATTTCATCCCCCCTTTTTTCTAATTTGCATAATCAGTCAAAATCGGCAAAAGTTCAAAGTTCATAAAAAATCCTGTAATATATGCTAAAAAGCTCATCATTATGCTTACACAGTTCAAATTTGGGCACATTCTGGCTTAAAATAGAGCAGTTTTGGTCATTTGAAGAAATTTCTATTTTTAGTAACAGCGGCCATCTTGAATGGAGGGCGGGGCTGTCGGACACAATTTTGAAAGGGACCCACCCAGGGACCATCCCTGCCAGGTTTGGTTTAATTTGGTTCAGCGGTTTCAGAGGAGAAGATTTAAATGTGATCTTTTATCAAAATATGCCTAATTTGCATAATCGGTATATATCGGCTGAAAGAAAAATTTCACAGAAAAATACGGAATATATGTTAAACTATTCCTTGCCATGTAGCTGCAGTTAAAATTTCAGCTCATTTTGACTTACACTAGAGCAGCAATGGACAATTAAAATTTCATCCCCCCTTTTTTCTATTTTGAGCTTGGTGGCCATCTTGGTTGGAAGTCGGGATCAACGGACATATTTTTGGAAGGGGGCCATCCAAGAATCATTTCAGCAAAATTTGGTTGATATTGGCTCAGTAGTTTCCGAGGAGAAGATTTTTTTTAAATTTCATCCCCCCTTTTTTCTAATTTGCATAATCAGTCAAAATCGGCAAAAGTTCAAAGTTCATAAAAAATCCTGTAATATATGCTGAAAAGCTCATCATTATGCTTATACAGTTCAAATTTGGGCACATTCTGGCTTAAAATAGAGCAGTTTTGGCCATTTGAAGAAATTTCTATTTTTAGTAACAGCGGCCATCTTGAATGGAGGGCGGGGCTGTCAGACACAATTTTGAAAGGGACCCACCCAGGGACCATCCCTGCCAGGTTTGGTTTAATTTGGTTCAGCGGTTTCAGAGGAGAAGATTTAAATGTGATCTTTTATCAAAATATGCCTAATTTGCATAATCGGTATATATCGGCTGAAAGAAAAATTTCACAGAAAAATACGGAATATATGTTAAACTATTCCTTGCCATGTAGCTGCAGTTAAAATTTCAGCTCATTTTGACTTACACTAGAGCAGCAATGGACAATTAAAATTTCATCCCCCCTTTTTTCTATTTTGAGCTTGGTGGCCATCTTGGTTGGAAGTCGAGATCAACGGACACATTTTTGGAAGGGGGCCATCCAAGAATCATTTCAGCAAAATTTGGTTGATATTGGCTCAGTAGTTTCCGAGTAGAAGATTTTTTTTAAATTTCATCCCCCCTTTTTTCTAATTTGCATAATCGGTCAAAATCGGCAAAAGTTCAAAGTTCATAAAAAATCCTGTCATACATGCTGAAAAGCTCATCATTATGCTTATACAGTTCAAATTTGGGCACATTCTGGCTTAAAATAGAGCAGTTTTGGCCATTTGAAGAAATTTCTATTTTTAGTAACAGCGGCCATCTTGAATGGAGGGCGGGGCTGTCAGACACAATTTTGAAAGGGACCCACCCAGGGACCATCCCTGCCAGGTTTGGTTTAATTTGGTTCAGCGGTTTCAGAGGAGAAGATTTAAATGTGATCTTTTATCAAAATATGCCTAATTTGCATAATCGGTATATATCGGCTGAAAGAAAAATTTCACAGAAAAATACGGAATATATGTTAAACTATTCCTTGCCATGTAGCTGCAGTTAAAATTTCAGCTCATTTTGACTTACACTAGAGCAGCAATGGACAATTAAAATTTCATCCCCCCTTTTTTCTATTTTGAGCTTGGTGGCCATCTTGGTTGGAAGTCGGGATCAACGGACACATTTTTGGAAGGGGGCCATCCAAGAATCATTTCAGCAAAGTTTGGTTGAGATTGGCTCAGTAGTTTCCGAGGAGAAGATTTTTTTTTAATTTCATCCCCCCTTTTTTCTAATTTGCATAATCGGTCAAAATCGGCAAAAGTTCAAAGTTCATAAAAAATCCTGTCATACATGCTGAAAAGCTCATCATTATGCTTATACAGTTCAAATTTGGGCACATTCTGGCTTAAAATAGAGCAGTTTTGGCCATTTGAAGAAATTTCTATTTTTAGTAACAGCGGCCATCTTGAATGGAGGGCGGGGCTGTCAGACACAATTTTGAAAGGGACCCACCCAGGGACCATCCCTGCCAGGTTTGG
Organism: Bathymodiolus brooksi; assembly: GCA_963680875.1. Lineage (NCBI taxonomy): Eukaryota > Metazoa > Mollusca > Bivalvia > Mytilida > Modiolidae > Bathymodiolus > Bathymodiolus brooksi. The sequence continues at coordinate 100,362,307 of OY804586.1, forward strand.
TTTAATTTGGTTCAGCGGTTTCAGAGGAGAAGATTTAAATGTGATCTTTTATCAAAATATGCCTAATTTGCATAATCGGTATATATCGGCTGAAAGAAAAATTTCACAGAAAAATACGGAATATATGCTAAACTATTCCTTGCCATGTAGCTGCAGTTAAAATTTCAGCTCATTTTGACTTACACTAGAGCAGCAATGGACAATTAAAATTTCATCCCCCCTTTTTTCTATTTTGAGCTTGGTGGCCATCTTGGTTGGAAGTCGGGATCAACGGACACATTTTTGGAAGGGGGCCATCCAAGAATCATTTCAGCAAAGTTTGGTTGAGATTGGCTCAGTAGTTTCCGAGGAGAAGATTTTTTTTTAATTTCATCCCCCCTTTTTTCTAATTTGCATAATCGGTCAAAATCGGCAAAAGTTCAAAGTTCATAAAAAATCCTGTCATACATGCTGAAAAGCTCATCATTATGCTTATACAGTTCAAATTTGGGCACATTCTGGCTTAAAATAGAGCAGTTTTGGCCATTTGAAGAAATTTCTATTTTTAGTAACAGCGGCCATCTTGAATGGAGGGCGGGGCTGTCAGACACAATTTTGAAAGGGACCCACCCAGGGACCATCCCTGCCAGGTTTGGTTTAATTTGGTTCAGCGGTTTCAGAGGAGAAGATTTAAATGTGATCTTTTATCAAAATATGCCTAATTTGCATAATCGGTATATATCGGCTGAAAGAAAAATTTCACAGAAAAATACGGAATATATGTTAAACTATTCCTTGCCATGTAGCTGCAGTTAAAATTTCAGCTCATTTTGACTTACACTAGAGCAGCAATGGACAATTAAAATTTCATCCCCCCTTTTTTCTATTTTGAGCTTGGTGGCCATCTTGGTTGGAAGTCGAGATCAACGGACACATTTTTGGAAGGGGGCCATCCAAGAATCATTTCAGCAAAATTTGGTTGATATTGGCTCAGTAGTTTCCGAGTAGAAGATTTTTTTTAAATTTCATCCCCCCTTTTTTCTAATTTGCATAATCGGTCAAAATCGGCAAAAGTTCAAAGTTCATAAAAAATCCTGTCATACATGCTGAAAAGCTCATCATTATGCTTATACAGTTCAAATTTGGGCACATTCTGGCTTAAAATAGAGCAGTTTTGGCCATTTGAAGAAATTTCTATTTTTAGTAACAGCGGCCATCTTGAATGGAGGGCGGGGCTGTCAGACACAATTTTGAAAGGGACCCACCCAGGGACCATCCCTGCCAGGTTTGGTTTAATTTGGTTCAGCGGTTTCAGAGGAGAAGATTTAAATGTGATCTTTTATCAAAATATGCCTAATTTGCATAATCGGTATATATCGGCTGAAAGAAAAATTTCACAGAAAAATACGGAATATATGTTAAACTATTCCTTGCCATGTAGCTGCAGTTAAAATTTCAGCTCATTTTGACTTACACTAGAGCAGCAATGGACAATTAAAATTTCATCCCCCCTTTTTTCTATTTTGAGCTTGGTGGCCATCTTGGTTGGAAGTCGAGATCAACGGACACATTTTTGGAAGGGGGCCATCCAAGAATCATTTCAGCAAAATTTGGTTGATATTGGCTCAGTAGTTTCCGAGTAGAAGATTTTTTTTAAATTTCATCCCCCCTTTTTTCTAATTTGCATAATCGGTCAAAATCGGCAAAAGTTCAAAGTTCATAAAAAATCCTGTCATACATGCTGAAAAGCTCATCATTATGCTTATACAGTTCAAATTTGGGCACATTCTGGCTTAAAATAGAGCAGTTTTGGCCATTTGAAGAAATTTCTATTTTTAGTAACAGCGGCCATCTTGAATGGAGGGCGGGGCTGTCAGACACAATTTTGAAAGGGACCCACCCAGGGACCATCCCTGCCAGGTTTGGTTTAATTTGGTTCAGCGGTTTCAGAGGAGAAGATTTAAATGTGATCTTTTATCAAAATATGCCTAATTTGCATAATCGGTATATATCGGCTGAAAGAAAAATTTCACAGAAAAATACGGAATATATGTTAAACTATTCCTTGCCATGTAGCTGCAGTTAAAATTTCAGCTCATTTTGACTTACACTAGAGCAGCAATGGACAATTAAAATTTCATCCCCCCTTTTTTCTATTTTGAGCTTGGTGGCCATCTTGGTTGGAAGTCGGGATCAACGGACACATTTTTGGAAGGGGGCCATCCAAGAATCATTTCAGCAAAGTTTGGTTGAGATTGGCTCAGTAGTTTCCGAGGAGAAGATTTTTTTTTAATTTCATCCCCCCTTTTTTCTAATTTGCATAATCGGTCAAAATCGGCAAAAGTTCAAAGTTCATAAAAAATCCTGTCATACATGCTGAAAAGCTCATCATTATGCTTATACAGTTCAAATTTGGGCACATTCTGGCTTAAAATAGAGCAGTTTTGGCCATTTGAAGAAATTTCTATTTTTAGTAACAGCGGCCATCTTGAATGGAGGGCGGGGCTGTCAGACACAATTTTGAAAGGGACCCACCCAGGGACCATCCCTGCCAGGTTTGGTTTAATTTGGTTCAGCGGTTTCAGAGGAGAAGATTTAAATGTGATCTTTTATCAAAATATGCCTAATTTGCATAATCGGTATATATCGGCTGAAAGAAAAATTTCACAGAAAAATACGGAATATATGTTAAACTATTCCTTGCCATGTAGCTGCAGTTAAAATTTCAGCTCATTTTGACTTACACTAGAGCAGCAATGGACAATTAAAATTTCATCCCCCCTTTTTTCTATTTTGAGCTTGGTGGCCATCTTGGTTGGAAGTCGAGATCAACGGACACATTTTTGGAAGGGGGCCATCCAAGAATCATTTCAGCAAAATTTGGTTGATATTGGCTCAGTAGTTTCCGAGTAGAAGATTTTTTTTAAATTTCATCCCCCCTTTTTTCTAATTTGCATAATCGGTCAAAATCGGCAAAAGTTCAAAGTTCATAAAAAATCCTGTCATACATGCTGAAAAGCTCATCATTATGCTTATACAGTTCAAATTTGGGCACATTCTGGCTTAAAATAGAGCAGTTTTGGCCATTTGAAGAAATTTCTATTTTTAGTAACAGCGGCCATCTTGAATGGAGGGCGGGGCTGTCAGACACAATTTTGAAAGGGACCCACCCAGGGACCATCCCTGCCAGGTTTGGTTTAATTTGGTTCAGCGGTTTCAGAGGAGAAGATTTAAATGTGATCTTTTATCAAAATATGCCTAATTTGCATAATCGGTATATATCGGCTGAAAGAAAAATTTCACAGAAAAATACGGAATATATGTTAAACTATTCCTTGCCATGTAGCTGCAGTTAAAATTTCAGCTCATTTTGACTTACACTAGAGCAGCAATGGACAATTAAAATTTCATCCCCCCTTTTTTCTATTTTGAGCTTGGTGGCCATCTTGGTTGGAAGTCGGGATCAACGGACACATTTTTGGAAGGGGGCCATCCAAGAATCATTTCAGCAAAGTTTGGTTGAGATTGGCTCAGTAGTTTCCGAGGAGAAGATTTTTTTTTAATTTCATCCCCCCTTTTTTCTAATTTGCATAATCGGTCAAAATCGGCAAAAGTTCAAAGTTCATAAAAAATCCTGTCATACATGCTGAAAAGCTCATCATTATGCTTATACAGTTCAAATTTGGGCACATTCTGGCTTAAAATAGAGCAGTTTTGGCCATTTGAAGAAATTTCTATTTTTAGTAACAGCGGCCATCTTGAATGGAGGGCGGGGCTGTCAGACACAATTTTGAAAGGGACCCACCCAGGGACCATCCCTGCCAGGTTTGGTTTAATTTGGTTCAGCGGTTTCAGAGGAGAAGATTTAAATGTGATCTTTTATCAAAATATGCCTAATTTGCATAATCGGTATATATCGGCTGAAAGAAAAATTTCACAGAAAAATACAGAATATATGTTAAACTATTCCTTGCCATGTAGCTGCAGTTAAAATTTCAGCTCATTTTGACTTACACTAGAGCAGCAATGGACAATTAAAATTTCATCCCCCCTTTTTTCTATTTTGAGCTTGGTGGCCATCTTGGTTGGAAGTCGGGATCAACGGACATATTTTTGGAAGGGGGCCATCCAAGAATCATTTCAGCAAAATTTGGTTGATATTGGCTCAGTAGTTTCCGAGGAGAAGATTTTTTTTAAATTTCATCCCCCCTTTTTTCTAATTTGCATAATCAGTCAAAATCGGCAAAAGTTCAAAGTTCATAAAAAATCCTGTAATATATGCTAAAAAGCTCATCATTATGCTTACACAGTTCAAATTTGGGCACATTCTGGCTTAAAATAGAGCAGTTTTGGTCATTTGAAGAAATTTCTATTTTTAGTAACAGCGGCCATCTTGAATGGAGGGCGGGGCTGTCGGACACAATTTTGAAAGGGACCCACCCAGGGACCATCCCTGCCAGGTTTGGTTTAATTTGGTTCAGCGGTTTCAGAGGAGAAGATTTAAATGTGATCTTTTATCAAAATATGCCTAATTTGCATAATCGGTATATATCGGCTGAAAGAAAAATTTCACAGAAAAATACGGAATATATGTTAAACTATTCCTTGCCATGTAGCTGCAGTTAAAATTTCAGCTCATTTTGACTTACACTAGAGCAGCAATGGACAATTAAAATTTCATCCCCCCTTTTTTCTATTTTGAGCTTGGTGGCCATCTTGGTTGGAAGTCGGGATCAACGGACATATTTTTGGAAGGGGGCCATCCAAGAATCATTTCAGCAAAATTTGGTTGATATTGGCTCAGTAGTTTCCGAGGAGAAGATTTTTTTTAAATTTCATCCCCCCTTTTTTCTAATTTGCATAATCAGTCAAAATCGGCAAAAGTTCAAAGTTCATAAAAAATCCTGTCATACATGCTGAAAAGCTCATCATTATGCTTATACAGTTCAAATTTGGGCACATTCTGGCTTAAAATAGAGCAGTTTTGGCCATTTGAAGAAATTTCTATTTTTAGTAACAGCGGCCATCTTGAATGGAGGGCGGGGCTGTCAGACACAATTTTGAAAGGGACCCACCCAGGGACCATCCCTGCCAGGTTTGGTTTAATTTGGTTCAGCGGTTTCAGAGGAGAAGATTTAAATGTGATCTTTTATCAAAATATGCCTAATTTGCATAATCGGTATATATCGGCTGAAAGAAAAATTTCACAGAAAAATACGGAATATATGTTAAACTATTCCTTGCCATGTAGCTGCAGTTAAAATTTCAGCTCATTTTGACTTACACTAGAGCATCAATGGACAATTAAAATTTCATCCCCCCTTTTTTCTATTTTGAGCTTGGTGGCCATCTTGGTTGGAAGTCGGGATCAACGGACACATTTTTGGAAGGGGGCCATCCAAGAATCATTTCAGCAAAGTTTGGTTGAGATTGGCTCAGTAGTTTCCGAGGAGAAGATTTTTTTTTAATTTCATCCCCCCTTTTTTCTAATTTGCATAATCGGTCAAAATTGGCAAAAGTTCAAAGTTCATAAAAAATCCTGTCATACATGCTGAAAAGCTCATCATTATGCTTATACAGTTCAAATTTGGGCACATTCTGGCTTAAAATAGAGCAGTTTTGGCCATTTGAAGAAATTTCTATTTTTAGTAACAGCAGCCATCTTGAATGGAGGGCGGGGCTGTCAGACACAATTTTGAAAGGGACCCACCCAGGGACCATCCCTGCCAGGTTTGGTTTAATTTGGTTCAGCGGTTTCAGAGGAGAAGATTTAAATGTGATCTTTTATCAAAATATGCCTAATTTGCATAATCGGTATATATCGGCTGAAAGAAAAATTTCACAGAAAAATACGGAATATATGTTAAACTATTCCTTGCCATGTAGCTGCAGTTAAAATTTCAGCTCATTTTGACTTACACTAGAGCAGCAATGGACAATTAAAATTTCATCCCCCCTTTTTTCTATTTTGAGCTTGGTGGCCATCTTGGTTGGAAATCGGGATGAACGGACACATTTTTGGAAGGGGGCCATCCAAGAATCATTTCAGCAAAGTTTGGTTGAGATTGGCTCAGTAGTTTCCGAGGAGAAGATTTTTTTTTAATTTCATCCCCCCTTTTTTCTAATTTGCATAATCGGTCAAAATCGGCAAAAGTTCAAAGTTCATAAAAAATCCTGTCATACATGCTGAAAAGCTCATCATTATGCTTATACAGTTCAAATTTGGGCACATTCTGGCTTAAAATAGAGCAGTTTTGGCCATTTGAAGAAATTTCTATTTTTAGTAACAGCGGCCATCTTGAATGGAGGGCGGGGCTGTCAGACACAATTTTGAAAGGGACCCACCCAGGGACCATCCCTGCCAGGTTTGGTTTAATTTGGTTCAGCGGTTTCAGAGGAGAAGATTTAAATGTGATCTTTTATCAAAATATGCCTAATTTGCATAATCGGTATATATCGGCTGAAAGAAAAATTTCACAGAAAAATACGGAATATATGTTAAACTATTCCTTGCCATGTAGCTGCAGTTAAAATTTCAGCTCATTTTGACTTACACTAGAGCAGCAATGGACAATTAAAATTTCATCCCCCCTTTTTTCTATTTTGAGCTTGGTGGCCATCTTGGTTGGAAGTCGGGATCAACGGACACATTTTTGGAAGGGGGCCATCCAAGAATCATTTCAGCAAAGTTTGGTTGAGATTGGCTCAGTAGTTTCCGAGGAGAAGATTTTTTTTTAATTTCATCCCCCCTTTTTTCTAATTTGCATAATCGGTCAAAATCGGCAAAAGTTCAAAGTTCATAAAAAATCCTGTCATACATGCTGAAAAGCTCATCATTATGCTTATACAGTTCAAATTTGGGCACATTCTGGCTTAAAATAGAGCAGTTTTGGCCATTTGAAGAAATTTCTATTTTTAGTAACAGCGGCCATCTTGAATGGAGGGCGGGGCTGTCAGACACAATTTTGAAAGGGACCCACCCAGGGACCATCCCTGCCAGGTTTGGTTTAATTTGGTTCAGCGGTTTCAGAGGAGAAGATTTAAATGTGATCTTTTATCAAAATATGCCTAATTTGCATAATCGGTATATATCGGCTGAAAGAAAAATTTCACAGAAAAATACGGAATATATGTTAAACTATTCCTTGCCATGTAGCTGCAGTTAAAATTTCAGCTCATTTTGACTTACACTAGAGCAGCAATGGACAATTAAAATTTCATCCCCCCTTTTTTCTATTTTGAGCTTGGTGGCCATCTTGGTTGGAAGTCGGGATCAACGGACACATTTTTGGAAGGGGGCCATCCAAGAATCATTTCAGCAAAGTTTGGTTGAGATTGGCTCAGTAGTTTCCGAGGAGAAGATTTTTTTTTAATTTCATCCCCCCTTTTTTCTAATTTGCATAATCGGTCAAAATCGGCAAAAGTTCAAAGTTCATAAAAAATCCTGTCATACATGCTGAAAAGCTCATCATTATGCTTATACAGTTCAAATTTGGGCACATTCTGGCTTAAAATAGAGCAGTTTTGGCCATTTGAAGAAATTTCTATTTTTAGTAACAGCGGCCATCTTGAATGGAGGGCGGGGCTGTCAGACACAATTTTGAAAGGGACCCACCCAGGGACCATCCCTGCCAGGTTTGGTTTAATTTGGTTCAGCGGTTTCAGAGGAGAAGATTTAAATGTGATCTTTTATCAAAATATGCCTAATTTGCATAATCGGTATATATCGGCTGAAAGAAAAATTTCACAGAAAAATACGGAATATATGTTAAACTATTCCTTGCCATGTAGCTGCAGTTAAAATTTCAGCTCATTTTGACTTACACTAGAGCAGCAATGGACAATTAAAATTTCATCCCCCCTTTTTTCTATTTTGAGCTTGGTGGCCATCTTGGTTGGAAATCGGGATGAACGGACACATTTTTGGAAGGGGGCCATCCAAGAATCATTTCAGCAAAGTTTGGTTGAGATTGGCTCAGTAGTTTCCGAGGAGAAGATTTTTTTTTAATTTCATCCCCCCTTTTTTCTAATTTGCATAATCGGTCAAAATCGGCAAAAGTTCAAAGTTCATAAAAAATCCTGTCATACATGCTGAAAAGCTCATCATTATGCTTATACAGTTCAAATTTGGGCACATTCTGGCTTAAAATAGAGCAGTTTTGGCCATTTGAAGAAATTTCTATTTTTAGTAACAGCGGCCATCTTGAATGGAGGGCGGGGCTGTCAGACACAATTTTGAAAGGGACCCACCCAGGGACCATCCCTGCCAGGTTTGGTTTAATTTGGTTCAGCGGTTTCAGAGGAGAAGATTTAAATGTGATCTTTTATCAAAATATGCCTAATTTGCATAATCGGTATATATCGGCTGAAAGAAAAATTTCACAGAAAAATACGGAATATATGTTAAACTATTCCTTGCCATGTAGCTGCAGTTAAAATTTCAGCTCATTTTGACTTACACTAGAGCAGCAATGGACAATTAAAATTTCATCCCCCCTTTTTTCTATTTTGAGCTTGGTGGCCATCTTGGTTGGAAGTCGGGATCAACGGACACATTTTTGGAAGGGGGCCATCCAAGAATCATTTCAGCAAAGTTTGGTTGAGATTGGCTCAGTAGTTTCCGAGGAGAAGATTTTTTTTTAATTTCATCCCCCCTTTTTTCTAATTTGCATAATCGGTCAAAATCGGCAAAAGTTCAAAGTTCATAAAAAATCCTGTCATACATGCTGAAAAGCTCATCATTATGCTTATACAGTTCAAATTTGGGCACATTCTGGCTTAAAATAGAGCAGTTTTGGCCATTTGAAGAAATTTCTATTTTTAGTAACAGCGGCCATCTTGAATGGAGGGCGGGGCTGTCAGACACAATTTTGAAAGGGACCCACCCAGGGACCATCCCTGCCAGGTTTGGTTTAATTTGGTTCAGCGGTTTCAGAGGAGAAGATTTAAATGTGATCTTTTATCAAAATATGCCTAATTTGCATAATCGGTATATATCGGCTGAAAGAAAAATTTCACAGAAAAATACGGAATATATGTTAAACTATTCCTTGCCATGTAGCTGCAGTTAAAATTTCAGCTCATTTTGACTTACACTAGAGCAGCAATGGACAATTAAAATTTCATCCCCCCTTTTTTCTATTTTGAGCTTGGTGGCCATCTTGGTTGGAAGTCGGGATCAACGGACACATTTTTGGAAGGGGGCCATCCAAGAATCATTTCAGCAAAGTTTGGTTGAGATTGGCTCAGTAGTTTCCGAGGAGAAGATTTTTTTTTAATTTCATCCCCCCTTTTTTCTAATTTGCATAATCGGTCAAAATCGGCAAAAGTTCAAAGTTCATAAAAAATCCTGTCATACATGCTGAAAAGCTCATCATTATGCTTATACAGTTCAAATTTGGGCACATTCTGGCTTAAAATAGAGCAGTTTTGGCCATTTGAAGAAATTTCTATTTTTAGTAACAGCGGCCATCTTGAATGGAGGGCGGGGCTGTCAGACACAATTTTGAAAGGGACCCACCCAGGGACCATCCCTGCCAGGTTTGGTTTAATTTGGTTCAGCGGTTTCAGAGGAGAAGATTTAAATGTGATCTTTTATCAAAATATGCCTAATTTGCATAATCGGTATATATCGGCTGAAAGAAAAATTTCACAGAAAAATACGGAATATATGTTAAACTATTCCTTGCCATGTAGCTGCAGTTAAAATTTCAGCTCATTTTGACTTACACTAGAGCATCAATGGACAATTAAAATTTCATCCCCCCTTTTTCTATTTTGAGCTTGGTGGCCATCTTGGTTGGAAGTCGGGATCAACGGACACATTTTTGGAAGGGGGCCATCCAAGAATCATTTCAGCAAAGTTTGGTTGAGATTGGCTCAGTAGTTTCCGAGGAGAAGATTTTTTTTTAATTTCATCCCCCCTTTTTTCTAATTTGCATAATCGGTCAAAATTGGCAAAAGTTCAAAGTTCATAAAAAATCCTGTCATACATGCTGAAAAGCTCATCATTATGCTTATACAGTTCAAATTTGGGCACATTCTGGCTTAAAATAGAGCAGTTTTGGCCATTTGAAGAAATTTCTATTTTTAGTAACAGCGGCCATCTTGAATGGAGGGCGGGGCTGTCAGACACAATTTTGAAAGGGACCCACCCAGGGACCATCCCTGCCAGGTTTGGTTTAATTTGGTTCAGCGGTTTCAGAGGAGAAGATTTAAATGTGATCTTTTATCAAAATATGCCTAATTTGCATAATCGGTATATATCGGCTGAAAGAAAAATTTCACAGAAAAATACGGAATATATGTTAAACTATTCCTTGCCATGTAGCTGCAGTTAAAATTTCAGCTCATTTTGACTTACACTAGAGCAGCAATGGACAATTAAAATTTCATCCCCCCTTTTTTCTATTTTGAGCTTGGTGGCCATCTTGGTTGGAAATCGGGATGAACGGACACATTTTTGGAAGGGGGCCATCCAAGAATCATTTCAGCAAAGTTTGGTTGAGATTGGCTCAGTAGTTTCCGAGGAGAAGATTTTTTTTTAATTTCATCCCCCCTTTTTTCTAATTTGCATAATCGGTCAAAATCGGCAAAAGTTCAAAGTTCATAAAAAATCCTGTCATACATGCTGAAAAGCTCATCATTATGCTTATACAGTTCAAATTTGGGCACATTCTGGCTTAAAATAGAGCAGTTTTGGCCATTTGAAGAAATTTCTATTTTTAGTAACAGCGGCCATCTTGAATGGAGGGCGGGGCTGTCAGACACAATTTTGAAAGGGACCCACCCAGGGACCCTCCCTGCCAGGTTTGGTTTAATTTGGTTCAGCGGTTTCAGAGGAGAAGATTTAAATGTGATCTTTTATCAAAATATGCCTAATTTGCATAATCGGTATATATCGGCTGAAAGAAAAATTTCACAGAAAAATACGGAATATATGTTAAACTATTCCTTGCCATGTAGCTGCAGTTAAAATTTCAGCTCATTTTGACTTACACTAGAGCAGCAATGGACAATTAAAATTTCATCCCCCCTTTTTTCTATTTTGAGCTTGGTGGCCATCTTGGTTGGAAGTCGGGATCAACGGACACATTTTTGGAAGGGGGCCATCCAAGAATCATTTCAGCAAAGTTTGGTTGAGATTGGCACAGTAGTTTCAGAGGAGAAGATTTTTTTTAAATTTCATCCCCCCTTTTTTCTAATTTGCATAATCGGTCAAAATAGGCAAAAGTTCAAAGTTCATAAAAAATCCTGTACTATATGTTAAAAAGCTCATCATTATGCTTATACAGTTCAAATTTGGGCACTTTCTGGCTTAAAATAGAGCAGTTTTGGCCATTTGAAGAAATTTCTATTTTCAGTAATGGTGGCCATCTTGGATACAGTACGGCACTGACGGACACAATTTTGAAAGGGGACCACCCAAGGATCATTTCAGCAAAGTTTGGTTGAGATTGGCTCAGTAGTTTCAGAGGAGAAGATTTTTTTTTAATTTCATCCCCCCTTTTTTCTAATTTGCATAATCGGTCAAAATGGGTAATGGGATTTACTTCAAAATTGCAGGGTAGGTAGATCTTGACATGCTGCACATTTTTGCAATTTAAACTTAACATCTATCTCTAAATAGTTTTTGAAATATAAGACGAAAAGTATTTAAATTAAACAAAAAATGATGAAAAAAGGGCAATAACTCCAAGATGGGTAATCAAATTTACTTCAAAATTGCAGGGTAGGTAGATCTTGACATGCTGAACATGTTTGCAGTTTCAACTTACCATCTGTCTGTTATAGTTTTTGAAATAAAGGACGAAAAGTATTAAAATTTTGAAAATTTCATGAAAAAAGGGAAATAACTCCAAAATGGGTAATGGGATTTACTTCAAAATTGCAGGGTGGGTAGATCTTGATATGCCGCACATTTTTGCAATTTAAAGTTAACCTTTATCTCTTATAGTTTTTTAACTTACCGCGTGTCAGATTTTTGATATTATTAACGGTTTTTGAGTTATTACCCAAAACCTGCAATTTTACCATATGTTCTATTTTTAGTAACAGCGGCCATGTTGGTTGGTGCACGGCATCACCGGACACAATTTTGAAACTAGACACCCTAGTGATGATTCAGACCAAGTTTGGTTTCCATTGGTCTAGTACTTTCAGAGGAGAAGATTTTTGAAAAAGTTTACGACCTACGACCGACGACGACGACGGACGCCAAGTGATGGCAATAGCTCACCTGACCCTTTGGTTCAGGTGAGCTAATAAAACGAAACCAACGAAATCAACGAAAACAAAACGAAATAGAAAATGGAAGAAAAAATAATAGGGGCCTAAAAGAAATCAAACCTATTTTCACAATTACAATGCTAGACTACTTCCCACACATGTCTGTCTTTCATCAGGAGAGGACAGGATTTGATCACCATTGAACAAGAATACTATGCATTTATTCAGCGGGAGTCTTTCCTTTTCACTTAGTGGCTTCTTTTAAATTTGGGAACCATAAGAGCAACGTAAGTATGTTGAAAGGAGAGGAATTAAAATAACAGAAGTGCAGTAGTTAAAGTTCACTAATAAATAACCCCGTCCGAGAAAAAATTAAAAGTGTGTCGGAGAGACGAAAAAGTGTGACGACCGGACGGACAAACGAACGAACGGATAGCAGACGTCCTACATACCCCAATCTTTTTTTGGCGGAGGTATACAAATGCTATAAAAAATTAACTTTAGAAATTAAAATAAAATCTACATATCTTGTAAAAGTACCTTTTTTCCCTTTGATCCCTTTTCATCAACTCCCCCCCCTCAATCACCCCCTCCAAAAAAAACTTCCGGTATCAATAAAATTTGATACAGCACATATTTTTATACCCCCCCCCCCCCCCGCTATCCAGCGGGAGGGGGTATATAGTATATGTCCGTTTGTCCACGAGTGCTTCCCTCACTGCCTATGCAATTCCTCCTTCACAACTTGATGGAATGGAATGAATCTGACAGTAAATTTTTAATACCATATGGCAAGGTTCATTAATTTCATGAATTCTTTAGTACCAAATGGCATTGTGCACCTTCTATTTTTGTTTTCCCATTTTAACAGTTCTTGCTAAAATTTCTTCACTTTTGGACTTTGTCATTTAAGGCATACAAGGCTATATACAATAGAGAAATGATAATGTTGCGTTATCCATAACTCTTCCTAAACAACACAATGGATTTCAATAAAACTTCCAGAGTTTCTTATGTTTAGTTTTTGCAAGCATTATTTTTTCCAGAAGTTCTTCTGTAAGGAGTGGGCTCACTGTACGTCCTGTTTTGTTGTTGTTTTCTTTTTTTAGTTCTTCAAAATAGAACAATAGGATTTGAAATAAAAAGTTAATAGTGTTGGGTCTTTTTGACCCCTGTATATCTCGGAAAGAACAACGGTAAGACATTACGCCAGATCTGTTGGCACACTACCGAATAAAGGAAATAACAATGGTACCGTACTCCAAGGCGCATTCAAAAGGGAAAGTCCACAAAAACAGACAAAACCGATAAGAAGCTCACCCATCTGAGTTTTCAATCAACAGATTAACTGAAAACCAACACATTCCTGACTTGGTACAGGCATGGTCCCAGGAAAATAGTGGGTTCTGATAGCAGATAGGCAGATGCCACTCGTCTAACCCTAAGACGTTACCAAGTATAAAAACAATCGGTACATGTAAATTCTCTAATCCTAAGACATGACCAAATGTGAAACTAGAAAACAACTATCATATTCCCGACTTGGTACAGGCATTTCCCAAGAAAATGCTGGGTCAAACCTCCCACTTGTATGGCAGTCGTTAATAGTTCCGTCATATAGTCAAACGGGGGGGGGGGGGGGGGGGGGGGTGCATGGGGATTAAACGTGACAAGTCGGGAAAATCCAGTAGTCAAGTAGTGCCTAGAATCTGAAACTCAAGACCATCCTGTATGATTTGCGAAAAGGCAAATTTATGAGGAATACAAACGAAAAACGTAATAAATTCAGACGAAAAATGAACCCTCAAAATATCCCAATCTATGAAAATACCCCCTTTTTTCTAAATGCCCACTCCAGAAACATTATAATTCATAAATACTGATACACACACAAACACAAATACAAATATGACATTTGAACTTCTGAAAGTTTGTCGGCAAGCAAACCCGACTTGAATTGAGTTGTGGGTAATGTACGTGAGGAGTACTGTAACGGACAGACATGCAAGATGGGTTATAATTAATCAAAATTATTGTATTTAAAAAATCGAATTATCATGTTTTTTTATTTCTTTATTTCGTTTTGTCTTTTATTTTTTTCCTTACATTTTCTTCATATCAGTCTATTTCGTTTTGTTTTAGTTGATTTCGTTTTGCTTTCGTTGGTTTCGTTTCATTTCGTTGATTTCGTTTCGTTTCGTTTTCGTTGATTTCGTTTCTATTTCGCTTCGCACTTTATAGGTACCCGTATGCAACTTATTTGAAGACATTTTCATAGTTCAAAGATGTACGATAAAAGACTGTTATTATGGATTAAGACTCGAATTTTCTATTAAAAAAGAGATTTTGAAATTTTGCCTATGTTTATTATATTTTATTAAATTGACATATACACAACTGAAAAAAACATATTTTTTCAATTTATTATGGGAAAACCCACACAGCGACATTCCGATTATTGAACCGTAAATAGTATGTCTTATATCTAGGACAAAATATTGATCAAGGTTATTTGTATTTTCTCTTCTTGTCATAAGATTTTATTATCTAAAGTTTAAAATATACTGACTTATGTAAGACGAAAATAATCTGAAATATTATGTGTAACAATTTTAAACAAAACTATAACAGACAATGGATAAAAGTATTCGAATGCTTCCATTTTTCTCTATATATTATATTTCATATTAAACCACAGGCGATTGTGTAGAGTCAAAAATATGCCTTTAGGTACATAGCGAGCATATTTTTGACTCTACACAAGATTAAACTATGAATTTTCAAAAAAATATTCTGAAGTCAATTCATGTCATATTTTTTTCACTTTCGTTTACCATTGAGTACAATGTTGTGAAAATTCAACATCTTGTAAAAGTTGACAAAACACAATTTATCATAAATAAATGATGTTTATAATAAGTAAATTCCGTTACCTTTGTGTTATTCACTGTCGTACCATTCAAATGACTTCTGACTTCTTTTAGTTGACTGCGTGTACACTTTCAGCCATATCAGGTGATCGATAGACACTGATGACGACGTTCGCTTATCTCCCTTGTTTGAATGACTATTTTAAAATACAGTTGATGCTCATTAATACATGTGTTCTGAACAAATTTATGTATATCTTGAAGTATTTAGAAATAGTATGTATGTATATTTCTGATTAAACTTGTTTTCGAATCACTTTAATAATGTGTATTATATCATATTGAAATTGATCTTATTGTACAATATTTATTAATTGATAAAATATGTTTTAATTAATTAAGTAAGAATATCAATTGTGCATTACGGTGAATAAATCCCTAATTATAAATAATTGGTTTTTACAGGTTATTTTGTTTAACTACGTAATTAGTAGGACTACAATTTAACGCGAGAGACAATTCGATCGTATGCTTCTTATATTGCGTTGATGATTTGAAATAATGATTGCATTTAACGCGGACGACCTTTTAGATAACATATGTCATTGAAAGTATGTGCATCGAGCCTTAAATTAGATAAAATCTGACGGAGACTTGTGATAATTTTCAATTTTGACCACCCTCGTCTTACATTGCAGAACTGTTCACCTATATACCGGACGAATAACGTGAGTAAAATGGGATCAACATCTCCCGAAATGAACCTGGTGTTCCGCTAAATAAGTCATATATTTTAAATAATTGTACTAATGCTATAATTTATGATTTCACACCAGCTTACCTGAAACCGCCGCTTCAGATCCGTGTCCCCCACCTTCACAAAGCCATGTCCTCAAATATGACGGGGGACACGGTGCTTTAGGTTCTTATAATCTAACAAAAACATACTGTTAACAATTATCCGACAAAATTATGACTCAAAGTCAAGTTTTTTTGGTCTGATAAAAATAGTGTGGTTGGTTCAAAATTGTCGTTCAAATAAATGTCTGTAATTCCTCAATCCCCAGAGCTTCCGGGGGGCTTAGCCCCCTGGGCCCCCTACCAGGGCTCTGCCTTGGACCCGCTGAGGACGCGGTCCCCAGACCCCTCGCCTATTCACGCCCCCCTAACCACAAATCCTGGATCCGCCCCTGATAGCGATATTTGAATTGATATCTGGTGTTTAACGCCACTTTCAGCTATATTTCACCTATATCATGGCGACCAGTTTTAGTGGTGGAGGAAGCTGGAGTACCCGGAGAGAACCACCGATCCTGGACAAGCAACTGGTAAACTTTATCACTTGCGGCTGAGAGTCGAGTACATACTTGTTTTTGTAATTTACAAAGCTGGGTGCGAACCCACGCCGTATTGGTGGTAGGCTTGTATGAGCTGTTAGATCCTACGACCTAACTCATTGAGCCACCCGGGCCCCTTACATAACAATAACTTCAACACAAAGATAAATAATTTCTGCATAATATTACTCCATAGAACCTTATGTGATACATATTTACCGCAGGTCGCTAGTTTTCTTCGGGTACTGAACAACATAACAATAACTTCAACACAAAACCCACACAAAAACAGGAAAACCTTACATTAAAAATTAATTGTGGACTTGGAGTACATTGACATCTCCCCCAATTTTACACTAATTAAACATGACTAGTCATGTTTATATAACAATTAACCTATTCAACCTATGCCAACAATCTTTCTTACCTTTTTATATATATTTTTTTAAATGTTGGCATAGGTTGAATGAACCAGATAAATATGTTCTACATAAGATTACTCCATACAACCGTATGTGATAAATTTGTTCAGTGACTTGCGGCGGGTCGGTAGTTTTCTTCGGGTACTGAGGTTTCGATCGCCACTATATGATTGACATATTGTTTTAAAGTGACGTTAAACACCATAACCTTCACCCAAAGTTTCAATGTGGTGTAGGCAAGAAATACGCGAGGAAAAACAAAATGGAATTGTTCTTTGTGACGAATAAATACAGTGATATTACATAAAATGTATTTACATATTAAAATCAGAATTCGATATATAATCTAACTCAAACGAGAATTGAATTTTGGAAAAACAAATTCCTATGCGAACAAAACTACTGTTGTTGAAACAAACTCGAGTTATCTCTCTTTAGATGTGTCAACATACAATGAAATTAACCTCTCCAAAGAATGGAGTATATAGTTATGGCGTTTAAAATGACACTTTCAACAATATTTCAGTTATATCATGGCGGTCAGTTGTATTGGTGGAGGAAACTGGAGCCACAGAGAAAACCATATAGGCTTATCGCAAGTCCCCGACAAACTTGATCATATCATATTGTATCGAATACACTTCGCCGTGAGTTTGAATCGAACCCACAACTCACTGATTGCACAGATAGTTGTAAATCCAACTACCATACGATCATGACTACGACAGTCCCTTTCAAGAAGTGAAAAGTAAAAGATCACCATAGAAAGTTACTAGTATCACAGGTCTAAAGTCCAAATTTGTTGAAATACATGATTTATTGAACGTGACAAAATGTCTGACTAAATCTTACCAATACTCGTGATAAATGTCTCACTAAATCTCACCAATACTTGTGGCAAATGCCTGACTAAATCTTACCAATACTCGTGAAAACCCGCAGACTAAATCTGACCAATACTCGTGACAAATGTCAGATTAAATATGACAAATACATGGTGATAGGTGATGTGACTTACGACTTACTGTGTCTAATCACCAATACTCGTGATAAATGTCTGACTAAATATGACAATTACATGGTGATAGGTGATGTGACTTACGACTTACTGTGTCTAATCACCAATACTCGTGACAAATGTCTGACTAAATATGACAATTACATGGTGATAGGTGATGTGACTTACGACTTACTGTGTCTAATCACCAATACTCGTGACAAATGTCTGACTAAATACGACAATTACATGGTGATAGGTGATGTGACTTACGACTTACTGTGTCTAATCACCAATACTCGTGATAAATGTCTGACTAAATATGACAATTACATGGTGATAGGTGATGTGACTTACGACTTACTGTGTCTAATCACCAATACTCGTGATAAATGTCTGACTAAATATGACAATTACATGGTGATAGGTGATGTGACTTACGACTTACTGTGTCTAATCACCAATACTCGTGATAAATGTCTGACTAAATACGACAATTACATGGTGATAGGTGATGTTATTAACGGTTTTTGAGTTATTACCCAAAACCTGCAGTTTTACCATATGTTCTATTTTTAGTCTGCTTAAACACTCGTATTGTAATTGCTATGCCCCTTGTGGATCCTTAATTAATCAATAAAGTATTCTTATTCATATTTTTGTCATGTGTTTACAAGGGAAAGTGCTGTCACACTATTTCACAACAAAATAATATTGGATTAAACCTTCTTTTCAGGAGTTCATGCATGTGTACACGGTGCCGATGCACTCACGCACACCTTATCCGCACCTTTCGGAGAAATGGTCATGTTAAGAAAACAAGATACATTAATTCTATAAGAATTATACATAAATGACCACTTTTGTGCTGTCAGATAAGGGTAATAACAAAATTACCGAACTCTGAACAATATTATAAAGGGAAAGTCAAAACTCTTTTTATTTTTTTTTTATTTTATTTCGAATATTTTATTGATAAATCAATAGGATTGGATAACAGGCTATGCCTATACAAATCCTCTCCAACAACAAGATGGAACAATTTGAACACAATTTACATAAGACATAGAGCAATCTACCCATCATGTATACATGCAATTCATCTTAATTACCATAAACACATGTATATTGATAGCAGAATCATACAAACAAAACAAAAAAAGATTTTTCCCTTACTTTTCTTTTTTTTTGTTAATAGGTATGATATAATATGTATAATAATAGCAGGATCATACAAAAAAAAGTTGGGTTTTTTCCCCCCTTTTTAATAGGTATGATATAATTTGGAATAGCCAAATTATGGCTTTATATTTAAGCTATTATTATTTATAATATTAATGATGATGAATTGGCATAGCATGATGGATAGACTGAACTTACATTTAATCACACAATATATACAACATGTAAACTGAAATTATGAAATCAAAATCACTAATTAAGTGAGGTCCACCATATCAATATGAATTAACTCTCTTTCAGTATATATATTTATGATTGAATAAAGGGAATTTGGGAGAGATGGAGGAAGAAGAGACAAATAAGTAAATAAGGGGGAAATATCTAAACAAAATAGTTATTGTGATTGAGATAAACAAGTACAAGTTGGGTTCAGACCTGAATAATTGAAGGATTTACAGCTATTAATTAAGCTGAAAAATTTAAAGATTTGGAGCTACATGTATATATAGGAAGACTTTTCAATGTTATATGACCAAATACAAAGAAAAGGAAAATCTATTGAATCATGTGAATCTTCTACTGCCAGTAATGAAATGGTGAACAGCATCGAATATCTCAGTATTCTCCTCTACAGTAAGGATTGGAGAGCCTTTCAAGAATATATCCAAATTTAAAACATCTTGAAACTTTCTTAGAGAATTAAACAGTTGTATTCTGTGTCTTATGAACAATGGACAAACATAAAAATAATGGAAATTATTTTCAATTGCATCCCCACAGGCACACTGGGAGCTGTCGGACAGATGAGACTGAAACAGGTGGTGATTTAAGCTGCTTTCTTCATTTCGAAGTTGGCAATGCCAAATATTTAAGCTGCGAGAACCAATAGAGTAGAAGCTGGGAGATTTATCAACATCTTCATTAAGTTTAATCTTGAATGAAGATAATGACTGAATGTTCCTAGTATCATTATCTAGTTTGTTCCGTAAATCCAGAACAGTTGGAAAAAAGCTATCCTTATATGACTTGGTGTGGCATTGGGGAGGGGTGAAGAATCTGGGGTTTCTAACCATGTAGTTAGGTTCAATATTAATATAAGAAATAATATTATTTGTTATATAGTTGGGTAGCTCTCCTTCCAGAGCTTTGAACATTAGAATAAGTTTTTGCTTCTTACGTCTGTTTTGCAAGGAATCCCACCCTAATTCGCCATACAACTTAACCCTTGAGGTACCCTTTCGAAGACCTGTAACAATTCTGGCCGATTCGTATTGCACTGATTCAATAAGATCAGACTGTTCTCTTGTGCAATTATCCCAAACTACACTTCCGTATTCAAGTATAGGTCTTATAAAACCAAAATAAAGCTTTTCTAGTGAGTTCCTATCAAGATTATGTTTCATCATGAGCAAAATATTAAGACGAGAGCAAGCTTTTTTATAAATTTCATTTATATGATCTTTCCAGGTGCCATTAGGACAAAAATGTATACCAAGATGTTTATGTTTAAGTACATCTTCTAGGACATCATCATTCATATATAAAGGGGGAATATTATTTGAGGCATTGAAATTAACACACCAATCAGATGCCCAAGTACTAAGGCTATTCAAATCAGAATTCAGGGATTCGGCGGTTTCATTCTGATCATCAACAATACAATAAAGGGATGTATCGTCAGCAAATAGTTTCATGCTATTGGAAACGACATCAACAATATCATTAATAAATAATAAAAATAAAAGAGGTCCCAGTATGGAGCCTTGAGGAACGCCAGCATTAATGGAATTCAAAACTCATAAGTATATAAACAGACAAAATCAGTCAACAACCGTATGAGGTTCGAACTCACAATGTTAGTGATGATAGGCACTGATTGCACAGATACATGTAGTTGTTAATCCAACTACCATATGATCACGACCACCCCTAGATGATATATAAATGTGGTAAAAAGAATAATCACTTTAATTGAAATTCTTCATCACACACTCACAATATTATGATATCAGGAAGATGAATCAATTCTTAATAATAAAAAAAAAGAATAATTGCTGCAGTTTCAGTCACTACATGTATATCTTCTGGTGAGGTATGAACATGATGTACAAGATGCAATTAATATTCTTTGGACTGCTTATTCTTGCCTTGGAATTTCAACTGCCTTTTCACTTCCAGATCTGATAATTATTTTGTTATTTCAGGTCACATCCTTCAAGGAAAGGTTATTTTTATTAAAGTACAAATCAACTGTCAGTCACTCATCAATTGAGTGGGCCTACTATATGCTTCTGACATTGGAAAGCCAGATTTGTGTTGTTATTGTGCTGCAGAAGGAAGGCAACAGGACAATGACCTGAAGAAGAAGTACTGAGTTGTCCTGCCTTTGTGTCAAGCCTGTCTGAGGGACAAAAAGCCAATACTTAAACGAAATCCTATCAAAAACTGACAAAACATGAACTTGATGTTGCAGAATTGTTTCTAGTCATATTTGTTGAATAAATTTTGAACCTGATAAGGGACCGACCATTTAACTTGAGGGGGGGGGGGGGGGTTATGGTTTTTTGTTTCATTCAGAATTTTTTTTTCGGACAACACAAGAATTAGAATATTTATTTTTTTTCCAGAATTTAACATTAGGTTATATGACAAAAACTCTGAATCAGATTTTTTTTTTTTCCCTCCACCAAAATCAGAATATTTTTTTCAGCAACATTGGGAATCAGAATATTTTTTTAGAAAAAAATCATAACCCCCCCCTTCAAGTTAAATGGTCGTTCCCTAAGGTGTCTTTTCTAGAAAACAACAACATAATGTTTTACAAACTTTATTCAGAATTTTTTTTTTTACCTGCCTACCTACCCATACCTAAATCTGTGGGTCGGGTTTGGGCAAACTGAAATATTTTTAATGGTGGCCTAAGCAACCCAATTATTTATTTTATTGGATTAGTCAGAATCTATTCAATTTTGTTTCCACAACAATCAAAACAAACAAGAAAAGAAACATTGTAGTCATATCAATGTATCACAAGAATTTAATAAGGATCAAGATACAACCATTTAATCTCATTAAACTTTGTCTGGTCGCCGTCTGTATGTAACCTTTTAATATGCCTCATTAAAACATCGTTCCGACTAAAATTTTTCCCACAATGTTGACAAGAGTATGGTCGCTCCCCGGTATGTATTCTGACATGTTTTAACATATTACTATTACGATTAAATACTTTCCCACACGTTTCACACTTGTACCGTTTTTCTTCCTTATGTTTTTTAGTATGCTTTTTCAAATCGCTACTCATGGCAAATTCTCGGAAACAGACAGCACATTTATATAGTTTATTTAATATATCGTCGTCCTTACATTGTGTATCGATAACATCCTCTTTATGATTATAACTGCAGTTTATTGTTTTCCCTTCCGATTTACTATCGATATCAATTTCACAACTGACGGTATTTTTTTTCGAATAGCAATTAAAGTTATTTGTAAATGACTCCCTATTGTCCATTACTCTATATAGATTTTCATCTTCCTGTTCTGACCCTATGACCTCTGTGTGATTTTCATTGGTTTGGTTTTTAACCATACCATGAATATTAACATTATTCTGATTATCAATTAATTCATTAACATGATCGGTGTTGGTATTTACAGGACACACTTCTTTGTTTAATTTGATATCAAATTTCTTTACGCGTTCATCATTATTGCTACACTGTGTAATTGAAAGTGATGAATTATTTCTTTCACTTATTTCACCATCATCGGTCCGTTTTTCACGATTCTGTATATTTTTAATTTCAGTAATTTTTTGTGGACTTGCACTCATATTTATATTATTGCACAATGTTTCATCCATTAATCCTTCAATATTTCCGGTTGAGTCTCGCTTTTTGTCACATACAGCACCTAATTCTTCCCGTTGCAAGTTACGATCGCACGTATGTTCCATTTCTGGTGTATGAACCTTCTCATGAACCGTGAGATACATTTTTCGCCCAAATGCCTTGTGACACAATGAACACTTAAACGGTAAATCTTTCGCATGAATCAGTTTAATGTGATTGGTCATATGTGCTCTTTGTCTAAAATTTTTATTACAAAATGAACATTTGTACGGCTTCTCTCCAGTGTGTAACCGTGTATGACGCAATAACACGTCATCACGTCTAAAACTTTTCCCACAGGTCTCGCATGTGTATGGGGTTTCTCCAGTATGTGACCGGAGATGTTTATCTAATGCATCTTTTCTTGCACACCCTTTGCCACAGAAATGACACGTGTACGGCTTATATCCTGTGTGTGTTCTTAAATGCATTTGTAATGTTGTACTCTGATTAAATCCCTGCCCACATACATCACATACAAACGGACACTCTCCCGTATGCGTGCGTATGTGCGATTGTAAATTACTCGAGTCGTTAAAACCTCGGCTACAGATTGGACATTTATGAGATTTTTTGTTGCTATGCTGTCGTAAATGTTTGTGGTAGTTACTGCTCTGACTAAATTCTCGCTGACAAATGTCGCAGACGTATGGTTTAACACCAGCATGTTTTCTCACATGAATCTCAAATTTTTTTTTATCGTCAAATTCTTTCCCACATAAGTTGCAAATTTTACCGGAAAGTTCATCGTTTATATCTTGAACTTTGTCTTCTAACTCAATATGCTTTGTTAAATGTCTCTTCATGCTATTTTTCTGTGAGAATGTCCGTCCACAAAATCTACATTTATGTGGTTTTTCGCCAGTATGCGTCCTGCTGTGTTGTTGAAATTCATGTTTACGTCTAAATTCCTTCCCGCATTCAGTACAAATAAAACATGTCTCGCCTCTATGAGATTTGACGTGTTTTTCATAAACATCCAGCTTAAGAAAATGTTTCCCACCTTCTTCACATTGATATTTTCGAATTTGTCTTTTATTAGAGTTACATATTGTATCTCCTTTATAGGACCTCAAACGTTTTTTAAGTTGATCAGTGACATTGTCTAAATCCTTTTCTCTACTCACTTCCAATGAATGGTTCATGGAATATAGATTTTCAGACTTAACATCAAAATCTACCTGATCGTTCAATGTTTTTGAATTCAAATTTTTAATGTACAATACCGGCTGATGACATTCACCTTCCACCTCAGTTTTAATTATATGTGAACTGTTAAAATCAGACTCCATATTTGAACCTTGATCGGGCAACACATCACGTTCAATTTTAATCCAACTACACTCTATTTCAAAGTTTCCTTCATCATCATCATCTTCTGTAATTTCACTTTCAGATAAATCTTGCTTTGTAATTTCTACATCAACTTTCTTGTCTTTTAGAGACATTTTCAAATCATTTGACCTTACTTTAGTTTTCTGATCTTTTGATAAAATTTTAGTTTAAACTTCATTCTTATCTTTCTTTCTGCCTTTTTGGATTATTTATGAATGTTTATATTTCAGCCTTTTGGTTTTCAAATTATCTAACATATATCCACCTTTTGATTTTGATCATGTGACTTGTCTTTCATTTCACTTTCCAGATCATGTGACTTGTCTTTCATTTCACTTTCCAGATCATGTGACTTGTCTTTCAATTCACTTTCCAGATCATTTGACCCGTTTTCTGAATCTATATCCGGCTTCTTAAAACAGAATTTGCAATAATCTTCCCATTTTATTTTCAAACAGCATTCTGTTAGATCATCACTTCTTCATTCCCCTTTAAGGAAAATCTGTTGATTATAAAAAACAGGAGAGGATTAGGATTATGATGTTTAACGCCACTTTCAACAATATTTCGGTTATACCGCGGCAGTCAGTTCTATTGGTGGAGGAAATCGGAGTACCCGGAGAAAACCACTGACCTTTCGCAAGTCGCTGACAAACTTTATCACATAATATTGTATCGAGAACACCTCGCCATGAACGGGATTCAATCTTAATTTTAGTTTCTACAATGCCCTAAAGTTTTTATTGCAATTTTTTGACAGGCACTGTTAAAGACAGATCATTGTCCTATATAACCTGTATTTGAGCCTGTAAAAATAAATACAAATTTGTGGGTTTTTTTCAAGGATGTTGGCGGAAACACAGAATATTCAAATACTTCAGGGGTTCAAATTAGGATTATGGTGTTTAATGCCACTTTCAACAATATTTCAGTTATACCATGGCAGTCAGTTTTATTGGTGGAGGAAACCAGAGTACCCGGAAAAAACCACTGACCTGCCGCAAGTCACTGACAAACTATATCATAATGTTATATTGGCAAATACTTCTGAAAATGAAATTATTTCTGATGGAGAAAAAACAGTGTGTGTTAATTTTGGGGTGAATTTGGACACAACAATTTATCCTTCTAAAATCATATACAAAGTATTTAATAACAGCATATTATATTACATTAACAATGTAACTTCTAATTTTGAACAAACAACATGATCACCATATTTATATTAAACCATAATCTATTATCAACATATTTAGACATAATTATTAAACATTCACTTCCTTCCCCGATATATAAAGAGCAGAGAATTACAATTAATTTAGACCTACATGTACATATAGTAATTGGTGATTTTTATCACCATATTAATTTAGGCCCAATTATTAACCTTTTCATGCCTTCCCTGATATTCAAAGTGCAGAGACTTACAAAATACATAATTGTGACATAATAGTTTGTATTTTATCAACATACACATGTATTTACACCTAATTGGGATTTTCATCACTATATTTAGATCATATTTTTAACTATTTAATGCCTTCCGGCCTCCCCGATATTAAAAATGCAGAGGATTACAATGTAGAATTACTAATATATTATATGTTATTCAGCTATCAGACAGGGTATAGAATGTCACATTATATACCCTGCCTGATAGCTGAATAACAGATATATTACGGATTTAACCATTGTTTTTTTTAAATACAACATCCAACTGTATTAAATAAATTTGCGTCATTTA
Organism: Bathymodiolus brooksi; assembly: GCA_963680875.1. NCBI lineage: Eukaryota > Metazoa > Mollusca > Bivalvia > Mytilida > Modiolidae > Bathymodiolus > Bathymodiolus brooksi. The sequence continues at coordinate 100,388,294 of OY804586.1, forward strand.
TTTTCATTTTTCGTATCTCTAGATGTCCGTTTCCGTACCTTTGACGTCATTCTTCAATGATGCCAAAATATGTGTCGCGTCATATTTCATGTATGGGGTGTCTCATGAAGGAAAATACTGTACTAAATTTCTAAATCAATACAGTTTCATATGTAGTAAATTTCATAAACTTTATAAATATAACATTAATATATCACATAGCAAAACAAAGGGTTTGCGAAACAGTTTCAATAATTTAAATGTTAACAACATGTAAATGAAACCTTGGTGTGGCCCCATGACGTCGAAAGTTTTCAAGGCTCAACGTTTTGTTTATTTGTTATGGTACAGCCATGGAACATAGGAGTTTGCTGAATCGATCAGGTATTTGTGACGGAATTAACCGTTGTAATATTTTTTTGTTCATGCAGCCGTTTTGAGTATAAAAACAGCATTTACTTTGGTAAAAAATACATTTATTATTCCGTATTATTATACCATTGATTCAGTGAAGTGTAATGTTTTGTCGTCCATGTTTTAATCGTTTTTGGGGACTGAAATATATACCCTGTCTGTTTTCCGAATATATGCTGACATTCAGGGTTGAAGAACCAATGAAAATATGTGTAACTAACTAAATCGGTAATATATATATATCAGGGGCGGGCATGTGCCCCCCCTAAAATTCGCAAAGCATATGTTATACAACGTTAATTAAGCAGTTCAACAAACAACTTTTTCATGAATGGTTAACTCGTGACCTGTAGTAAAATATTCCTACACATTGTAAATACACGTTGGGTGTGTTCGTTGATTCATATATGGATTTGCCGACAATTTCCGCTTTTGTTTGTCTATAAACAAGAACGGTCGAATCATATGTTTTCAATGAATGAATCAAACGACGAAAAGAAAAGCTCCATTCTGACGGGCAGTATTAACTAGAACCACCCGAAAGGACAAGCACCGAAAGTACAGACCAATTATTGAAATGAGGAATGCGTTAAAACTAAACCAATAGTTCTTTGAAGGGTTAAAATATCGTGATCGATCAGTCATGAGTTGAACAATTCGCATCACGGTTGTTCAAAAAAAGTTTTACTTTAGGTTCTTATAATCTGACAAAAATATACTGTTAACAATTATCTGACAAAATTAAGACTCAAAATCAAGTTTTTTTGGTCTGATAAAAATGGTGTGGTTGGTTCAAAATTGTCGCTCAAATAAATGTCTGTAATTCCTAAAATCCCCAGAGTTTCAGGGGGGCTTTGCCCCCCTGGGCCCCCTACCAGGGTTCTACCCTGGACCAGCTGGGGACCTTAAGCGGTCCCCAGACCCCTCGCCTACTCACGCCCCCACTAACCACAAATCCTGGATCCACCCCTGTATATTTATATATATATATATATATTTTGTAGCATATATATATATATAAATATGCTATAAAATATACATTGTACATGTACTTCTAACAGATTTATTTATATGGTGATAATAAGTATTATTATCAGAGGAAACCAGAGCACCATATGAATAGACCTTTTCACGATAACTGGGGTCCTGCTATTCGCGTCTGCGCATAAACGCTTCCGGAAGGCAACCAACTTGAATTCCATAATTGTCGACATAGGATACCGAGTATGGTTACACATTGCGTTGCATACCGGTGTTCTAATCGACAAAATAAAGAAACAAAGGAAAAGAAAATGTTTTTTTCGATTTCCCAAGGATGCAAAAAAGAGAAAAGCATGGGTAACGGCGGTAAATAGGACCAATTGGGCACCAAATGAAGAGAGTCGTATTTGTTCAGCACATTTTGTAGAAGGGTGGCACAGTGACGACCCAAATGACGTCAACTATAGACCAACACTATTTTCTTATAAAGAAAAGATTCCCTCGGAGTCAGAAACGCACAGATCTGACAGACATACCAAGAGGAATTTGTTGCAGGTGATACATTAATTATTATTAACATGGTGTGTTTTGTTTCCCCAAAAATTCAAAGGATTCTTATGGCTTGACTGATATGTGCATCCTCACTGAGAAATCACATTTTTCATTGGGATACACATATATTGTGACATACCAGTCATGCCAACAGAATCACTCTTGACAAGTTCCTGTGTGGGACCTATAGGGCTATATAGTGACAAGTTTCTGTGTAGGATCTATATAGTAGGCTATAAATCAAATCAAATAAATTTTATTCCAATTATGGGCCCTCGAGGGGCAAACAGAAATTACACATATAGTAAAATTACACATATAAACTTGCAAGAGGGAAAAGAGTTGATGATTGATAGAACATGACATACAAACATGCTATAAATACATAAAGTATATAAAATTAAATGTACATGTAAATAAGTGTATGCCAAAAATGTATTTGTAAACCTAAGCACTCAGTAAGAGCATTCACCTCACAGGAAGTAAAGCATTCACCTCACAGGAAATAAGAGAAATCCTACATTTCAGTCACATTTATAAATCTACCAATAACTGAGCCATCTTGTCCTGATCTATTACACTACACATAACATTTGATAGAATTATACAGGCTTACAAAAAACTATTATGTGTAACACTTTCATTCATATCAATACTGAAAAATTGTATAAATTTTAATTGTTCATTTAAAAAATTATATTTTCATGGCAGGAAATGAATGAGATTGAGTTAAAGAAGAGACGGATGGAAGGAAGTAGTCTAGAGTTTAGTGTGTTTACACATCATTACTGCAGGAAAGACCAGGAAGAGGAGCCAACTGAGGCAAAGACCTATGTAGATACAGGTATATATCATTGATTTAAAATTTTCATTTTGACAGTTCAAATTTCGTAGTTTTTGGATATTTTTATCTATTATTTAAAAATAACGATCATGTGTCTAGAAAAAAAAAAGATAGGATACAATGTAAGCCAATCCTCTGCAGGTTGGTTCACCCGTAAAGGACATCACCAAATGCTGCACAACATTCTACTGGCCCAGGATACAATATACCAGAATAACCAAATCCAATATGAGCTAGCAACGTGGTAGTGTGTACATACAGGACGATACATTATCAATGAAAATATGGAGTACAGTTGAAGCATGCATAAATGACAGAAGATATGGGGCAATTAATTTCTATTTAAAGTTTGGCTTACTTCAGTTTGGAATGTATGCCAATGATGCTGTATATATGTTATGAAAACATTTTTGTCCCAATCTTTTTTAGAGGTTCAGTGTGACCCTGATCCATTACTCCAAGAGAACATGGATCTTTTGAAGGAGCTGAAGGAGGTAAAAAGACAGTTCCAGGAGTACAAATGGAGTGTGGAGAAGATTCAGGACAATGATGAGAAGACACAGTTTTACACTGGTCTACCTACATTTGCTGTCTTCTTATGGTTATTTAAGTATGTCAACTAATATAGTTAGCCACACATAATTGTACATGAAACAGTACATCCAAGTTCACATCTCAGCAACTGTAAGTTGTATGATCATGTAAACTTGTACACTGATGTCTTTTGGGTAGTAATTCAGCATCCTATCAAAAGTAGGTCTTGGCAACTTACATTTGTAGGATTGGGAAACCTAATATCTTTGACATTTACCCAATATCCATTACTTTTACAATTATATATTCAGATGATTAGTCTAACACTATTTAGGTGTATTTTATGTAATGGTGTGATAGTAGCAATTATTAAAAATTGCATCATTTCCTAAATCCATTCTTTTATTTTACATATCTGACAATAAAACTGTAGTGGTAGTCTAAAAGCCACCTGATGAGTACCCTTGGCAGGGACGAAACAGTTTTTAGTTTGCCTGAATGAAGATAAAATAAATAAATTATTATTTGTTCACTTTGGCCCATGACCAATAAGGTCAGCATGCTGCAGTATTATTTAAACCAAAAACTTATACCACAATTAATATGGTATTATTTTTTTCAGCTTCATTAAACCAAAGGCAGAAAAGATGAAGTACTGGGTAGGACAGAAATCATCCAGTTCAGCAGACAGACAAAGACCGTCGAATGGATCACTGGAACTAATCGACCAATTTTTTGCTGTGCTTATGATGTTGCGTTTAGGGCTTCTTGTTACAGATATTTCAGAAAGATTTAATATATCAGAAGGGACTTTTTTGAAGTACTTTTCCACATGAATTTTCTTACTTCAAAAAGAACTAAAAATGTTAAATCCTTTTCCTGCTAGAGATGTTATTAATAGAATTATGTCATCTGTTTTTAAAATGAAATACCCCTCTGTCCGAGTTATAATAGATTGCACTGAGGTTTTTATACAGAGGTCGACTAGTCTCATTAATCAAAGTTTGACATTTTCCAATTATAAGCACCGTACAACTATTAAATTCCTATTAGGTATTACTCCATCTGGTGTTATTTCATTCGTTTCTGAAGCCCGGAAAAACATCTGATCGTCAGATAACAATTGAGTCGGGATTGATTGATTTGCTGGATGAGAATGACAGCATTATGGCAGATAAAGGCTTTACCATAAGAGACGTTTTAGAAAAAAAGAAATGTAAATTGAATATACCACCATTTAGAGGTGCCAGTGCACAGTTCACCACAGATGAAACCCAAGAGATAGCTTCATTGAGAATTCACGTTGAAAGAAGCATCGGTAGAGTAAACAATTTCCATATCCTTGACGGAGTCCTGCCACTTACCTTGCAACCAATATCAACTCAATTTTTTCAAGTTATATGCTGGTTGACAAATTTTGATGTTCCTTTAGTGAATTGAGAACATGTATGTCAGTCATTATATAGATACATAAGCTTTTCCTTCCATTATGGTGCCCATTAAGATTTTCATTTTTTATGAACATTTTTAAAATATTTGGAAAGGTAGCATTTTTTTTCAACACAGATAGCATAAAAATAACAAGTAATGGCAAAATAAGGGGAAATAATTCTTGACAGATAATTATTGAAAATTATGATTCTACAAATAACAAAATATTTCAACAATATTCAAACTCAAATTCAATTGTTAGCTTAAATGTGTTTTGAAATAAAGATTAGATTTTTAAATAACTGTAGAGAATAGGAAACTTGTGATCCCTGCATCTAAATTAAATTATCTGAATTTTATAAAACATATTTTTAAACAAAAAAAATTAAAGTAACTAACTTGGTAGAGCCACCTTTGTCATTTGTGGAAGATTAATGAGTGCTTGTAACTATCTTACAGAATTATAGAATTGTGCAATTGTTTATTATGTTTGATGTCACTGTCTGAACAAGTCATAACCAGTAATATTTGTTTGAAATTTGAGTATATTACTGGAGCATTTTGGTTAGTTTGTTAGTGGATATATAGAAAAAAACCAGAATCCTTGAAATGTTTTAGACTTGGGAACTTCAATTGCTATTCATGGATATCCCAATTAAAATATCATCTCCCATTTTGATGAAAACAGATTTATTGTTCAGTGGATTGTAATAATTTTAATGGTGATGTAAAAAAGAATGCAATTAAATTTAAATTTATAGTTTTGATAAACTTTATAAATCTAATTGATCATACATCCATAGAAAGTTACAATTTGTTGCCTGAATGTTACAAACCAGATTATTGGTAAAATACTGGGAATATATGCTTCATGTAAAATTCGACTAATTTTGGCATCATGGTACTGACAAATTCAGCATCAAAATTAATTCTCTCAACAAAGATGTTGTTTTTTTGTGCACCTGTCCACACAATGAAGTCACACCACGGCAAAGACATAACAGCCATTTCTCCCTGTATTTGTGCATAGTACTTATGTTTTTTGTTTAATCTTACGCCTTCATCTACACACTCCAGGCAAAACTCTGGATAGTTTAATGCCACAATATCGAGAACCTCCATTTTGTTCACCTTATTTCCTTTTATAGAATATGGGCATTTTACTTCCAATAAACCACTCATGTCACCCTCCATGATTTTTCCATCACTGGATGCACCGAGGAATGAATGAGATGCACATAAGGTTAGCCCAGTATCTTCTACCTTGAAGGGTAAGTTAGGGTTAATCATAGAAAAATATGGTCTTCCTTTGCCTTGCTCTCACAGTCTATACCCCATTGAACAGCTGGAGGTAGTGCATTATAACTGAAAAATAAAATGGTACCTGTTTATGTCATAGTCCTATATTTCCATACAATTGAGTTATCTCCCTTTGTCAAATTTAAAGTTGCATTGAAATACTTAGAAGTGGATCATTCAATTCTAGATTGAGTAAAAAACAGAAACAGGATATAAATTATTACCTAACATGTATGTCTAGTATCAGAAAAGGGATCTAAAGGCAATCTGAGCAGTGGAGAGAGGGAAAATATTATAGGTCAGACTTGGGGTCAATTACTTTGCAATTTTCATGATTACATTACATTACGATTACATCAATTTTCAAATGTAATCGATTAAATTACAATTACAGTCAAACCTGTCGTAACGGTCACCTTTGTATAATGGTCACCTGCTCATAACGGTCACTTTCGTGCTCTCCCTGTGCATTTTACTATATATTTTAATTCGATATAGCGGTCACCCTTCATTAGTAATTTCCAGTGTAAAACCTTTGTATAACATTAAGTTCATTTTTAAAATAATACCGGAAGTGATTTCGAAAGTTCGGTATTTTTCTCAAATGTACAAAAAATCCCGAGGTGTTGCAAAATATATTGCTTAATTTAATTAACTAAATAAACAAACACTATTGTGAGTAATAAATTACATAAAGTAAAGTTTATACCCGGGGGTTATTGGAGATATTTATTCATTATGACGAGAGTAGAAATTCACTCACCAAAAATATTTTGTATCTAGTGCATCATGTCAAAATCATCAACATCCGTAAATAGGAAAGCTTTGAAATTAGACGACAAAGTGAAAGTTATCTGTGCGAGTACGTTGTAGAATCCCTGCTGGGTTTTAATACAACGGGTTATAAATCGTTGTGATCGATGGTGGGAAAAGTTGTTGGGCTGTGGGCGAGGAGAAGGGTGTTGGTCGTACCCAGATAATGAACATTCTTTAAAGAAAACGTGAGATTCAATCGACGATTTTGAAAACAATGTTTCCAGTTCAACATCGTGTTACTGGAAATTGTACTTTTGTTTATTAAATATCTTTCTTTATTTATTTGTATGTTTTATTCAAATCATATCAGATTGAGATAAACATAACATGTAATTAAAAATGTTTATTTAAAACTAATGTAGAATATTTCGTCGAATAATCAAACCCCTTCATATAAAGGTCACCTGCAATATAGTGGTCATTTTGTCAGACTCCCCCAGGTGACCACTATAGACAGGTTTGACTGTACTTTGTAAATGTAATCAATTACATTACTGATTACATTTAATGTCATGACAACCAATATATTAGTGTTTTTATGTTATTTTGTCTCATGTTTATCTGTCCAATATCTCCTTTTTTTTAATGTATTTCTTACTCAGAACAATGAATTACAATTTAGTTTTAATGTGATCATTACATGCAATAAGATACAGTACATTGTAAATTATAAACAGCTATTCTCATTTTCCTTTTTTCATAAAATAAGTTGTGTCTTATTACTATGACCAATATTCATTCCATCTTATACTATTAGTAAATATTATAACATACATTTGCACATTTTAATATACATTTATGTATATCAAATAATTTCAAACATCCTGTCAAAATTTTATTGTGGATAATAAACTAGCAGTTAACCTGTGCCACAGATTAAATTTGTAATTAAGGTCTTATTTATGACACCAAATTATGTAACAATCATCATTACTAAATTTCTGTGTGTAGGACATAACATTTTCACATACCTGTCAAGATTTGATCCCTCCACGATTCTTTTCACCAGAGACTTAGGGTTGTCACCTGCACTCAACACATCACCAAAGATTGAACTGGTAAGACGACCAAGGTGCAGGTCTTTCCACATCTTGGATAACCTCTGGCCTCTTGTATATTTTTCTATATAGTTTACCAGTTCTTCACTTATATCAACACAGGGTACTGAAATTAATAAAGACTTTAAGTCATAAATGTATAAATCCTTCATATATGTCAACAGAAAATGTAATTGTTAGTTAAGTTATTTCACAGCTTGCTGTATGTCTAGGTGTAAATTGTTCAATTAGACCCTGAAAAGACACCTGGAAGTGTATTTTTATCAATTGTGTTGTTACGAAAGAAAAGCAGTTCATGAAAGAACTTGTTTATATTGTATTAACTGTGTAGAGGATGAGTTTCATGTTTTGATGCAGTGCCCGTTATATGCAGATCTTAGACAAAAAATGTCAAATGATGTTTTACATTTTAATGCAAATTTTAGCTTTTTATCAGATGCAGATAAATTGTTATTTTTATTTAGTAACGAAAACGTTTTTAATATTGTAGCCAAAACCCGCTATAATATTTTAATTAGGAGAAATAGTTTTTTATACCGTTAGTTATTGTGTAAATATAATACTATATAGTTTTAAAATGTTATATCTTATAGAATATAAGTCTCATAAATCTTTTATGATTGGTACATGCAATATGATTTGTGATGGTGAACGAATATTTTATTATGTAAATACTTGTTTGTAATTGTATGTGGTGAGACTATAATAAAAAATTGAAATTGAAAAATTGAAAATTGTTGCATTAATATGACCTTGCACATATTTGGTTCAATTTTAAAAATTGCACATTTTACATATGTATAAGGCTATATGAAAATACTTAATTTCCAATATATAATTTAATTCATGCAAATATTGCAAAGAAAATAATGGCCATCTTATAAATGTGCACAAACTTCTCATATAATTATTATAATATTTTAAACAGGGATAAGGACCATCCACTTCTTTTTTTTAAACGATACATTAGTCTAAACATTCCAATAGTCTATTTCAAACTTTCTAAGTTAAACGATTAATTATTCAAATTTAATCTTACAGTTTTCTTTACTGGCATTGGTAAATAACATATTTTCCATCTTCAGAAACAAAGGGTCTGGTATGGTAGTGACCTCCATTTCAATGCAAGCATCTTGAACTTGGTCAGGTATATTCCATAAGTGGGCTAATCCTAAAAAAATATATACTCTTTATTCATTGTGAGCGATTCTTTTTCTTAGTTCATATATATTGGTATTTGACATGCTTCACTAACTACTTGATGAACTCTAAATGCAGGTGTGCTATGGCATCCTTTTTAATAGATTGTTATATTGACATCAACTCAAGATATTTGTTGAAATGATATTATTTTTACTCATTCGGTACATATGTACTTAGTATATATTTCCATGAAAATGTTCTGCAAATGCAATATTTATATGCTGCTCAGGTGCTACATACTTTTAATAAACAAAGGTTGCAATGCTAATTTATTTTACTTACATGTATATTATATTTTTCTTTTTATCTTTTCCTAGTCAATGCTCAAAACTAGGAATGTTTAGGCCATTTAAAGTTAATAATTTACTGGCTCTCATTCACCTGATGAGGGAGGGAGACATTTTTTTCCCCCTTTTTTTGTTCCAAAATGTGATAACGGTACTTTTTACATTGTCTATTGCTAAATAAAATTATGAAGGGGTGCTTTTTTTTTAATGACATGGCAAAAAAAAATGCTTAATGAGGCAGCCTTCAAAAAGATTAATGAGGGCCTAAGAACCAAGAATTTATTTTTAATTAGCCTTAGTTATACTACATACTCTATTATTGTTATGGTCTGATTGTTTTTGTTAGCAAAATACATTAAGATTAAAATTTTGTTTGTTTGTTAAATATATTTCACAAGTATTAATATTGATATGTACCAGTATTTGGAAATCTATTCTCTAAATCTCTCAAGTGTTCCAGTGTTCTTGAAACATCATGGTTTCTGTCAGATGTGTGACGAGGATCAAATGTAGAAATACTATCTGTCTTAGATTTGACAGTTTCTGTTGTCACTGTGTTGGGCAACAATGAGGGTTTCCCTGCTTTCAATGTGCTCATAGGCCTCGGTTTAACAGTATGGCATGGAACATTCCATTCACATAGCTTTGAGGTCAAACTGCATGTATTAATGTCTTCAGTTGCCAATCTTCTATCTGTAACCTTTGTATTACTCAATACAAAGAGCAAACTACCAACGTGACTATATGTCTGTGCTAATCTTTAATAAAATTATGATAAGATTAGTAGGATTAAAACATTTACTAAATAAAAAATATAACAGAATTACAAGAAATTTATCACAAGTCCTGTGCATTGATGAATTTAATGTATTTTCCATATCTGTTCATACCTACTTAGTATTGAACATTATATTCTAGGAATTTATCTACTAATTATATTATAATAAAACAAAACAATTGAAATTACAATGTATTGGACTAAATTAGTTCTGTATTATCAGTATAAAAGAAAACGGATTATTATACTGTACTAAGATTTATTATTATTTATTAAGATTTGTTAGTGGAGAAATGGACAATTGGAAATTGATACCATATTATGGCATATAAATACTTTAGACAATTTGGTAAGAATTGGTTGATATTTTCAATGAATATCGAATACAAAAAAAATTAAAGATTATTTAAGATATATTCCTGATTTTTATAAAGAAATATTGCATGCATATGTATGTGTGTAATATGCATAGATGTGTGTGTGTAGATGTAGGTGCATATTTATAGGTATAATTAATTAAAGTCTGATCCTCATCAGTTATATTATATTATTTGAAAGTATTTTAATTATATAAGAAAATATTAATATGAAATACTTCATAAATAGCTTGGGCTTTTTGAAGTAAGAATGTAACAAGCATTTTGAATAAAAATATATTGTTGTTAAAAAAAAAAAAGATTTATTTTGGCAAAGACAGAAAAAAGTTATAGTCAAGCCTTAATTACCCAACAGGACACTGGCAATATCCATAATCTATGACTGCACCTCCAGTAGTAACTGTGTTGGAAATACAGACATATACATCATACAGGTGTTTCTTCATAGAGGCCTGACAGGTTCCTTTGATGTACATGACTGATTCAGCCACCTTAAAGAAATATTGCAAATGAAAACTTTATACTTGAAGTAGGGGTCAATTTACAAATAGTTATAACAAATTAACAATGCATTCAAATTATGAAATGGGTATCAATTGAGTTGGGAATAACACATTTGCATGGGAGCAATATTGACTTTTCCAAAATTGAAAAATATGCTGATGAAAAAATATGTTTCAAACCCTTTTTTCTACATTAATCTTGTTAAATCCAAATAGTATTGATGACACTATGAATATATGTCACTATATCAAAGATTGTATGAATATCAGATAGTTTATTTTTCTTTAATATGATATTTTGTTATTTAAAAATATAATGTATTCATAATTATATATGTTTACTGATTTAATATCATGTTAATGTGGGGAGGACATCAATGTTTGATTGATTTTTCTTATTAATAAAAACTTGAATCTTAATATTTGAAAAAAAATCTGGTTAACTATATAACTGTTTTGAAATAGGTAAACAAACTTATCTGCAGTGGCAGATCATGGATGTCTGGAAAGGGGGCTATAGATATTAGGAAAAAGGGTGCCAAGAATAACCCAAAAGGGTCAACAGATGTCTTATCTTGACATAGTCCATTATATGTCCCAAATATAAGAGGTATTCTGAGTTAAGATTTTGTTTTGAAGTTGCATACGGTACCTTTGCAATGCCAATGATATGGACATCTGCACTGAAATGCTTAGCAGCTCTGTCCAGGCCTTTAAAATTGCCGACACTTTCACCACTGTCTCGCTTACGGGATACCATAAAGTCGTATATCTGACTGAAATTGATTACGTGTGTACTGTAGGCATCATTCAGGTAAGAAACTTTGTTGAAAGGGGGCAAATTTTCTTCGATATTACCAGTAGTACTAGCGGGTGTAATGGCCTCAATTTCTGATGTACGGTGAACAACTGGTGTTAGGGCTGATACTGGAGCCTGGCATGTTAAAATATCAGCTATAATATCTGCTTTCTTCTTCTTGTTCACATCCACACCGTGTTCTGTGGCAATAGATTTCAAAATACTGACGTTAAGCCTGTTTAAATTGTCGCGGTTTGTCATTTTGTAGGATTGTTTACGTCGTTACCATAGGAAGGGGGATGTGGTTGCCTTCCGGAAGCGTTTGTGCGCATGTCCAAAAATAACCGTGAAAAGGTCTATACTACATGTATTACAATATGGAAGCTTGATGGCAGAAGTCGTAAAATCCGCCAAAAAGACGTTCGTAATTCTCTTACCATTTGGTTTTACAGATGACATTTCGGAATTTCTCTAATGGACAGGTACCCCATACACATTTACGGACAAGGAACCAGGTTAGTCTTGTCGCTTAAAAATTACGACTTCCGTTGATCGAGCTTCAAATGGAACGTCTCGCGAGTGAATACCGATTAAATTCAAGGACTAAATCGCCTTTCATGACTGAAAAGCAAGTTGATTCAAACAGATAAATGATCGAAGTAAGGATTGATGCCCACTTTTCGATTGGTAAGTGTTTGATTGTTATTATATAGATAGGATTTCCCGAATTTTTCCTCGGAGAAATGTAGGTCAGCCCAGAGAAGCTAGTTACCTTCTAGTATATTAATATTGATCGTGGCAGGGGCTGGATAGTAAACTGGAGGAAATAGTGAGATTTCTCTGATGATATGAAATAGTGAGATTTATCTGATGATATAGCACAAGTTAATCACAAAAATACCAAAAAGAAAGAAAAAAACGGGGAAATTTTTTTTTCATAAAAAAAGGGGGGATCCTATCCCCGAGTACCTGTGGGTTAACACTGTTAATCGCTATATCTGAAAATCGATAATAGCACGAAAACCGATAACACGATGGTAAAAGATGGATTTTATTTCACGAACACGATACTTATGATGTATCTTGGATGCTTACATTTGAAGTTGTTTTACCCTATTGATTGTCGACGAAAAGTTGACCTTGTAAAACATCTTAAAATAACGTGCATTTCCATACTTATGAAGAAAGATATTTTTCCTGGACATTTGTTTTCTTTTCATTAAAGAGTTGCGTCCCTTTACACACAGATTATCCAATGACCAGATACGATAGAATACCACAACGGGCGTATTTCATTCTCATTCTCACATGTGTTACTCAATCGGCAAACCTCGGCTGAGTCCGCTTCTCTCCCTCAGTATGATGAAGGTACGGAATCAGCCGAAGTTGCGACGAGTGATGTGTTACTCACATTTTTACAAATTTTATTAAATCTGAAGCGAACATTTTTTACACTGAAAAAAAACTTTTAAGACCTTTTAAGCTGAACTGATCATTCTGTTTTCTTTTACTTACTATGTCAAAATTTGCATAGAATCGAGTTCTCACAGTGTTGGTGGATGTACACATTTTTAAATGCAGCACAATTTTTAGTGGGTGCGAGTGCATATAATGTTTTTACCACTATCCTGTCGTAATACGTAGGAGTGCGCCGATAAAAGAACGGCGGTCCATACCTGAAGAAAGAAAAGAAAGAGAAGTTATTCTCATGGTTTAATAGTTTTTTTTTCAAACATAAATTTTAAGTAGCTATATGTTTTTGATGATGAATATATTAATTTAAACATAAATTGACAAGATTTATTTCATAAGAACTATCTTCTGTGGATGGTTTCGGTTGTCACTACATGTGCTCATGTTGACTTGACGTTTCTCTTGGGTTTCTACTACACCGACATGCAATTTTTATTGCGCTAACGTTTTCTGAAATATCTTACAAATCTATTTCCCCAGGTGCCTGTATACCAGCATACACGAAACCACAAACATATAAATTTCACTCATCAGTTCAAATAGTTCTTCTCTTAGGCAGGGGTGCTATTTTTTTTTCTTTATTTCTGACGCCAAATCTTATAGCAAAAAAATTAATTGACCTGAGATATGCTCCCAAAATTTTTTTTGACCTTGCATTTCTAAACGAGGAAATTTTGGTCGGTACATTTTGAGCTTTCACATGAAACTGAACATTTTGCTGACTCTGGGGAAACACATAGCCCCACCTAAAAGTTTAATGACCTGTTCTTTGGTCCGACTTGGCACGAAGTGCAACTCAAAAACATCAATTTTATGGTATACCTTTAATTTATATATATAACACATCTGTATAATAAATACATAATTATCACTAACCTTTATTTATTACTTAATAATCTAATTTGATTTGAATATTTCAATCTGATTGGCTAATCCGCCTGGAGAAAATTTTAAATACATAATTATCACTAACCTTTATTTATTACTTAATAATCTAATTTGATTTGAATATTTCAATCTGATTGGCTAATCCGCCTGGAGAAAATTTTGGTTATACTTGATAACCTGGACTGGGTTGCAATAATAATCTTTATTTCTCAAACTGACAGTGCATAGCACATATACAGAGAAGTTACAAATAAATGGACAGATTAAACTATATACAATATATACAAATACAGTAAATCGACAGATGGAATTAGCCGGGAGGACAAACTATCATATTTATATATCTAATAAATTTACATAGTTTTTGCAGGATTGGTTTCCATTCACTAGTCATTAAATTTTTGAATTTTATTATATTGGGACGTTCAATTAAATGTTTTAGAAGTAGTGAAGTACGTTTTTCGCTTAAATTAATACATTCAAATATGTAATGATATTCGTCTCCAATTTGATTCTTTTGACAAAGTTCGCAATAACGATTTTCGCTCGGAATATTACTCCATCTTCCCTTTTCTATGGGCAATTTATGATTTGTAGTTCTAAATTTACATAAAAGAAGGGAATTTTGTTCATCTAAAATATTAAAATATTCTTCAAATTTAAAATCAGTTTTGAAAATTCTATAATTAAATGCTTTAGGGGAATTATGGACTGACGAATTCCAATCCTGTAAAAACTGGTCTAACAATGTTTGTTTTATACTTTGCTTTAGCCACTCGATGCTTTTGAAAGTTTGCGTTTGCCATATATTAGAAAAACCAGTTTCGTTTAATATTTTTTCCAAACATTTTATCCATTTAATATCGAAATTTTGTTGCAAATACAAATGATGTGATAAACTATACATAATGCATGATATTTTGGATTGTTTTCCACAAATAATTTTTGCCCAAAAAGAAATAATTCTAATTTTAATGTCGATTTCGACCGGATATCTACCTAATTCACCATATATCATATAATTCGGAGTAGACGTCTTGAGGTTCAAAATCATTTTACAAAATTTTAAGTGTACTTTTTCTAACACGTCATTGTTTCCAAATCCCCATATTTCGCAACCATAAAGTAAAATTGGCTTAACCATTTTATCGAAAAGACTCAATAGACAGTTATAGATAAATTGTGTTTTCTTCCTAATTTCAGTACTGCTTTATCCACTAAACGTTTTTTTGCCAGATTGAAATTGCCAGTTTTGCTAAAAATAATACCGAGATAATTGAAGTTTTTGACTACTTCAATTTCGGAGCCATTATATTTAAAAGATAAATTGTGAGGTGTACGACCACTCCCAAATATGACAATTTTAGTTTTATCAATGTTAACTTTCAGCTTCCAGTTTAAACAGTATTCATGAAAAGCACCGAGCTGTGCCTGTAAATCACTCTCAGATTCTGATAATATAACCGTATCATCAGCATATAGTATTATAAATAATTTCAAATAAATATTTAACTGGTTTTCGAGATCGCCTGAGGTTGATTCTAAGCCTGTAACATTTTTGGCTTCTAGAAAAGTTTCTAAGTCATTTAAGAATAAGGAAAATAAAAACGGGGATAAATTTTCTCCCTGTCTAACTCCATTGTCACATGCAAAATAATCTGATTTGCACTTATTAAACACAATACATGATTTTATATTACAATACATATTAAAATTAACATCGTACATTTTCCCATTTATATTGTTTAGTAACATTTTATGCCATAAACCAGCTCGCCAAACAGTATCAAAGGCCTTCATAAAATCACCGAATGCGCAGTACATTTTTTTCTTTTTACATTTTAGAATTTCAAAAAAAGATTGCAAATTGAACATATTATCTGAAGTGGAATATCCTTTGCGGAAGCCAGATTGGTTTTCACTTAAAACAGAAAAAGACTCAGAAAATTCAGTTAATCTCTCATTCAGTGTTGCAGTGAAAAGTTTACCGAGGCAACTTACAATTGTAATCGGTCAATAATTTTTGGGGTCAAATTTATCGCCTTTATTTTTATAGATAGGTTTTATCATCCCAATTAACCAACTGCTAGGCATAATACCATTATCAAATATAACATTAAATAATTTTTCATAAACATTAATAAACTGGTTCACCGTACTTTTGATATACTCGTTTATTATTTCATCTTCACCGCTTGCTTTTTCATTTTTAAGTTTTCGGACACATTTAAAAATTTCGTCTTTTGTTATTGGTAAATTAATATGGCTATTGATTTGCTCTAAAGTTCCTTCATCCATATCTAGTTGACCTTCGTAAACGTTACCTTCTGAATCGGAATTTAGATCTTTGAAAAAGTCGAAAAGTTTGTCAATGCCAATATCAGGTTGATTTTTTCTCTTCCCTTTATTTAATAATTTCCAAAAATCCTTTGGTTTGTCGAATGTAATTCATCTAGATTTTTTGTCATATTTTGAGAATAATCTTTGAATTTTTTATTTAAAAGATTTTTATATTTCTTTTCAGCGTCGCGTAGCTCTGAATGTAATAAGTCGGTCTTTCTAGATTTGAATCGTCTCTTTATTTTCCTATAATTTTTTCGGGCGAATTTACAGTCTAAGTCAAACCATGGTTTACTTAAAAACTGTTTTTCCTTATGGTTTTTATCTGAATTTGAACCAAGGGTTTTCCTGGCAGACGTGATCAAAATATTACATAAATACCCTGTTAATGAATCTATTATATTTGGGTTAATTCTTTCGTGTGGTAAATTTTCTAGTTTATCTGAAAGTTCGGTAAGTTTAGAAGATTCTATATTGTTTTGGAAATCTAATTGCTTGTTTACATCCCATTTCCTGATTCTGGCTACACCGTTGTTTTCTATACTTTCCGGATTAGTTTTATCTTTGACGGAGTTGAATGAAAATGAAATAGCAAGCGGACAGTGGACGTCAGAAAAAAGACAATTAAAATCTTGTACAGTGAAGTTTACAAACGATTTTAAAAAATATGGGCTACTAATACAATAATCTACAGTACTGGAATTTCTACATGTTAATCTACCAATACCTTTGTCATCACCAAGACGACTATTTACAATAAACAACTGGTTTGCTTTACAAAAATTAAGCAACATATTTCCATATTTATTTTTAGTTTTATCAATATTTTTACGTTATAGTGTTTAGGTTTTCTAAAATACCAGCATGATTTTCGATAAACTCATCTACATTATTGTCACCATGTTCAAAATTAACATTTACATAATCATCATCTTCTCCGGTTCTTGAATTAAAATCACCAATTAAGCCAACATATTTAGAATTAGTAGAAAAAGAATGTAATTCATTTTCAATTTGGTTAAAGGCTTCGTCTGAAGAATATCTAGTATATTCTGGTGGTATATATAGACCAGCGGTAGAAAATCAAAAAATAAAATGTAATGAACCCATGGGCTACACACCTATATCATATGTCATTGGAAAGAGGAATGACGGGACTCTCAGAATAATGATGACGTAAAAGTCGGAAGTGGTCACGTTTTTGCATAATTAAGGTCAAAGGTCAAGAAAAATTTGTTTTACGCTTTCGACTTTCGTTCGAAAAGTGCATTTTCCTTAAAAATGAAATTCAATTCGACAAGTTTGATGGTTTTTATTTGATGGACCACATATTAAATTAGATTATTGAACCAAAATTCAGAAATGAATGACGTCAATTGACGTCGAAATGACTGTTTTTTTTTATGGGAATGTGATTTTTCAATGTAAGTGACTCGTATTTGCTTCCATAAAACAATGACCTTGACCCAAGGTCATCCCTATTTACGTAATAATGACGTTTATTTATGTTTCATTATATTTTGTATATATACTGTTAGATACAAGGAAGTAAATCAAAACATACCCGATTCGCCCAACACAGGTATTTTTTTGTAAGTCTGTATTTTGTCAGTCCGTAAATAGCTATGAGCATTGTACATCTCATGTGAACCCTTGTAGTTTTTTTTTATTAAAGTGATTCATAAATAAAAACACCCTTTTAGACATTTTGAACGTTTAAAACGTAAATATACATGTTTCATTCACCATCGTAATCCAAAACCCAATTATTATCAGAAAAATTGGGTGTTTGGATAATGCATTTGATCTGGTCAATCGCATATGGAGATATTCAGGGAATCAAATAAATACATAATGTAGTTGTTTTTATGATTTGTTTAAAAAAAGAACTCTTGCGTGCTTACGCATCGTCATCTTCGATATCTGTCCTGTGTGTAATCACATTGTGACAGAGGTCTAATGCTTGGCAAGGACAAAGTTCTGTGCAAGACAAATTCTGTTCAAAACAAACACAACCTTTACTACAAACGGATCTTCCGTTGCATACGAGGTCCTGCAAAAAGTCAGATGACATTTGACCTTCAAACAATATTGGTTCAAGACCAAACTTTCCATCTTTACAACCATGCTCAAGAGGTGATCCAACTGCTGGCTTTGGAATATGTACAATTAACCATATCTTTGTTTGGTACGAAGATCTAAGAACATGCTGTTTAAATGTGTCTTCACTCGGAGGAAGTCTCACCAAAGTAGAATCTTTGACAGTTTCCAATTTTACCCGCAATTTGTTCAGATCGATATGGCATCGTTTCGACTTTCCCTTCGGATCATACAGCCTTGATATAGTTTTCGGCTTAGATCGACTGAATCATTCTATTCGAGACAAATCACTAAACTGATTGGGTGGCTCTTCCAGAGCTTTGAATATAGAGTTCTTCCCGATACCAAAGAACGAAGAAGTTGTATCACACCCAGTTAGAGCATGCTCAGCTGGCAAGATCTCACACACAACGGAGCTCAATGACTTGCATAACTCGTGTACAGGGATATAACGTCTACAATCCTTAGTGCTCGTATTAAGTCCTGTTTGAAACCAAAGCTCACTTGTGTTTTTCATATTTGGAAAATAATGTACTAAAAGGACAAGAACGTCCGTATCTGGGGATTTCACAACGATGCGACCTTGAACGTTATTCTCTTGATACAGTTTGTCAGAATACAGTGCATGCCAAATTATGCAGGTATCCGCCTCTTCTTGTGTGCTTGCCAAACAACTGCAATCTAACATACCATTCTGATTCAACATTTTAACTGTTTCAGGATTAGAAAATAAACCGGTCAGGTAAAGTGATTGCCCTTCTTGGAGAGAATTGTTCTGACGAATATGTTTGGCAATTAATGTAATCGCCGAGAAATCTAATAATATTTTCACCAGAACTAATAAACTTTTTCCAGTCAGGAATAACCCTACCTTCAATCAAATGCAGTGAAAACAGACTTGGATCGACGGTCCCGTTCTGCCTTTTTGATAGAGTTTTGAATGTCATATCTATCAAAGATATCGACGACAACAGATGTAAACTGAAAACAAGAGATCTGATTTTTTACAAAATCAAGTGCCATCTCACCAAAGGTTCTAAACCTTTTTGCATTTATTGACTGCAACAAAGACATGTCATCTCTGATCAGAGTTGTTCTGGAAATATCAAAAAATGGGCAGTGTTTGTATTATAGAAACGTTCTGTTCCAGTTGATGTACAAGATCTGCCTTACTGGTTTTGCGCATTGTGCCATCGTCGTGAAACAATTATGTTGGAATCGGACCAATTGGAAAAGACAGAACCTTTTTAACAGTAACGTCCTCTCGACAATTTGCAAGAACCAGTTCCCGACGAAAAACTAGCTCAGGATTCATATGAACAGTGACTGTGTCCCCAGAACGACACTTCAGCTTAGTTTTGTGAGCCATATCTTCGAATGACTTCAACTTGGACCGTGTACTAGGATTGTAGAAACTACGAGACTGGCCCTCAGACAAAGAACCATCAACAAGTGATGTGACAATTTTTGTACCTTCTTCAACACAATTCAATAATGATTCTTGAACTTCCCTAGATGGAAGAAGTTTAAGTTGGCTACCAAACTGTGCCATTTTCCGGAAAACACTCACAACAGTTCCGACAAATGATATTCTAACAACTTGTAAACATTAATTAAATTCTCTACAAACAATATTTCAAACCATCTTTTGTAACTAAAACGTTACAATTAAAAACAGCAAATGTTAACAATGAAGGGTGACAACAATTAAATACAGTTAACACAAGAATATACGTAATTATTGAGAAAAATATGCTTTAGTCTCGATGCAATAAGATTTGATCGGACAGAGGATTATAATTTTAAAAAGTCACGGGCAAAATATCCGGAATCATTTTCTACTTTCGATATGTTGATGTGCATTTAAAAACGGTCCAAACCTCTTAAACTAGTAGAAATTGGCGCTATAATGATAATGTTTTATGTAAACTATGTTTACACTTTTGTTTTTAAAAAAGTTTGAGATCAATTTAATGAAAGCATTTCTTCTGACATAATTTTAAAAGTGACCGTTGAAATATTTACCACATCTGCTGGTTTCAAAGAAGCCAAACTGATGAAATAAAAGTTATTTTAATAAGATATTTTGAATTATTTTATTTATTTAAGGTAGATTTAAAAACTACAAGCGCAACAAATTGCCGAAGATGCATAAATCATGTATAATATTGATTTTACTGAGTATGATCGGACTTTCTCCAAAAACGCAGTAATCCTAGAAAAATGTAGTTTTCGTGATAACGTGACCATACGATTGTATTACGGCATGTTAAATTTATTAGCTAAAAGCATAATCTAGCATTTGAAAGTATATTTAGGTGTGTAGTCGATGGGTTGATTTAACTCTTTAAATAAGCGACTTTTTAGATTTCGCCGCTGGCCTAATATATTGTCCCGAATATAACAGGTTGCTCTAAATTGAATACTCTTCCGTCAATTTTAACCCATAATACAAACTCACATTCATTTTCTAATATCTGGACATGGTTCACTAAATTCTCTCTAAATCCTAATAGTATACCACCTGATCTCATACGAGCTACGTTTTTTCTATGTTTAGATTTGAATACATAACCTGGTAAATCGATTGAATCGAACATATCGGTTTTTGTTTCTACAAAACAAACAAAATCATTCGACCTAATTAGATTTTCGAATTCAGAGTATTTAAGTTTAGATTTGAACCCACAACAATTCAAATAGAGTAATTTTATATCGTGATTATTGACCGGATTTGAGTACAAAGATGAGTTTAACGATTCAGTCCTATCAGATATATTACTTTGACACGATGATAAATGCTTAGACGAGTCTAATGTATTGTTACAATGATAATCTTTCGTTTTTATACAAGTTTCATAATAAAAATTATAAATGATATCAAAATTTCTGTTTTCTATTTCAACTACATCAAGATAATCTGATAATACATAAATTTCTTTTGAATATTTTTCTGAGTTACAAGTTACATTTTTATTTATATTGCTCTCGATACAGTTAACATAATAGCCACGGGTACATGTTATATTGGTGGCAGTGGTATTTGAAACTATATTTGTAGACAGGTCAGAGCCTCGTTTCCAGTAAGCTTAGCTATGAGTCGGCAATGTAAATATCGGTATTTTTGTAATTCGATTTCTGAGTTATGTTCATCTATTTCCGTACGACAACAAATTAAAACAATCAAATAATATCTTGCAAGTAAATACCTTCTCGGGAAATTCCTGGTAGCGTAGCTCTAGGTTCGAAATTGGCGTTCAACTTTGAACACTGAAGTTATTTTTAAAGAAATATGGAGGTCGCCATTTTGAACAGCTGAACGGTCACGTTATTTTTTTTCTCTTTTACCTCTACATTGAAGAGTCATGAACATGCGCATGGCACAATATGATAGAAAATGGATGCAGCAGCAGAAGCAAACAGGTTGCGGTCTATATTTTGAAAATTTTGGTTGAATATTTTCATAGTCAAATAGGGACATATTCAGACCAATGTTTTATATATTTCTTTAGCATTGGCATAGAATGGCATATGTTTTTTTGATAGAAGACACATTTTTCTACCTTTTAATGTCCGAATGGTCCAAGCATTGTTTGGCGCTAAAAAGCGCGGTCGCACGTTATGGAGGTGGTATCACATAATTCCATTGATTTATTTTCAATTACCTCCCCTTTGTGACTTCCGGTTGTAATTTTTTTTCTTGTGCTGGAGAGTTTCAACAAATAAACGAAGTAGTAGTTCTTAGTGTTGTTTATTACTACCAAGAGTGCTTAATAACGAAACAAAATAGTCTAATAGATCTGCCCAAACTTGTAAAATGTTGCATTGCATCTGCAATTTTTTTTGGGACAACAAACAAAGGGGGGAGACTCGGTCAATTTTGCAAATGATGTAAATTACATTTGTCTGATCGTTTTCCCATAAATCTGAGGTAATGAAGAGATGTAAATTATTAAGAAAAATATTATATCCCATTATTTAACCAATTGTACTCGACGAGTGGGTGATAGGTATACAGAAATAGCCCTGTCATTCTGTCCGTTGGAAACAAAATTTGTGTCACCAATATCTCTGTTTTATCTGAGTGATGGGATTGTTTTCAAAGTTGGTATGCAGTTTAAAATCTCAAACCTGTTTTTATATAATTAGAAAGAAACATATTAATCTGCTATTTTGTATGGAAACTAGCAACCTGTTTATGAAACTTTCATGTAGACATTTGCTGATATTTGTTTCATTTTTAGAGACGTTTTAGAGATAAGAATATACAAATTTTGTTGCAATTTGGGTACAATTTCTAAAATTTATGCACAGTAGTGAATACACAAACATTCCAACATGTACATGTAAAATTGTCCTTTTTCAGTTCATCACCAGTATATGATCCATCAGACAGTTCAGTTGAACTTTGTGATTGTGGAAGCCGCTTTAACCACAGTTGGGCTCTCACCTCGCAGTGTGGTGATTTCGGGGACTCATCAAGCAGCTGGGGGATAGAGCGACTGCCTCCATCTTTGGTTGAGGAAATAGAAAAATACAGCGATACGTATAAGGCTGAAAGTGATAGTTCTTCTATATCAAGCAGCTGGGGAATTGAGAGACTGCCTCCATCATTGGTAGCGGAAATAGAGGAATACAGCGATACGCATAAGGCTGAAAGTGATAGTTCTTCAAGTGTAAGCTTATAAATATGTGAAATTACATACATGTATGTAGTTGATGCTAAGACACTGTCTGTTATTTCCTTAAAAATTATTATAATTATATGAACAAACAACTTTAAAAAATAATTCATTAGAAAAGAGTGGAAGCAATTCAGAATGAAATTTAAGGTTTAAATAACCCCTTAACGGCTTCACTGAAGGGGACTTCAGACTATAGTTTCAGCTCCGCCCTTCTGTCAACACACAACGATTAGTTCAAGTTGTGCTGATTTGCTTTTATCCAATCAGACTTAGTTATTTCTTAGTGTCGCCAACATTCTGCTTCATTCAGTTTTCCTTGGCAAAGGAATCTATTACCATTACGGAGTCCTAAATAATAGTGCTGCAAGCATTTACAAGCATATATTTATTGTCCGTACTTGGCCCAACTCAGTCCAGTGTTTCTGATTTCTTCTTGATAGGTGACAATAAACTGTAATGTACAGTCTCTCCAAAACCTTGTTCTATCTTTAGTAATTGTTTTGCAGGATACTGTTATTTTACCTAAGACAGTCACAGAGTGTACTGAATGTAAAGAAAAGGAGGCGGAAGTGAAAAGGCTTAAAAGGGTTACACAGAAGCTGAAAATTAGAATAAGACAACTAGAATCAACACTTGAAGCAGAGGTAAATTATTTTTTGTAAATATAGTCAGAGTAATTGAGAATCATTAATATATTTTGAGATTTGTCTCAGTCGTTCTTTAGTTAACTAATAAATCAATAATTATTAACCACAATTTAGCTTGTTCCATGATCTGACGTCATGTCACACTGTACCATTTTAAAGTTAATGCAAGTAGATTGGGCTTAAGCCATGGTAAAATCATAGTGTATTTATGTTACAAAATATATTTATTTTTAAATCAATTAATGAAGTACTGTTTTTTTTTAGATGAGTAACTTTGGTAAGAATTTACATATCAACTTTTCTATCCTGTGTGTAGTAGCTTCTCTGCTTTTAGTGTGGTGTCTAGATAGCAATATAATCAAATCTCTAATATGCATGTAGATGTATTGTATATATCTAATCATTATAGTATGGGGGGGGGGGCTATATAGGAATCGCCCTGTCTGTCCATCCGTCTGTCCATATATCTTGTAAGCGCAACTCCTCCTAAACCCTTCAATGTATTTTGACTAAACTTTATATGAAGGTTGGGCATCATATGGAGATGTACATGAAGGAAGATGATTATTGCCGAATGTACATCTGGGACAAACGAAATCAGGGTGGAGCGGAGGGTATCCTTAAGTGAGCTTGCTCACATTATTTTTAATTCCTGTCAGTAATATTCTGTATTGTGGTAAAAGAATTGCATGTAACTATAAAAATGCTTGGTGTATCTTAAATGTGCATCTGTACTGCATAATTATTTAAGGACTGTTTTAAATTTTTGATAAATTTATAAATCATCCAGTGAAAATCAGCATTATGAACAATTCAGCTTGTTGGTTAAGCCATGTTTTAAGAAGAGTTTGAAGATACGAAAGGGGCAATCAGAAACCCTATATATCGAAGAGGAACAGACAATGCAATGGCCATAAGAAAAAGCACAAAAGGACAAACAACGCTTGGCAAAATATACATATAAAACTAAAGATCAAGTAACACGAACCCACTAAAAACTGGGGTTGAACTCAGGTGCTCCGGAAGGGTAAGCAGTTCCTGCTCCACTAGTGGCACCTTTGTGTTAAGGCATGCATAACCTTCCACTTCCAGAACAGGATTTTAGACATAAAATTAACAACATTTTAACATTTAAGGTATCCGAACCATAATGCAAACTAATAAAATTTATATACCTTTCCATAGCAATCCATTTAAATGAAATATTTGCACAGTGAAATTACGTCAAATTTCCTATGCTTGCCGAAAGTTTGCTCCATTCAAAAACAAAGGACATCTGTGATGCTTTGAATAATCACATGGTCAGTTATGGTCCGGATACCTTAAAAATTAATAACAATCTGCTATCCTTAATACCTGGCTTCATAATGTTATTTTTTTTATACTATTCCACATGGGCTTCCTTCTTACTTTTTCACAGAATATACCACCACCATCACCTGTGTTTTGATTATGGCTATGACATCTGCTATTACTACTAATTTAACTAACAGAGACTTATTAGAAACAATTAACAGTGAAGGCAAACATGCTGCAGCTGAATATATTTTATCATTATCATCACAAAGCTCATCTATGACAGCCTCATTAAGAGCATGTACACACATAGTTAACAATCTGATAAGTAAAAGGAAAAATCTTCTGAAAAAGAAAGGAAATGATGTAAGCTTATTCCTTGACCAGTTAGTTTGTCTCCCCAAAGCCAACTCAAATCTGCGAAAACCGAAAAATAATGCAGGGTCCACTTGTTCATGCCCTGCAGGCAATGTTGCAGTTAAACTAGCATCAGAGTGTTCAATACAGAAGGAGGTCACAGAAAATGTCGCTCTACAACTAAAAGAAACCTCACAAGAATTGCAAAATTTAAAGAAAAGTAGAATCAGTAAAAGTACTGTTTTGAAGATTAGTAAGGAAAACAAGTCAACTACACATTATTGTAAAACATTACGATCGAAATTAGAACGCAAAACAAAATCAATTAAAGCAATTCAGCAAAGAAACAATAGACTAAATAAACAATTGTGTAAAAAAAATGTTACTATAGAACGTTTAACTCATGAAGTCCGAAGATTGGAGTCAATAATAGAGAACCAAAATTGTGAAATTGAAAATTTGTCTCAGATGAAAAACACAAATGCTCAGTTACTAAATGATTCCATGGCAGAAAATGAGTGGCTCAGGGAAATTGTTGAAAATGACAGAGAAACAATTCAGTGCTATGATGAAGTTGAGAAAAAATACACTTGTGAAGTAAGGGAATGCATTTATCAGTTATTGAGTCTTAGTGTTTCTTCACGAAATGTTTCACCTGTGATCGAAACAGTTTTAAGTATGGTAAAGAAAGTTCCAAATAAGCTACCTGCAAGAAGTACAATTTTAGATATGAACATTGAAAGGCTGTTAATCTCCCAAACACAATTATCTCAAGATGCTTCAGGAAAGAAAAACACTACATTGTACACTGATGAGACGACTAAATTTGGCACAAAATATACAGGGTACCATCTAAGTGATCAAGAAGGCCGAATGTATGTTTTGGGTCTACGTGAATTGGAGACAAAGTCTGCAAGTGACACCTTGGCTACATTCCAAGAAATTCTTAAAGACATTGAAGATCGATACAAGGTAGATGATAGCACTGTAAGCAAAAAAATTTTAGTAAACATTGTAGCTACTATGTCTGATAGAGCCAGCACGGAAATAAAATTTAATGAATTAGTGCAAGATTTTAGAAGACAAATTTTGCCTGATTTGATCGAAAATTGGTCATCCATGTCAAATGAGGATCAAACTGCTGTTAGCCAATTGATGAACTTTTTTTGTGGACTACATAGTCTAGTGCATTTTGCTGAAGCTGCATCCAAGGCTCTGATACAGACAGAAAATGCATCTTTTGATCAGAAAGCACCAATATTAGACAAAAGTTTCTTGAAGTCTTCTGAGTCTGGAACATTGCGCTTAGTACGAACTGCATCAAAAGCTTTAGCCCGTGGTGCAGACGAAAAATGTGGAAAGTACATGGAATTTAAATTGTATTTGTCCGAATTTTTGAAAGAGCATGGTTTCTACTCGCTGCCTCTTCAGCCCTTCCGCGGCAATCGTTTTAATATATTATTTGAAAACGCAGCTTCAGTATTTTTCCTCAGTGAGCATATGACTGAATTTTTGACTGGTTTGCATACCAATACGCTCTTAAAATCAGTGTTATTTGATTTAAAGGTGCCTTTGTTTGTTGCGGGTACTAAGGCCCTTGGCCTGGTAAGCAGACTAATCACTGTCCCACTGTGGTGCTTGATAGAGGATAAACAGATTCATATATTGGAAATGAACTTGATTTATTCCAAACTACTAGATTTCCTTGAATATTCAACTGAAAATCTGTCAGATTTTATGAAAGGAAAGGCACATTCTTTTAATGAATCAGCACCAGTGAAAAAGGATGCAATTTATAAAAAACTCATTGAAGATTGGAAGCATGATGATTTGGTTCAAATTCATTTAGCAGTTATATTGCCTGCATTAACAAAGCTTGCTAAACATATCTTCAAAGACCAGTTGCCTGGTGGAAATTGGAGTAATGTTACCCAGCCAATGATGGATAAAACGATTGGCATGCATAAGCATAATAAGTTTGCAGAGTCAGTATTTGGTTACCTTGACATGCTTTTAAGGAGAAGTCCTAATATTTCGTCCTTAGCTTCCGAAGCTTATATTATGTTTACTGCAAACAAAACAGGTGAATGGCTGAAATCTAAAACTGAAATTGAAAGGAAAGAGATGATAGCAGCTGCACAAAAGGACATGGCGAATTTTAAATGCACATTTCAGAAGCGTAAAGCTGAAATTGCAAGGAAGAGAAAACAGGCTTTAGCAGATGCATTTGCGAAGACGAAAAAACAGGAAGAAAACCGGATTCAGAAGTTGGAAAATTACACATCCGATATTGTTTATTATCAGCTGTGGCAATCTGTAGACCAAGTGGATCTAAAACTGTCAGACATACCTTTGATTACTGAAAAGAAAAAAGCTTTGAAATGCCAGTTGAATTTCAGACAGCATGTCTTAAAACAGAAGCCAGACAACCCCAAGGTATTTTTGTTTTCAAAGTCTGTGGACAATAAAAACAAGCAACTTTCAGTTGAAGAGCTGACAGAAAATCTGAAAGTTTTGGTGCAACACTCGTTTACACTACCAAAACTAACACTAGATAAAGAAGTGGACCCCATATTAGTTGGCAAAAGTGTAAAGCATAAATTCACGTCAGAAGGAACAACTGAATGGTACACTGGACGAGTTATATCACAGGTAAATTTAAGGAGATCCAGTATCTAAACCAGTACAGTAGTCTTTTCGTTTGTAAGAAATCAATAATTATGCCCCACCAACTGTCATGAAACTTGGTACACATGTTTAGCAACAATGACTCCATATGATATAGATATCTGACATATGTATATTTCTTGCAGGACAATAATTTTAACATGTATGTAAATAATCCTAGCATGATACAAATCCTAGCTGGCTGACATGTATATAAATGATCCGGGCTGCACTCGAGGAAAAATTACCACACAGTCAATGAATGAATGAATGAATGAATGAATTGAATGTCTAATAGTCTGAAAATCTGGCATGATATCTTAGAGCACTGCTTTCTATAATCTTTTATATGGTAATACTTATACTATGAAACTCAGTTTAATATGGAATGTATTTTTTTCCGTTAATTTTACTGAATAACTTTCAAGCTGTTTTTGACAAATTATGCACAATGTTTAATATAAAGTCACTTAAAATCAAATTATAATTAGAATTATATTGTATGTAATTTAATGTATTCAATTATTTCAGGTACCAGGATTTGCACAATGGTACAACATCTTTTATGAAAGCGACGCAGAGACAGTTTACACATATAAATTGCTGGACGACTGGAAAAATAAAGATTTAGAAGTTATTGTTTAAGGTATAAAACATTTTCATTTAGATATTTGATGTTCTTTGCAATTATTAATGAATAAGCACTAAAAAGTGTTGAAATAAATTAACATGTAGCAACTTAGTATTCTGTTGAAGAGATGAAGGAAATGACTACTAATAATACTTTTCCGAATAAATCAACGTATGCATGTACATGTATGTATATTAATATACTAATAGTTTTGCTAAAAAGAGAGATATTGATATATCACACTCTAGTACATGGCATTCATGTCTAATATGTAGGTGTAATGTCTTATTTTTGCTATCATAAATAGCATTTGTAGCTTATTTTTTTGCTTGCCTGCTAGTTTGAAATTTTGGCATCAGCCGGAACAAACCCCTTGATATCTAAAAATGTCATAACTCTGTCAATCTTTAAGATATTGACCTGAAATAAAGTGCATAGTACTTCTTTTTTAAAGCCCTATCCAATGATATACAATTTGCTCTGGTTTACTGAAGCAAAAAAAATCACCCGACCTACCTAATATTTGAGAGACCATCATTAGATATTTCAGATTCATTACTTAAATTATTAATATATATACATGTATCAGTAGATAAAGTACTAGTATTATTTACTAACACAACTTCATTATTAACATTATTAAATGAAAATTTAATTGATTCATCTACAACAACAGGATCATCTTCTACAATCATATGAAAGTCTTGTATTTTATCAGACTTTGAGAAATGTTTATTTATAATATTTGTATGCATAAAACCATAATTTTTACAAACGTTTAAGTCTTTTTCAACATAGTTCGGAGAATGATTGTGAGAGGGTTCTCCCTGGCTGTCCTATTCACGGCCTATAAAACCACCTTGGTTTGGTGACGATCCCTGTCGGGGTCGCTTCATTGGTCTACCAGGTGTTATGTGCGAGTTATGTCCTTGTCCGTGTTGTAAGTGGGGAGGGGAGTTCCACACAGTGTCAACATTAACGGGTCTGTCTTCAGATGGTATGTATTGCTCTCCGTCAATGAACAGCCGGTCGCGGACAAGTACCACATGACGTCGTTGTTGTTTTGCCTCCCTCATTATCGGATAAAGGTTTTTTCTTCTGTTGTTAATTTCAGCGGGATATTGTTCGCTGATGCCGAAAGAGGATCCTTTAAATTTATATGCGTTTTGTAGCACCATTTGTAGATCATTATGATATATAAAGCGAGCTACAATAGGTCGTGCATTATTTGTCCCGCGTCTCCCAAATCGGTGGATGTTCCCGAATTCAATATAGTGATCAATCTCTAATTCCTGTCTGATGAAACCTCTGAGTTTATTTTCACAATTTTCGGACTGAGATTGATATAGACCAGTGAAAACAAGATTGTTTTTCATACTACGACACTGCAAGTCTAGCACCTTACTTTTTAGATCGTGAATGTCTGCTGTGAGAGTTTTAATCTGGCCCGACTCAGTAACTGGTTGTATCACGGGTTGAACAACGGGTTTCTCCTCTAGCTTTTTGATCCTTGTATCCTGGTGAATAATGTTCCTTGTATTGTGTTTAATCTGAGAGTCAGCTTGATCAAATAAGTTGGTAACACCCTGACAACTATTCTCGCATTCTGTCAGTGTTTTACGAAAGTTAGTCACTTTATCTTCTAGGGATCTTACTCTAGCGGAAACTGCTAGGAAATCTGCTTTCATGTCGTCTAAACGTTTTCCCATATTTTTCTCCATCTGTATCATTCTATTGTCGATCTTTGTGACGATTTCAAGGATCAAACTGAGTACGGAGTTATCATTAGACGCTTCAACGATTTTCCTACTGCACAAACGTCATTTAAATTAAATACCAATTAAAAGATAAGTGTTATTTAAATCACTAAGCATCAATTAGTTAAACAACTGTTTAAAATCAGTTGCACAAAGCATATTTAAGGCTAATTTTAAGTAAGTGTCAATTAAAGTTTGTAATTATATTTAAACCTTGTTTAATATCCCACAATTCAACATTGCGCGCGCATTTTCGCGATTAATGTAGAAAAATAAAATGGAGAATTTTACAGACGATAAGAAGAAAAGGAGTTCAAATTGGGATAGTTCCGTAATCACACTACTTCAACATTTGGTGCAGGAAAATATGTCCACACTGCGTAGCAAACTCACCAATTCGGTGACCAACAGCAGAAAGATCTCTATTTGGAAAAACATTGCTGTCCAGATTAATTCGCTCGGCTTACACTACAGAAACGATAAAGAAGTGAAAATAAAATGGCAAAACATGCAGACTAGTGCAAAAAAGCAGTATGCAGACAGGAAAAAATATGCTACTCAAACTGGCGGTGGACCTCCAGCCAAAAAATTGAGCAATGAAACAGAAAAGATTGTCGACATGATGAAAGACTGTTCAAGTTTTGTTGGTCTCCACGGGATGTGAATCCTCAATAAATTTAACAGAAGGTGCCTATATTATTATAGATATCTCCAATATTTTAAAATGACCAGCTGATTTTTGTTTACACTGATGTCACTATCTCTGACCTATATATTTCGTCAAACAAGTGTTGGGGCCCCAAAAGGTTAAATATTCGAATGCATATTTTTACACCTTGTTAAGCAGATTTTTCTAAATGTCATACTTAGCAAGTGTTATTTTAATTTACACTTGCAACGATCAAGAATTATAACCAGTCTAATGCAAAGGTATTTGTTGAAACAACATAGCATACACGGCATGAACATATACTAGAAAAAAACCTGCAGCCGTGTGCAGGGTAGTTGAACATAAAATTATGTAGTGAATGGTGGGGGAATGGGGGCCGAGGAGTCCCGAAGAGCACCCATGATGCATCAGAAATACCCATGCTTGACCACAACGAGATACACCATTGAACTGAACACAAGTATATAACCACAAGTGAGAAATACGATACTGAAGCATTGACAGTACCTAGTAGTAAATAGAAAGTAGTGCTAATTTGCTATAATTATGTGATTGTACAAATTATTTCTTAAATGAAATCACAATGAATTGACTTACCTTTTTAACGAATATTTCATTAGCACATCTATATTTATTCCATTCTTCTAAAAAGTGACATAAACACAATAAACCCATCCATTCTCGTAAGCTTTGAAAATTTCCCCCGATAAAACTTTGTCATGATGACGTCACTTTTAGCGAAGGCCACTCAAGGGTAAATTATATTGATTTCAACATTCTTACACAAGATTTTTTTTTTGTATAATAAAAGGTAGTTGAGAGTCATTGTTGTTAGACGGCAAGCGAAATGGGCTATTTTCAGCTATATCTTAAACTATCATATTAAATATAAGGGAAACTATAGACATTTAAATTTTCTAATGGAAAAAATAATATTATAATCGCATCTGAAGTCAAGATTTATGACCATCTATAATATTATATTTATCAAAAATATAATATTACAAATCTTGAAGATGCCGTGTAAATATAGAAATATAAGTTGTTTGTCCACTTTGACATAAAATGTGCTTTGATAACGCACAATATATTTTGTAATTTTAATACGAATTTTTTCCTTTTCAGATACTTTTAATTCCTCAGATTTACATACATCCTGTATTTTTAATATAAGTGAAGTGGGGCAGCAATCTCCTAGTACAGCTGACATTGATAACAGTAACACTTTACCAACTTGCAGTACACCTTGTGGTCCCAAAAAGGCGAAATCGTCAACCAGTACAACAGTCACTCAGGCCATGTTGATAAAGAAACAATACGAAGTACTATATGTGCAAGAAGAAAAGTTCAAAGTTGAAATTGAAAAACTAAAATTAGAAAACATCAAGCTACAGCTAGAAATATAGCATAAATTAATGTTGGAGTCGAAAGTTAAAATGTCCAAAATAAATATACCGTAAACGCCACGGTTTTTTTAATTGACGAACAGTGACGCACAAAATAAATCATGCCTAACCTTCTTTTCTCTAAAAGTAAAGGGGTAGTAAAACGTGATAACATATAAATCTACAAGAATTTGAACAAAATGTACGATATAGTGCTACAAATTAAAGATTCGGCATGTACACGAAAAAGGTAATTTCTCTTAAAAGTTTATAATTGAAAATAAATTGTTATTAAAATTGTTGACAATTTCATACTTGTAGTTTGCTGTGGTACTTTTTTTTTTCTCTTTTCGCAAAATGTTTGAGTTGAGTTATAAATCCCTCAACGAGCCCCCAGTTTGAAGATAGATTTACTTCCCTTTAAACAAGGGAATTAATATGAGTAAACAATAGTTGTCAAGCCTCAAGGGCACTCGTCACAACTTCGGCTGATTCCGTACCTTCATCAAACCTCGTCCGTATTACGATAGCTCCTATTGGTACTACTTTCGGAAATCTTCAATGAAGGAGGTATTAAAATAATTTCACTTTCGAATATTCGTCCAATAATAATATTTTTTCATTCGTCGCAATGTCGGCTGATTCTGTACCTTCATCAAAGACCAATATTTTTCAAAGCAAACTCTATACACTCATCTATTGTCGACATTTTAGAACTTATTCGCGGTGCGCAATGTTTGATTGAAGTGATACGGTCTTCCGGCGAAGAAATGTGACGCGTAGCCGCATATCAAATACCGTATTACATTCGAGGTATTGAGGAAGCGAAGCGGACTCACCCGAGGTTTGCCGATTGGCCTCAAGGGGGAATTTTAAACCATTGGAGTAGAAAAAGAAGGTCTACGGAACTCAGAATACACAATTTATTCATTTTTTCGTAACAAATGTTTCAGTTTACAGTGGTGAAATGTGCGGTCATTAAAAATTCTTCACAACGTATGTACTAGTACACGTAACATTTATTAATTACGAGATTTAAGCAGAGTAAAAAAAACCTTTCGTACTTGCGTTTCTGCACTAAGGGAATGACTTCTTTGAGTAGGATGTAAGATCTCTTCACGGATTAGATCTGTAATTATCTCTATGGACTGCCTCCCGAATCTGTAACGGGATCGAAGTTCTTTGTCTGTAAGTTCATCAAAGGTCAGTAATCTTTCTCTGTATTTCCTTGGCGGCTTTGCATTGTATAGTATATTGCCGAACAGCTTCCATGATTAATTTGCAATTAAATATTTAAAAGTGCCCCTATTCCACAATTAAATTTAAATAACCTTTAAGTATTAATTAACGTTAACAAACGTTTGTGCAACGGAAATAACGGTTACTTAAATTTAATTGAGGTTTAAGGCCGATTTAATTGACACTTAAACTTAAATGACGTTTGTGCAACACAGTCCTGGGTTGGTATTGTGACATCACCAACGTGTTCATACGCCAACGACAAATTCAAAGTCACATGAAATAATCGTAATTAAAATCGAGGAATCATTAAATGTTGTTGTGAAAATTAAATTATAAGGAATATTTGAAATTGTTGAACAGGTTATACTTGCATAACCTGGTTTGGGTTAGTTTACGCTTTTCATAAACCGCTTCTTTTTATTAAGCGTAAACTAACCCAAACCAGGTTATATCGTATAACCTGTTCAGCAATTTCAAATATTCCTTAAATGAACAATTATCTTTTCTAACTGAGAGAGTAAGAGCATGGTCTCGTAATTAGACAAAATAATATACCAGACAGTTCAATTTCTCGACGACTAACTTTTGTTCTTGTTTTTCCGTCGGTTCATTATGCAGTAACGTTTCAAACGTATTTCCAACATGAATTTGATGTGCCATTTTAATTGTAGCTCTCATGTGGCTTAAGAAGTGTAATAGTAGGGTGCCCAGTGTTAAAAAAGACGCTTAGTTATCGAGTTTGGGTTAACGGAATTACACACGGCTAATTTTGGTTTTAAACCACAGGCACTTGTTTCATTCAAAAAATATATGCCCCCTCCTCTTCCTTACTTCAAGGTAAACATCTACCCTTTTCCCCTTCCCCACTTCGCCTAAATATTTTTCGCTTATTTGTGATCCTTTCGCTGACCCAATTATATCGTTACACTCCCAAGATATTTCTCTTTTCGACTGCCACATTTAAATATATCTACCGGGCCCCCCTCAGACAAATTGGACAAGAATAGTCAGCGAACGTGGCTTATTAAAAATTTCAGTCAATGAAACGGATACAGCCACTTCCGGTTTGCACTGGATTTTTCATATGCATTCGGAATTCTCTAGACCGGCCATGTGTAACAATGCCACATGCTCATCTTGTTCTAATGTCTGTTTTAGGCAAGCATCACTGTTTTCTGTGCTTAGTACGTATGAACTTGTCTTAAGTTTACCATGTCCTTTTCAGTAAATAGCAGTTTCACTTGTTGCAACGTTTTTTAAGGTGTTCTTTGTATATGTTGTGGTGGTTATGTCGTAGCTTGTTTCCGTTTTATGTTTTTTCTGGAATTTGCCCAGTCTCCGGACTATGATTTCTTTAACATTTTCTATGACTTGTTCCTTTGTTCCTTCGGTATACTACTGCCGATGTTTCAAACAAACAAACAAACAAAAAAAACCCCGACCTTGACGTGGTT
Organism: Bathymodiolus brooksi; assembly: GCA_963680875.1. Taxonomy (NCBI): domain Eukaryota; kingdom Metazoa; phylum Mollusca; class Bivalvia; order Mytilida; family Modiolidae; genus Bathymodiolus; species Bathymodiolus brooksi. The sequence goes on from OY804586.1 coordinate 100,423,741, forward strand.
GGTGGGCTTTCAAACTAACAAGAGACCACTTTTTTATTTGCCAAACACCCGAGATATTTGGAGTGTTCAGAGTGGTTTGTAGCCACACATCGTCCAAACGCATAATATGTCCATAGACCTTACGTTTTTAAACAAATGGCGTTTGACCTTTCCATAAATTGCCATGTTTTTGCACAAAATAGTCGCTAAGTATTGATTGACCCTACAAATGATATGTTGCAAACACATAAGCCATTAAATTTGAATTTTGGTACCTTTTACGAAGTTTGAGGTTAATAGATATTTTACCAGTAATTAGTCAAAGTGTACCATAACTGAAACATGATTTTTTTTTAATCCGTCCACCAGTTGTCAAATAATTTGAAGGTTTCCTTTAAATGAATATCAAATAAAAATGAGAAATGTTCAAACTATAACAGGTCAAGGTCACTTTTATTTCTCATATATACGAAAATTGTAAAATGGCATTTTTTTTTTAGAAAATGGCCTTTTGCTATATATTCAAACAATGTAAAATAAAAAATAAGCATAAAATAATAAAATATTAAGCTTAACAAATAACATTGGCATTCCAGCTTAAAGTACTTCACAGTCTTGTCGAAGAAGGAAGCCTTTTAAAACTTGTGGTGCGTTAGTTCCAATTTTTAGATCTTGACCCCAATTAAAAAAAAACGTGACCACAATACATAACGACGACATCTTTATTTCGATGCGGCTTGTTCTCCTCATTCCAACGATGTATCATACAGGTGTGTGTAATTCCGTTAAGGGAAATTCGCAAAAATCTTTCGTCGGGCACCCTACTATAAGGGAATAATTGTAAGGACAAATATTGTCCTTTTTATATCCACCCTTTCTTTCAAAATAAACATTTAATTCTGCCAGAGACTTTTAATTGAATATGTTTCTGATTTTGCATAGTCCCGTTATTTACGAGAATTTCTTATTGCCGAAAGATTCATTTGAACTTCATCAGAAGTAATAAATATTGTCAACAGAAAGTAAATATTCTGTTAGATATTGATGAAAATTGTCGTGTAGTGACTCGTTCTGATCAAAATCAGATCTCTCACTTGCCCCCTTTTCTGGTATGTATTATCCGATGAAGCTTTATTTTACGGCTAAGAGAACAAAGTGTCACTATGGTAAATGAGTACCTAGCAAAAAAAAGTGCACTCAATGATATAGCTTACGCTGAGGAAATGGCCATGATACAGCAATACGCAAAAGCATTCCCTCTTCCAAGATTCGGCATACAACATTCTAGATCTTCTACTTTTCCTAAAGAATCGTCTTGATGGTCATACAATAGAAAAAAGGTGCTGGCATAGAATATACATGTAAACATAGGTCCGTCAACTGTACAATCTATGTCCGTCAACTGTACAATCTTGTGTCCAAGAGATATTTTGTGAATACGTTTACACAAGTTTTCGTACATTAAAGTAAAACTCCAGTCGGTTGAACAATTGTTAGAATTCAATACTTGTACCTTTTTATTCGTAAATAACTAATTATTAAACAAAAAACACCTGTATGAACAAATTGTTATATGTTTGCTCAGAATTAGCAGAAAAGTGTGAACAAATCCTTGATATTCAAACAGAGGTTAAGAAAATGAAGGCAGTGTTAAATAATTTAACCAGTCCAACTGATCACTCAGTTGAAATACTAGAAAAGACTAACCGCTTACAATTACAGATAAATGAAAATAGAAATCTATTAAACAAGAGCAACCAAAATTCATCAGATATCAAAGATCACATAATCAACATGTCCAAAACACAATCAGAGGTAATGAAATCCTTTAAAAATATGCAAATGAAAGATTCAACACAGACAAAATCACCAGTAACACAGGGTCAAAAGGTAGCACAGAGTAAGCAGGTGAAATATAATTTCACTAGTGACATACAGAACACACTGTCAGCGTCCACATTAGAATCAAATCACGTAGAACCACAAATTGACTTGAGGAACTCAAAACAAAATTCTAAAATTTGGATAGTTGGTTCCTCTGTTGTAAAAGACTTGGATGGTAGAAAGATCGAAATAGAATAACTAGAATAACAACACTAAGGGACAAAACAATACAAGGAGCTGATGAATGTAAAAGACTTGGATGGTAGAAAGATCGTAATGGACTAGAATAACAACACTAAGGGACAAAACAATACAAGGAGCTGTTGAATGTAAAAGACTTGGATGGTAGAAAGATCGTAATAGACTAGAATAACAACACTAAGGGACAAAACAATACAAGGAGATGTTGAATGTATTAAGTCCAAAAAGATAAACAGCGAAATTATAGTATTACAAATAGGATCAAATGATCTTGAAAGTGCTGAGGTTGATGATGTTATGGAAGAGTATGAAAACATGGTTGAAATCATCAAAAAGGAATACAGTAACGCAAAATTGGTAATTGGTGAAATTCTACCTCGTTATTATCATGAACGTCTAAAAACAGCTGAACTTGAACAGAAGAGATGCCAATTTAATTTGCTCTTGAAGGATAAAAATTTGAAACTCGTTCAATATGATCATGTGAGAACAACAGACTTTTATGATGGAATCCACCTTAATCAGGAAGGGATTAACATTTTTGTGAAAAACTTGAAGGAAGTAATTAATCCTTTAGTCGACGTGAGATCTCCAACAGAAATATCAAAATGCAGAAAATCACACAGTATAATAAAAATCAGTCTTATAATGGTAAAGGCCGTCAGCAGTTTTACCAGAATCGACCGATCAGAAATCCTAGAAATTGGAATCCAGGTGTTGATTATAGATACAATCAAACAAATCAATATTTGGGAAGGTCAGATTATAATGGTTCCGTTAAGCGATATCACAATCCAAGAGGGAATAACCAAATGTCTGTAGAAAAGGAAAACACTGTTTATCAATTACTAGAACTTTTGTTAAAAAAGAAAATTCCAGGGATATTCATAGATAGAAATTAGAAAATCCTACAGTTATATATAGTCAAACTTGGCATTTATTTTACCAATTTTTTTCTCAGTATAAAACGTGTTACCAATGATGTACATTTATGCACCCCCACCCACTCAGTACAGCAATTTAATTTGAAAGGTACCAATATATACTATTATGTCTCAATCCCTGATCCATCATTTATTTTGAAAGGTTTTAAGTGCATATTGTTGTTTCTCAATATATATTATTTATCAAAAAGTAACTGCAGACATGTACAATTAAGCCACACACCCCCCATTTGAAAGGTGAATATTGGGGAAAATGGTTAAATGTTTTTGTTTTAACTTTCAATAGGGCAAATAGCTCTTATCTTAACCTTTCATTATAAAAGGTTATTTATTTCTTTATTAATTTTTTTATCAGATTTTGGCCTCCAGTTCAGCCCCTCCTTTCACTCTACTCCTGGCTACAGGTTACAACTCAAATACCGTTATTACTTCTGAACATGTTATATTTTCCACATAACATGTTATATGATTATGAAAATTGCAACTATCATTTATCATTCATTAAATAGATCATACATGAAGATATGTTAAACAGGGAGTATAAATTTAGAATATGTAGAATAGAATGCTTTGAAAATACATATTGTCACCAGGTACAATGAATCATTTTGAACATTTAACATGCAATTATTCAGCTGCTTTATTTGTTATTAAACTAAGAGCAAGTGTCAAAACATGCTATATTGATGATTTAATGGCTGTGGCACACAGAGATATTTGTCATAGATTTAGTCGTCATATTTTATTTTTAATACATAGAAATATGATCAAATCTGTGGAATCAAATATGAGACCAAATGTGGCTTATAAATATATTTCACAAGGTAGCTAAATGGGTAAAAGCATTTAACTATATTATACAATAATAGATTTGAATAAATAAAAGTAAAGTAAAGTCCAATTTACATAATACATACTAAATTTTACTGAATAAGAATTTTATATACATGTATGGAACTACATACATTGTGTATGTATAGACAGATTATGTTAGAGTTATTTCCCTTTGGTCAGAGTTCAAGTAATACATATTGGACATAATACATAGTTTGAAAAATCAAACTATTGTGTAATTGATTATGATTTCAGTCATTATTTCATTTTATGTATACTTTTAATTGAAATTATGTTGAAAAATAGTACAAATGCCTATCTGAGTCAACTCTCCATTATCTGCCTGAAATATTCATGGATTAGGTGATAAAATTGAAGATCATATTTTCAGAGAAAAACTTAACAGTGACATACATATATTATTAGAAACGTGGACAGGTGAGAACAAGAAATATATATTACCTGAATTTAATACTATTTCAAAGTGTCGCAAGAAAAAAAAAGAAATCTAGGCGCCATAGCGGTGGTATTATTGTTTGTTATAAAAAGACAATATCTAGGGGAGTTACTTATGTAAATTATGGTTCTAAATCTGAAAATAGTTTGGTTGAAACTAGATAAATCATTCTTTGACTTTGAACATGATTTATATGTATGCGCTGTTTATATTCCACCGGTCACATTTTGCTTTACTAGAGAATGAAGTAATTATTTTTTGCAAACCAAGGAAAGGTTCTCTTGATAGGCGATTTTAACTCTCGAACTGGCCAAAGTCCTGATTATGTATTGAACGATTCCACATATTTGAATAATTTTTCAGATAATTATATTCTTCCTATAAATTATTCAGTGGATCAAATATTAAAAAGAAATAACCAAGATCAAATCTGTAATGCACAAGGAACGAACCTTTTACATTTGTGCATAGCAGCAAAACTTAGAATTTTGAATGGCAGATATGTGGGGGACTCACTAGGTTATTTTACTTGTTTGACAGCTAATGGCTGTAGTAGTGTTGATTATTCTATTGTTAGTGAGAGTCTAACAAGTTCTATTTTTCACCACTCAAGATTTTAATTTTCTTTCGGATCATTCTCAAATTAAACTGATAATAAAATGTAACATAACACAAGATAATAGTAATTTTATGACAAATTGGAGAGAAAATAAAGGTTACTGATGGACTAGTGAATCTAAACTGAAGATCATAGAAGCATTATCAGAGGAAAATGTGAAAAATAAAATCATAAATTTTGAAATTAAAAACTTTGCTGAAGATCAATATGGTATAGACACTGCTACGGAAGAATTAAATTTGGTTTTTGAAGATATTGCAAATAAATCGTGTAAATTCATACATGTTAAGAAAAAAAGCAAAGAAAGGAAAGTTTGGCAAAAATGGTCTGTTAAATCAGTATATGAACAAAAGAAATCATTAAATTTTCTAGGAAAACAGTTAAGAAAAGATTCATACAATAATCAGCTAAAACAAAAATATTTTTATCAGTTAAAAAGATTTAGGAAAATTGTTAAGCAAAAAAAACATGCTTTTTTAACAACATATATTTGATCAACTCTCAGACAGTATGGAAAAAAACCCAGCAGAATTTTGGAAGATTTTAAAATCGCTTGATAGCAAAAAATTGGACCAAAACAGTGAACTTAAGGAATTGTTTAATGACATAGAAAAAACTGTTAAACATGTGCAAGATCAAGGACGATGTAAAAATGATAATGAAACTTTAAAAAATCAAATTGATGAAAAACTTCAAAGTCTTGGAAAAAACATATGTTTTAATCCAGAAACTGATGACCCTATAACAATAAAAAAAAATAAAATTTGTATTGAATAAATTGAAGACCGGTAAAGCTGGTGGACCAGATGGAATAATAAATGAAGTAATTAAGTACAGTTGTAAAATAACTTTAAAATCAGTCGCAAAATTATTTAATTTAATTTTAAAATCGGGTCACTATCCAAAGCAATGGAATAAATCATATATGATTCTATTACATAAATCGGGAAGTAAATCAGACCCTTCTAACTACAGGGGTATATCACTTGTTAATTTTTTTTAGTGCCATCCTCAATCAGAGATTATTCACTTTAATGACTAGTAAATATGCTAAAACACAATTTGGTTTCAGAGAGAACCATAGAACATCAGACAGTCTGTTTGTATTAAAAACCTTAATTAATAAATATGTACATAAAAATAAAAGAAAATTATTTGTATGTTTTGTAGATCTCCAGAAAGCTTTTGATTCTGTTTGGAGAAATGGATTATTATTCAAATGAGTCAAAATTGGTGTTGGTAAACAGTTATACAATATTGTAAAACAGCAACTTTCAAAAACAGAAACAGTTTTTAAATTTGAAAATTCTCATAGTAATTTTTTTCAAATTCATAGGGGGGTAAGACAAGGGGATTCCCTAATTTCCACTCTTTTTAATATTTATATAAATGAAATGGAGGCTAATTTTAACTCAGTTGAGTCAGAACCTCCTAAACTTGTTAATTCTAACATTGGGTCATTATTATTTGCAGATGATCTTCTTGTTATATCGGAGAGCAAAGAGGGCCTACAAAACAGTATTAACAAACTTAGTGATTTTTGTGACAACTGGCAACTAACTGTAAATGTTAAAAAAAAAAAAAAACTATGGCCCTACAACAACGTAACATTAATAGCAATACATCATTCATTAACTTGGAAATATCATCCAAAATGTATCAGAATATAAATTTTTAGGTTCACTTATCAAAAACAACGGAAATCTTAATCACAGTTTGGAAGATCTTGCTAAAAAGGCTCAGAAAGCTTTGGTTTCTATTAAATCTAGAGTAGCTTCATTAGGGAATATTCCAATCAAAGTTTCAAATAATCTTTTTGATAAGTTGGTTCAACCAGTGTTAACATATTATAGAGCCAAGCGTAGAGCAGAAATAAGTAACAAAAAGATTGATAATTTTACTTTTATTGATAAAACGCCTTGCGAGAGGGTTCACTTGAACTTCTGTAAATTTACTTTAGGAGCCAAAAAGATATCCTCAAATATCGGAGTATGAGCAGAGCTGGGAAGGTTACCCATGGAGCATTTCATAATGATTTCATTATATCTAGCTCGGCTCCACACTGATACTGTAAATTCTTTGTTAAAAGAAGCTTTAGTATTATCAAATTCTCTTGATTCACAGGGCACTTATTCGTGGTTTACATTTGTCAAAAATATAACTTCGGACCAAAACATTTTTGATAAAACTTCTAACTGTAAAAATTTGAAGAAAGTGAAGTCACTAAAACCGTTTATTAAAAGGGAATTAAAAAACAAATATAAACAAATGTGCGAAAATAAAATCAAAAGTTTTAATGAAAATAGTAAAATGTTCTTGTATAAAAAACTCAAATTAAATTTGGAAAGAGAATTTTATTTATCATATAATAATTCTGATATCAGAAGAGGCTTTACTAAAATTAGAATTAGGGACCATAATCTTGAAATAGAGAAAGGACGATATTGCAAAATACCTAGAATACAGACTTTGTAAAACCTGTAATAAAATTGAGGATGAAGAGCACTTTATATTGGAATGTACACGTACTATGAACAGTAAATTGAGAACTGATCTATTTGCAATTCTTGCAAATGAAAACCCAAATTTTATGCAATTTTCCAGTGAGCAAAAACGAATTTATCTTCTTACTCCTACAACTACAGCTCATGTCACAATTATAGGCTTCTACATAATAAGGTCATTAGAACTGAGGACAGAAGTCTCTTAATTTGTTCATGATAAATAGAGATATTTTGTTTACATTGTTTTTTTTTGTTTTTTTTTATGGTCACAAACATGTATGGATGTTTATTTGACAATAAAATTATTATTATTATTAATATACCCAATTAGAAATATGAATATTTGGAATTTCCTGTCGTAGTGTATACGTAAGCGGCCATGACACCTCTTCATGTTAGTTGAATAAATAATGTATCCGACTCTTCTCAACATCGAGCCCTTTTGGTTATGTTTTAATATCAGATCAACTGCAATACAATGTTAACAATTTGTATATCGTCCTAATTTGTTTCTTAATATTGCCATCCCATGTTACATTTTCATAAAACAAATGAGTTTATTGGTATTTTTTTTCTTTTTCGTCGCCAATGCTGTCGTACTTTCCCGTGTTTTTCGTGGTTACTGGTCGATGTGTTGACAAGGGTAGTCCTGATCGGTAATTACAAAAAAAAAAATTCTTCTCACACTTTACCTTTTCGTTACTCAGTGCAATAAAATGTTTGACATGAAGTCATAATGATTTTTAAAATATCAAAAGATAAATATACGACGTTATTTCACGATTTACATAATTTTTAATTTAATTTAATTCTTTATTTGCATAATACACCCATGTGGGTCAAGCAAATACAAATACAAACAAACAAAACATAGAAAACTACAATTTGATCATACTATAGGATACATAAAATAAATCCTATTAACTAACATTATTTAATGATAAAATTGCAACTGATCAATGCTGATATAATAGACGATACCGACACCGTAACGTCACGGCTCTTTCGGAAGAGCTTTAATTGCAGGTATAATCCGAGAATGGATTATGCCTTTTGTCTCCTCACATTGAAGAGTTCTGAAAAATGGCGATCCTCATTATTTGATGCTACATGCAACTTCAATGCCTTACGGTATACTATTTTTAGCATTCATTAACACAGATGTCTTTTATTTACTGTCATCTAAATTTTCACGCTAACTTGTTAAGACCATGACGGTTTCCTTTAATGTTAAATATCATAAAGGTAAGCAGGAGGGACAGTGCTTTAAGATTTTTGTGATCATATAGAGATAACGTGAATAGGAAAGATGCTTCAAATTTGATTCCTTTATTTCAGAGGCACGTAGCCCGTGGCACAGGAAAATGTTCTGTCTCGCGGGCAGATTAACCGGGTCTCAATAATACCGGTTATGAACATTATTCGGCAATGAACAAAACACCTTTAAGCAGCTGTATGAGAATGCTACGAAGGTTGACAGAGTCAAATGTTGCACCCACAGGCACTGGGGTACACTCTGTGATTTTCGTCATTTTTATTAAAATCAAATATTTTTCCTTTTAATGCCTCTATTCTAACCTTCTCTACACAGAATCACCTAATTTTGACGTCTTTTACACATTTTGATACAACCCATTTTTTTTATAAAAACTATATATAGCTATAATATCACAGGCACTTGTTTCATTCAAAAAATATATGTCCCCTCCTCTTCCTTACTTCAAGGTAAATATCTGCCCTTTTCCCCTTCCCCACTTCGCCTCAATATTTTTCGCTTATTTATGATCCTTTCGCTGACCCAATTATATCGTTACCACTCCTGAGATATTTCTCGTTTCGACTGCCACATTTAAATATACCTACCGGGCCCCCCTCAGACGAATTGGACAAGAATATTCAGCGAACGACCTAAAAATCGCAAGATTTGGACTAACTTTGTCAAAATGGAGAGAGCTAACCGGACAGGTCCAACTCGACATTCAGCTCTCTGTTCTTCTCATTTTTCGCCTGATAGTTTCCCATTCAAAGTCAGGTTTGAGATGGAACAAATGGGAAGAATGCCACAACAGGTACGGTTAAATGAAGATGCAGTGTTAACCATTCATTCTCATGTACCTGTGACTGTCACTGAAAATTTAGAACAGAGCACTTTGCCATTAACTCCAAAAGTCATTGTCAAAATTAGATATGTTGTCACCTGCAGATGATGCTATGTGCCAGAGCTCATGAAGATGTTTTAGTCATGGTACGATGATTTTTGCATTGGTTTCAATTTGCATCAACAAGACCTAAAATAAAATATTGATTATAACAACTCAGTAAAAATCTATTTTTGGAACTGAAATTTAATATTCGTTGTAATAAAATTAAAACTATTTGAATATTTATGACACATTTAATATGATTTTTTCGTACAAAGAATATGGCTGGCAGATTTATATTTTAATGAGAACTGCAACAGAGATCAGGCATACACTGCAGAAGGAAAGGCCAGATACAAAATGGTGCTTCCAAAGTTTAAGAAGGGGGAACACACAACAAGAAAAATTCCTGTTGACACAACTCATGGTGAGTAGACATCTATTTTGAACAGTCTGTGTATTTTAAATTGATGTTTTACTGGTTTTGATGTCTGGTTTTCAGTATTTTGTATTTGTTTTAGGGTTTCAATTGGAAAGTAAACAAGTTTTTTTAAAGCACATTCACATTGTATTCACATGAATATCACAATAGACCGACTTTGAAAATTGCAATAACTTTTGGATCAATAACAATCTTCTTCCAAATAAAGTGTCTTAAAAATGTTATATAACAAGTTGTCAAAACATTTAACAATTTCAGAATATGTGAATACTCTGATGAAGGCAGTGTTTAACTTGGATGAGGTGTCATACATGAACAGTGATGGAGTTCAACTATTGGTGGATGTACCCTCACCACTCTGCAGCCAATACGAAAGACCTTCAATGGTCACTGCTGTACACAGCTTGCTGAATCGCTTCAATCACTGTCAGCCTGATGAAAGCTTTGGTAATCCTCATTGATGTCAGGAAAGGCGTCACGTATTTTTCTGACAACACAAGCTGGAATGACAACCCGGACCGCTTTTCACAAGAAGTGCCAACATCATCTTACAAACTGTCTATAAGCTGTTTCCTGAAAATATAAACATGAAATGTAGTTAAATTCCAATGGTATTTGTTTTTAAAGGGGCATTAGCTACGATTTTGACCAAAAAAATTATATGTTTTGGAAATTGGTAAATAGCTTTAAAATGATGAAATAAAGGTAAATATTTCACATTAATCAGCTTATCGAACCACTTTTTCGCCTTTTGAGAACGAAAATTACCATCGATTAGTCATTTCCTTGCAAGCAAATAACTTGACCTCGCTTTTTCCGTATGCAACTGACCTTACTAGTGCCAGGTAAAAACGAATAATTTGTATTTTGTCGCTTATTAACTGCACATTTGCATGGTTCTTTGTCCGTAATTAACATCGACTGAAAGCAGATTCACAAAAAATAAGAAATAAGTGCATTGTTGTACTGATTTAATGACGATTCGACAAACTCCGTAAACAATGTCGATAATTAATAAGATGGCGTCCATCTCTTGATCGATCTCAAAACACGAGCAGTTGCACGATTTTTCCCCGATGCGCGTACATTTCATAACATTTATAAGTTACAGAAACACGTCTTATTAAAGCATCAATCATATCTGATAGTTTTTACGGGTAACAAAAATTTACGATTTGGCAGATAATGTCCCTTTAAATAAGGCACTTTTCTTGTGTTGTTGCTAATGGTAATAAGGTAATTGTTTATATTAAGGACAATGTGCTTGTAAAATGTGGCAATATCAGGGGTTTCATTATCTTTTCAGAGTACCAGTATTTGTTTAGGTTGTACTTTTCTGGAAATTTTATGAATGTCATTTATAAAAACTTTTCAATTAAGGACGGATAAAAGTACCAGGTACCGACTCTTAATGAAAGGCCTGAATATAATGAAAAATGGCTATAAGAATGTATTTTTGGGGTGGAGGATATCCTTCATTCCCTAAAATAAGGATTGGTTATCATATCTTCTTAAATGTTTTTTCTTCATGCGAATCTTCTCCAGGATACATTTTTTTTTACTAAAGCTGTACAATAAAAGTAAGACATTATTTTCCTTGACGCTGTGAGTGTCTCAGAAGTAGCAATTACAAATATATGAATCAGTGCGATGAGGCTCAAACTGATATGTGTTGATTTGGACTTGAGCCATGCCCATGTAATTTACTGTATCTTCTGTTTCAGCATCTCCAGAATCTGTATCAGAAAGGTTGTCTCCATCCTCAAAAGGCGATAATACACACGAAAGGGACAGTTCACTTCCATTGGATTCTAATTCGGATTGTATTGATTTTTGCGTATCTGCCATATTGATTATTTACAGTGTTCAAAATGTGACGTCCAACATTGTTTTACTAAGAACCGGAAGTGATTGGAATCTGTTATCGGAAATCTTCGGGGACAGGTGCAAATGTGACTTTCAAATCATTATATCTCCGTAATGCGGTAGAATTTTATCATCGGATATTCGATATTATATTTTTTCTGAAAAAATAAATTTTAGGCTATAATGACACTTTAAAACTATTTTCAAGTGAGTGTCTTTTTTATTTTAATTTTATTGTTGTCAAAATAAAATTGCGATAAGGTACTTCCTGGTTATTTATACCACGGTGTTCCGATTTAAACAATAGAACGCGAATACATTGTAGGATGTTTCATGTTTTTATACTGAAATACACTATAGTTGTCGATTTTTATAGTGTCTCGTAGGTCCCGGTTATTAGTGGGGCTCGTGTTACTCGGTCTTTAGTTTTCTGTGTATGTTTTCTAGATCGTTGTTTGTCCTTGTGTACTTTTTCTTTTGGCCATTGTGTTGTCTGTCTTTCGATATACCGATTCTTATCACCCATTAGGCATCTTTAAACTCTTCTTAGACATTGGCAGGATATTGATCGATTAATTTGTATATAATACATGTGATAGTTGATGGCTATCAGTATATGACACTTAAATAAACAAATTTATTATTATTACTACCATCAGAGGTGATAAAAATAGGCAAGAAATCAGACGCTGTGTTCACAAAACTACAAAAAGAAGAAAGCTACACCCACTTTGAAGCACGTTCTATGTTACTGGGTGAAAAGGGAACTGGAAAAACGACAGTAGCAAGGACTACCCATCGAGGTGAAAAAACTAGACAAAAAATCTGCAACTGTGTTCACAAAATTACTGAAAGCAGAAAGTTATCCCCACTTTGAAGCACTTCTATGTTACTGGGTGAAAAGGGAACTGGTAAAACGACAGCACCAAGGACTACCCATGGAGGTGAAAAAACTGGACAAATAATCTGCAGCTGTGTTCACAAAATTACTAAAAGCAGAAAGTTATCCCCACTTTGAAGCACGTTCTATGTTACTGGGTAAAAAGGGAACTGGTAAAACGACAGTAACAAGGACTACCCATGGAGGTGAAAACAACTAGACAAAAAATCTGCAGCTGTGTTCACAAAATTACTAAAAGCAGAAAGTTATCCCCACTTTGAAGCACGTTCTATGTTACTGGGTGAAAAGGGAACTGGTAAAACGACAGCACCAAGGACTACCCATGGAGGTGAACAAACTGGACAAATAATCTGCAGCTGTGTTCACAAAATTACTAAAAGCAGAAAGTTATCCCCACTTTGAAGCACGTTCTCTGTTACTGGGTAAAAAGGGAACAGGTAAAACGACAGTAGCAAGGACTACCCATGGAGGTGAAAAAACTAGACCAAAAATCTGCAGCTGTGTTCCCACAAATCTACTAAAAGAAGAAAGTTACGCCCCCTTTGAAGCACGTTCTGTGTTACTGGGTAAAAAGGGAACTGGTAAAACGACAGTAGCAAGGACTATCCATGGAGGTGAAAAAAATAGACAAAAAATCTGCAGCTGTGTTCCCACAAATCTACTAAAAGAAGAAAGTTACGCCCACGTTGAAGCACGTTCTGTGTTACTGGGTAAAAAGGGAACTGGTAAAACGACAGTAGCAAGGACTACCCATGGAGGTGAAAACAACTAGACAAAAAATCTGCAGCTGTGTTCACAAATCTATTAAAAGAAAAAAGTTACGCCCACTTTGAAGCACGTTCTGTGTTACTGGGTAAAAAGGGAACTGGTAAAACGACAGTAACAAGGACTACCCATGGAGGTGAAAAAACTAGACCAAAAATCTGCAGCTGTGTTCCCACAAATCTACTAAAAGAAAAAAGTTACGCCCACTTTGAAGCACGTTCTGTGTTACTGGGTAAAAAGGGAACTGGAAAAAGGACAGTAGCAAGGACTACCCATGGAAGTGAAAAAACTAGACACAAAATCTGCAGCTGTGTTCACAAATCTACTAAAAGAAGAAAGTTACGCCCACTTTGAAGCACGTTCTGTGTTACTGGGTAAAAAGGGAACTGGTAAAACGACAGTAACAAGGACTACCCATGGAGGTGAAAACAACTAGACAAAAAATCTGCAGCTGTGTTCACAAATCTATTAAAAGAAGAAAGTTACGCCCACTTTGAAGCACGTTCTGTGTTACTGGGTAAAAAGGGAACTGGTAAAACGACAGTAACAAGGACTACCCATGGAGGTGAAAAAACTAGACGAAAAATCTGCAGCTGTGTTCCCACAAATCTACTAAAAGAAGAAAGAAACGCCCACGTTGAAGCACGTTCTGTGTTACTGGGTAAAAAGGGAACTGGTAAAACGACAGTAGCAAGGACTACCCATGGAGGTGAAAACAACTAGACAAAAAATCTGCAGCTGTGTTCACAAATCTATTAAAAGAAGAAAGTTACGCCCACTTTGAAGCACGTTCTGTGTTACTGGGTAAAAAGGGAACTGGTAAAACGACAGTAACAAGGACTACCCATGGAGGTGAAAAAACTAGACGAAAAATCTGCAGCTGTGTTCACAAATCTACTAAAAGAAGAAAGTTACGCCCACTTTGAAGCACGTTCTGTGTTACTGGGTAAAAAGGGAACTGGTAAAACGACAGTAACAAGGACTACCCATGGAGGTGAAAACAACTAGACAAAAAATCTGCAGCTGTGTTCACAAATCTATTAAAAGAAGAAAGTTACGCCCACTTTGAAGCACGTTCTGTGTTACTGGGTAAAAAGGGAACTGGTAAAACGACAGTAACAAGGACTACCCATGGAGGTGAAAAAACTAGACGAAAAATCTGCAGCTGTGTTCCCACAAATCTACTAAAAGAAGAAAGAAACGCCCACGTTGAAGCACGTTCTGTGTTACTGGGTAAAAAGGGAACTGGTAAAACGACAGTAGCAAGGACTACCCATGGAGGTGAAAACAACTAGACAAAAAATCTGCAGCTGTGTTCACAAATCTATTAAAAGAAGAAAGTTACGCCCACTTTGAAGCACGTTCTGTGTTACTGGGTAAAAAGGGAACTGGTAAAACGACAGTAACAAGGACTACCCATGGAGGTGAAAAAACTAGACGAAAAATCTGCAGCTGTGTTCACAAATCTACTAAAAGAAGAAAGTTATCCCCACTTTGAAGCACGTTCTGTGTTACTGGGTAAAAAGGGAACAGGTAAAACGACAGTAACAAGGACTATCCATGGAGGTGAAAAAACTAGACAAAAAATCTGCAGCTGTGTTCCCACAAATCTACTAAAAGAAGAAAGTTACGCCCACGTTGAAGCACGTTCTGTGTTACTGGGTAAAAAGGAACTGGTAAAACGACAGTAACAAGGACTACCCATGGAGATGAAAAAACTAGACAAAAAATCTGCAGCTGTGTTCACAAATCTACTAAATGAAGAAAGTTACGCCCACTTTGAAGCACGTTCTGTGTTACTGGGTAAAAAGGGAACTGGTGAAACAACAGTAACAAGGACTACCCATGGAGGTGAAAAAACTAGACAAAAAATCTGCAGCTGTGTTCACAAATCTATTAAAAGAAAAAAGTTACGCCCACTTTGAAGCACGTTCTGTGTTACTGGCTAAAAAAGGAACTGGAAAAATGACAGTAGCAAGGACTACTCATGGAGGTGATAAAACTAGACATGAAATCAACAGCTGTGTTCACAAATATACCGTGGTAGAAATGATTTGTAACATGAAGCCATGCGATATCTAGGTTTTTGATAATTGCACGGCTGTATGAGAGTAATACAACTACATCCCGTCGTGGTCGTATGTTAGTTGGATCTACAACTATCCATGCAAGAAGTGCCTATCACCACTACAGTTTTGAGTTTGAATCCCACTTATGTAAGGTATACTCAATACAACATTATGTGATAAAATTTGTCAGTGACGTGTGGGATGTCTACGGTTTTCTCTGGCTACTCCGTTGTCCTCCACCAATAAAACTGACCTCCACGATATAACTGAAATATTGTTGAAAAAAAACTAGTTGTCTGAAAAACCTTGAAAAGAAAACATCAAAATTATCATTTATTCAGATAATCTAATAAAAATTACCTAATAATTGTGACTAACAGGGAAAATATTCTTGAAATTAATTAATGTACACTGTAAAATATATCGGCAAAAAAAGTAACACAGTTTTAAATATTTTTTAAATTAATTAAATAACGCATAATGTGTACAGTTGATCTGCAGCTGCAAAGTGATAAAACAACAAAAAGATAATTATAAGTAATTATAGAAATGATAACAGGAAGAATTTATATTCACGGTGAGTAGTATCTTGTATGCAAATGAATAATATAATAATTTTAAAAGTTAAACATCTTTAGTTATATACATCATTGTTTCACGATCGCTAAGGGACATCGTGTTTGTAATAGAATTGATGTTGGTTATTAGTCCAAGCACAGCCAAATGTGAACGTTCATTTAGTGAGATGAATCTTATAAAAACTAATATTAGAACATGTCTATAAAAAAACATTTCGTCAAACCTTATGTTCATCAAAATGGAAGGCCCCGAATTAGCAAAGTTTCATCCAACCGACCCAGTTATAGTCATGCAACCAGCTACTGAAAAGTCGCTTATTTCTCGAGTTTAATGTGCTGAAATAAGACACAGTTGCAATATCTCTTAAATTTTAGATAAATATGTCTTCTTTCCATTTCAAGTTGTTGTCAATGATTTTTGCGGTAAGTTTGCGCAATATCGGTCTGTTAATTGAGACACCCCAAAAACACGTATTTCACTAGTGAATTTGAAAATGAAATCGTTGCATCATTGTATCACATATAAATAAAATAAAGATTATATATGCATGAGAAAACATGTAAAATGAATATGAATGTATTGGCTTTGCAAAAACGCATGTCATCATCGAATGTTAAACTTCCAAACATTGATCAAATTGACTGTCAGTTTATAGGCGTTTTCCTCTTAACGAACGAAAACAATTATACCCGATATATTGATTTGCATTCAAAATGCAAGAATATTGTGTTAACGAATTCCCTGCCAAATTTTAAGGTAAAACATCAAGTAGTTTTGTTTAAAATCAACAAAGAAAAATATTTGTTTACCTCTTTGTAATTACGGAAAAATAGCCTTCATTCAATCGAGTCTATAAGTTATTTAATTAGTTCAATAACTAGGACAATTTGTTCACTTATGAACTTGCTTTATCGTTGAAATTAGACACACAATTGTAGTTTCACTGTCATATTTCAATTTTTTTGAATGCATTTTACTTTAGGACAATTTGCTTTTCTTAGTTTATGCGTTTATTTTAGAGTTTGTGTATTAGCGTTTTAAATATACAAATCAAACACTTGGGAATCGAATTTATTCCGGTTGCCGTTGTTGCATTAATCAAATTGTGTTTGTTGCTTAAATAAGTTGTAAATAGTATTTTGACAAGATATAAATGATGAATTTTTTCTCTTGTTTTGGGATGTTGATTTCAATTGTTTGACATTTTGTTCAATCAGATGTAAATAGTCGTATATAGGTCTTTGTTCTGTTTTTTTATCAACTCATTGTTTTGAAAATGGCTTGTTTTGACAGCCCTTTAAAGCTTGAGCCGTCGAGTCTTAACGACGAAGACCAGCAATTATGTGGGACAAATGTATTTTTTGCCAGCGTCCGAGCTTTGAAAACTGATTTGCATGAGGAGTACAAGTAAGAACAGCTTCATTGAAGCTATGAATGTACGGCGAGACAATATATTTGAAAGAATAACTGAAGAATTATCGTCCGTAGATGGCTTACTGTCCCCAAATGTAAAAGTGTTTTACCACCGATCATGCTACAAAACATATACTAGCAAACACAACTGTAGACCATTCACACAGCTTGAAGAGAATGAGGATACTGGATCAATTCCCGATTCAGCTGTCATTCAGACCCGATCGGTGGTTCAACCTGGTTCCATTGATAGCAATTTATGCTTCATATGCAAGAAAAAAAGTTTCAAACGAGACTTTAAACTACACAAGATTGAATCGTCAGAGCGCCTAGATAGCTTAATGATCGTGCAAAAGAGCACAATGAGTTGATGATGCTCAAGACACTCAATAAACCTGATGATCTGGCGAGTGCTGTTTATCATTCGGGGTGCATTAGAAGATTTTTATTGCATTCGACGCCACTTAAAGTTGAATTTAAGGAAACTGAGCAGTCAGCTCATTAGGTTATTTCTAGAATCAGTGATGACCTTTCTGTATTCTTGAAATATACAAGTCACTTTTACCAAAAGATGTTTCTGAAAACTACCAGTCGACTAGGCTCCAATGTAAGCTTGGCAGTTACTACGGCAGCTCAATACCTATTCAGCCTCAGAGAGGTCAAGGTATGTCAAGTATTGTATTTAGTTCTAGTCTCACTATTGCTGATGCAAAAATCCGTTTGATGCCTCATTTCATCCTAAGGCACTGATTAATATTTCAACAGGTATGCATGCACTAGAGAAATCCAAGAATCACTTACAGGCGCTGTTGATGAAGGAATGAAAATGCTCCAATCGTTTGTAAATGGGACACTGACAGAAGGTAACAACCGTGATTTTTACGGTCCAATTACATGATCCAAACTGAAAACTTTCGAAGATCTGACCAAAAAAACTAAACTGAAATGTAGATCGGGAAAAGTTTTACATGTTCATATTAGCCCCGAATTAGTACTTCGCCGTGTGTTGGTACTTGTTACGTGCCGTGATGACATAACAATAGAAAAAGTCCTTTCCAAATAGGACCGATTCCAACTTCCCTTTTCCACGAGGATGGTACAATGCGTAAAACGAATAAAGCCGATGTATGTCATGCACTAGAATCGGATGTTACCTCAATAAGTCAACTAACACCCTTTGATCGCTCTTCTATGGTACTGATACAAGACGGCATGGCTTTATTACAAAGCATGAATGTTAAGGCATTCAAAACATTTGGTGATTTAGCTGAACATTTCATTAAATGTCAGCAGCAATGTTTCCCAAGTGCTGCAACTGTTGTTGGGGTATTTGACAGATACGATAAAAAGTTATCTATTAAATCTGCTGAACGAGACAGACGTTCCAGCTCTCTTGGTGATCACAAGGTCTTTCAGTTGATAGATGGTCGGCCAATTCCAGACTGGAAAAGGTTTCTTGGAGTAAATGCCAACAAACAAGCTCTACTAAAATTCCTTGGCGATTTTTTAATACGGAGTCACTCCCAGTTCTCGATAGTAACATCATCTGATGATGAGCTTTATCTTGCTGGTTTATTCTCTGACCCATCAACTACAAAGAATTTCATGCCTTCAAAAGTGAGCGATTGTCCAGATTTGTTCAGCAATCACGAGGAGGCTGATACCCGTATGATATTACACGCCATTCATGCTGATGCTCGCTTTGGCGACATGAATGTTAAAGGTCGAAGCAGAAGGATGTAAGTTTGGCAAAGTTACCACCATGTGAAGCTTCATTCGTTCAACATGTTCTCAGAGCTTCCCTTCAGACTTACATCTGGATGAAGTCAGACACAGCGCAACCACCTGAACAATCCGCCTTAGCTTTTGGTTGGGAAGACCAAAACGGATTGTCACCCGTTTACTTTGTTGGTCAGACTTCTTCAGATTTTCTGAACGATTTCCTGTTAACATGTAAAGGCAAATCTTCGTGTTCTCAGGGTTGTGTTTGTACTGAACAAAATCTGACCTGCAGTGAGCTATGTCAATGTCAAGGGACTGATGCATGTTGCCACCCGTTGACTCAAACTGCAGATGAAGATAGTGATGATGAAATGAACATATAATTCTTGCATCTAACTGTCGCTTTATTTGAGTAATCTGTATACTAATAAGCCAGTGATTTTGAAAAGTCATCAAATATCTTGTGATACAGTCTGTGATAACACAGTACTTAAAAAAACTCTAATACTTCAATGATTTCTCTTAGCGTACATCTGAAATCATTTCATCCTTAATTCATCTTAAATAATATTTTACTGATCTTAGAAGGCCACAAAATTCAAACGTACTAGCTTTCATAATTTCATTCATGTGGTCGCCATGGAGGGTGTTAGTGTTTGTTGTTTGGTGTAACATGTGTAAGTGTTTAAGAGACCTAAGCTTCGCCTCCGATGACTTAATAAGCTTAATTGATGTAGAAACCAATCTATTTAATATTTTGAGGTTTCTTATCTCAATTGATAACTCAAAAATCTTAAGCAGTCATCGATCGTAATTAGACGCACAACCACTAAATTGCCATGATTTTGGGTCTACTATGGACTCGCTTAATTTTTTTGTTAAAAGTGAAATCTGGTTTTTTTTATGATAAAAAATGAATTTAGGGCATGTTATTTAAGAAACCGTCAAGATATCATGCATTTTGCAAATATGTCAAGTTCAAGGTCGGGTTAACTTCTTGTCAGTTGAGATTTACGAAAAACATCAAAGTTCAAGATTAAGGCTAATTTTCCGAGGCTCTTTTGATTTTTTTCCATCAAAACTTACAAAATATGGCAATGGTAACTATATTATATTAAACAGAATGAAAATTTTCAACGTTACATAATTTTTAGGACATACAGAATTATTTTATTAATCTTCTCCAACATTTGAACGAAACTGTAGCCTGACCTTTGACCTCAAATATTTGATACACGCAGCCGTTTTTAACTTTGACGACAAGTGTATTCTTATGCCATTTGTCTTTCTCTTTCCAACGATATACAACTTAGCCGTGTCTTCTTTCAGCACATTAAATCCATCAAATTATGTATCTGGTTGCAAGACTATTAAGGCATGGCTCATTTCAGGAATCAAGCATATTCATGGACATAAAATCACTAATGAAACTAATGAGTCAGAGATTGAAGGAGAAGAACTTGTAGCCAGACTCAAACTTGTTGACTAAATATTTAAAAACAGTTTTAACTAATATAAAGTGATTTCTCTTTAGAAAGTTGTAGTCAATTGGACATTTCATTAAATTTCCAATTGTTGAAAGTTCTTCTAGTCAGTTTGTTGTATAATCATTGAATAAACATTTGTTAATTTATTGATACTTTTAACAATTATAAGTATTAAAGGCGTAGAGGTGCTGTGGGCAACTGGAAATTTGTACGGGCAAGTAAAATTCTATGCGCACTTACACGTGGATAAGCTGGTTTTGAAAAAAAATTACGAATCCCCGACTTCCTTTCTATTCAAGCTTTAAACTAAATACTTCCTTTGCTAACAATTCTACTATATGCTTTATCAACGTACCTCTTCTTTACTATCAATGACTTTATTTTTTGTACGGGTCTCGTTGATTATTTTGACGAATCTACAGTTGTAGTGTATTCTCCATTACAGAAATATGTCCACTGGCGGAAAACCATACATCTTGGATAATATATGCATTGGACAAAGTCAAAGAAAGGAGAGGATGCAGAGCTGTCCCCACGCATGCACACGCTGGGAAGATGCACGGGGGTCCCACGAGCATATGCACCTTGTGATAATCTATGTATGTTGTGTACATGTTTTTAATGCTTAAACACTGATTTTGTTGGATGTACCAATAATATAAATACAAGTTAAATTTTATCGATCGTATGTGTTAATCAATGTTGACCCAGTTGGTGATGACAATGCTGAAGAACATCAAGTAGTTGATGTACATCAACATGTGGCAGAACAATCTGAAGCCCAGAAACATTAAAGACGTCCACATATGCACGAGAGCAAAAACTACACACCGACATGTGAACAGATGGCCTTGTTATACTGTAAACCGGTAAATTTTCATGCCGTGTAATTTCCGCGGTCTGTCGACTTGATCTAACTTCACGATATCCAAAATATGTTTTTAATTGGAGCCAAAACATGTAGTGTTTTAATTTTATGTTGAAATGTTTTAGTCTTGTCTTTCCTTATTAATTTGCTATGATAATCATTATAAACAAATCTTGAAAATGAACTATTTGAAATAAGACATTATTGGTGTCTGTGGTATTCTTTAGAATTAAGGGAAGGCCTTTTGTATAAAAAGCCTTGTAGACGGGATGGTATTATGTCCGATTTATTTTTCCTTTAGTCGTGAAAAAGGTGGTTTTGCATAATATGCATAACTAAGTTCTGTCGAGTCACAATGGGAAGAACAAGACCAAAGAGAAACTCTCCCAATGGTTTTACTGGTTTAAAATGAGGGAGGATGTTCGATTTTGGATCAGTAATTGTGAGACATGTGGGGCAAATAAACCTCCTCAAAAAGCTGTGCTTACGCCATCATGTAGCACACCAATTGGTGGCCCACCAGACCGCTTAGCAACCGATATATTGGGTCCTTTACCGGTTTCACCTAGAGATCATCGCTACATCTTAGTTGTAACAGACTACTTCATGGAATGGGTCGATGCTTTCCCGTGCATGACCATACCGCTAACACATGTGCAGGAATAATTTTAAATGAAGTTATTTGCAGATATGACTGCCCCCTTGCCATCCATTCGGACGAAGGTCGAAATTATGAAAGTCATATTTTTAAAGAAATGTGTAACTTTCTGGAAATTAGAACGACCAGATCAAATCCGAGAAACCCTAAATGTAATGGGCAGATTGAACAGGTCAATAGAAGTCTCATGTCCATGATTAAGTCCTATTTAAAAGGAGAACGGACAAACTGGGACCAACATTTGGGATGTTTAGCAGGTGCATTTAGGGCAAGTCCAAATCAAAGCACAGGCTTAACACCAAATCTTCTAGACAGAAGTTAGGATACCTGTTTAACTCACGAGGAAGGGAAATGGTATTTTCCAGAAGAAAATGTCAACTGGGGATTCAATGCTCTGAAAATTAGAGAAAAGCTCCAAACGGCCCATCATACAGTCCGAAAACACTTGGCGATAAAGTGTAAACGTAGGAAGGACCATTACGATGAGTGAAGACATCTTTATAGCTACCAGCCATTTGATAAGTTTGGTACCTCAACGAGTCAAAACTTGAAGGTGTATGTCCAAAGATACAACCATTATTTACAGGGTCCTGTTTGATGCCTACTCGCCCTGGAAAAAAGAGGATTTGTATATATCTACAAGAAATGTCCTATAAGGGAGACTGCATTCAAAGGGGAAATGAATCGCATAAAAGCTCACATGTGGAAATACCATATTCCCATGGATCTAGCTCCTTATTATTGCACTGTGTTTATTGAGAGCCAGCACTAGGAAACAACTAGAAAATATTGCCTTGACCTTCAAGACCACACATTCAAATGCGGTCTGAATTAGAAAGTATCGGATTCTTCCTTGGAGATGAGAATACTTTCAAGAGAGTGTAAATATCTATGTATTCTCTGATAGTGATTTCACAAGACTCGCGTGAGGAATACTGGTCAATGTGTCAGCAACGTGCAACCGTTCCATCTACGCCAGAGAGCAAGTTTACACCTCCTCAGTCTCAACCTGTTGAAGAGGTTAGCATGAAAGAACAGTGGTAGAAACTGTAACTGTGGAGGCTAATCTTACTGAGGTTGGCTTACCGGATAGTCTTGGGGAGCTTCCCCCTATAATAGATGACAGTTCCAGGTCAGCAGTTGAGAGTAGCCTGGGTGTTACTCCACCACATAGAGTTTCTGCTTCTTCCAGCCCTTTGTCACATCGCCAGTTCGCAGAGTTATTTCAGAAGTTAAACTGGAAAAACCAGTTGGGAGTAGGAAAGCATCCTTAGTCAGTTATTATGGCCAGAGGATGGACATAATTGATTGGTGTTTCGCCAACATTAGCAATATTTCAGCTATATCGTGGCGTGACCAAATTTATTATTAACTTAGACACCTATAAAACCATTCGAAATAAAACATGCTCGTCTATAAAACAATCCGATTATATATACAAATAAAAGAAACATTCAAAGATAAAACCATATATTGAGAACCGAGTTTTAGCAATAAGAATTCAAATCAGAATAGTTTTCATACTTTAAATACAAACACAATAATTTACAGTAAAAACAAACAAAAAATGATAAACAGTTGTAAAATTTCCAAAAAAATGTATCTGCTGTTGGTATAAAATACCTAACAAAAATGATCATGTAAAACATCTAACAAAAATTATCATACATCACAACCTAACCAAAATGACCTAATTAACAAAAATGGTTAACTAAACAACACCGACAAAGCTGAGTAAACCAATAGAAACACTGTGTGGTGGAATGGTCTATTTGACAGGTTTTGAACAAACTTGTAAAGTTTATAAATAATTTTAATTAGTAGCGGAATTTAGTCAAGTATAAATATATTAGTTATTAGACAATATTCCAATCAATCAATTCGAGCAACAAGTATCACTATTATGGATGAAAGTGAAAACAATCAAAGGCGGTAATTTCCTTTGAAGAATGAATCGAAAAAGTTGTTCAGCGGCTTTGCAATTTCGCACGCCCTTTGAAGGATGTTTTAGCTTTTTAAGTCACGTACATCTTCGGCCCTTCAGTTTTATTCTGAATCCCACGGAGGTGAAGTGCTTACACACCTTTGAAATCCAAAACACAGCTAACGTTGTAGCCATGGACGAAACTGCAATTTATGATTACAGTTCGGTAAGAATATGTCTAAATGCAAATATACCTACTTTCCTCTTTATAAACAGGTGGTGTAAAGCGAAGAAATCGTCTTTGAGGAGGAGGGGGATACCGATCCACAAGCACTTCACCACGGGATCCACCTTGTAAGAAGTTTGCCTAGCTCTTTTCTGATCGATAAAATAATGCTTATTTGATACAAAATACCACACTATCAATGTGGATTTTGTGCAGTGTCTGAAAAATGATATTTCCTAGTATACGGCGCAGTTTTCAGAGACTTCACAAAGTCTACCTTAATGGTATTTCATATCATATAAACATAATTTTATTGAACAGAAGAGAAAATATGTGATTTTTCTTGATATAGGCGAAATTCTCGAAAAGGGGGTCCACGAATCGAGTGTTTGTGATATATAGATTTCCTAATTTCCACATTTTTAAGCAATTCCCATTCCAAATTCCCTACAATTTGGACCATTTTTTTCAATTCTCAATTACATTTAACAATTTCTTTTTGCTTTTTCAATTCCCTTATCCTTCAATATTTGCCACATGTTACCCATTTCCCGAAATCTTTACCTCTTTCCCATTCCCTAAAACCGTGCCAACTCTCCCTTTTATCCGTCCGTTCGTTCGTCTTCGCCGACATATTTTACATCAACATTTATTTCTAATTCAGCCGATGGTTTAAGCATACCCCTCCACACTAAGTGGCGAGGTATTATGTGATACCCTTCGTTTGGTTTGATGTGTATGTGTCCGTCCATCCCTTTGTCCGCCCTCAATGGTTTCCAGATATAACTTGAGAACGGATTTCAAATTTTGTACTGTTTGGTACCATAAAATACAGATCAAGTTCGAATTTCAGTGTGATCAGATAATTGGTTCAAAAGTTGTGACAGTTTGAAGACTGAAAATATGTGAAACGTGGCAGGGTATGAAGATCCAAGGCAAACAGTGTTTAATATGCTACACTGGGATGAACTTTTAATTAAATACAATTAGTTCTAAGATTTCATTTTTACTAAACTGCTAGGCATTCTCTATATAAGATTTTGTATTTTACTGTATTGTTGAATCGTTGTCTCATGGGCATTTATTCCACATCTCAGTATTTTCCACTCATCACATATTTGTACACATCGAGCGTATGTGCTAATCAACTCCTCCATCCATTCTTCCTTCAAAGATTAATCAAAGTCAGTGTCCCAAATTCACCATTTAAAAACTTATGGTCATTTGAAGGGCTACTGCTATTAAAGTTTTGGTGAATGAAGAGTACGTGTAAATTTCTAGCCAATGACTTATTATAAAAAGGACGAATATGTGGTAGATGCCAAAGAGACAATCACCTACTCTTCACCAACAAAATCTTTTTAGAAAGACCAAAAGAAAATTACTATTAAAGAACACTGTAACAACTTCAATGAATGATGAGTATACTCATTCTACGCAGTCACCTCTAGGAGGCCCCAAATATATGAAAAAATATGTACAAAATCAAAACAAAAAAAACCCGACAGAAAATCTTGTTAACAAATACAATAAATGAAACTAAAAGATGAAAATCAGACGGGTAAAATCACTGGCCAACATTCACCTCACTTGGAACAAGCACATGAAATGTGACGGGGTTACATCAGTTACATGAGCACTCAACCCTCCCCTTGAATGCAGACGTGATAAAAAATAAGAACAAATAAGACACAGTAAAACGAACGAACCAGTGTCTAATACGAGACAAAACAAGAAACATACAAGATCAACAACAGATTGAACAAGTTTAAACAAATTGAAAAGGAGTAGGGTCTCACAACTGAATAATCGAAGTTAACTGACAACTACATGTAGCTTAAGACAAAAAGGTCCTCTGACAAAAAGCCATACTTTTTGCACACACATTAGTCGTGTTGTGTCTAAAAAAAAAAGCTTTAATAGCACGAAATCACAAACCGTGAGGGAAAAAAAATACATGACTGCGATGCCTTGCATCTTAACGATTTATGTTTTAACCTTTTAAAAACCAGAAGAATCGTTTATATTTTTAGACATTCCAAGGTGCTCAGAAACGTTAAGCGGCCTCTGCTACACATTTGGAACCTGCTGGGTTGTCCAATGCCACCTCAGTATAGAATTTAATCCGAGAATTTCAACCACCGAACATGTCCATGCTCTATACTTTCTGTCTCATATCGGCTGTACAGTAACAATAAATCGCGTAAGAAAGTCCCCGAAAAGATGTCACTCCATTGGCTGAAAGCGACCTTGTGATAATCAAAAATTCAATCGAAAGGAGTACTTTACAAAAAGTCCGCAAGTTTTTCAGACGGCAACAGTTCGGAATCTATTGACCCGACAACAGTCATCTAAGTATTATTATCAAGTATGCGCAAGTCGTAATTCTATCGTATTTCTTTAGAAATGCCTGTACCAAGTCAGGGTCATTACGGTTTTCAGTTTTCCGGTTGTTGACTGATTTTGTCTGTTTATATAATTATGAGTTTTGACTTTCCCTTTGTAAGATTGTTCGGAGTTCGGTAATTTTGTTATTACCCTTATTGTTTAAAATTTCATATAGAAAAAAAATGCTGAGGTATAATAAATTTGGATAATCATTATAGTATAAAACCGGGAACCCTTTAAGTCTTCTAAATTTGGATAATCAATATATTATAAACCCTCTTGTCTTCATGCCATATTGAATTTTTCATTTCTTTTCGTTACAATTCGTTTCGTTTCGTTACATTTCGCTTCGTTTCGTTTAGTTTTGTTTGATTTCGTTTCGCACTTTACAGGTACCATATTTACCAAACGAGTTGAAGTTATCGGACAATAAGTCAGGTATAAAACGCGAAGATCAACAATATTTGACATCCATTTCTAAGTCTGCTTGATACACTGAAGGAGAAAATGTGGTATTCATGTTGTATACCAACACTAACAAAAATATTTTATCTAAACATAGTATATCAATAAATTACACACTTTGTTTCTTCCCGTGAAAACCGTAATCCATCTATGTAGTATTAAATAAAGATCACATCTTTAAAATCCAATATTTCCAGACATACTTAAATTAACAGTGTACCATACTGAAATCATGTCGTAGAAATACACAAAGATATTTTTACTTGTGATCAGTAGATTTTATCAAAATAACATTGTCATTCTAAGTCTTCTGTAAACATACCATAGGTACATGTTTGTTTAATTGATAAGCGATGGGAATTTTTATCCTGACGTGAGGTGTCAATTTGATCGTTCATAAATGGCTGACGTGTACGATGTTTTATTATTATTATTGCTCTCAGTAAACATGGGCGTGTCTTGTGTGATTAATTTAACAGACATGTTTGACAGGGTAATTTTCGCACATGCGCAGAAACGCTTCCGAGTTGGTAGCTAGCAACAGCGTAAACAAAACAGTATGGCGACCCCCCCGAGAATTTGAATAAGTTAAACATATACGCTCTTCGAGAGCTGGATAGCGACTGCAGTATTAACGCAGAGAAGAAAAGGAAACAGGAATGAATTAATGAAATTCTTAATTGTCAAATTTCACCATCAATATTAACTCCGGTCGTGTTGCAAGCATCTGCAAACCAGGCCATTATTCCGAACACAAAAGAAAATCTATCACCATTCAACACAGTTAGCTATGACAGAACAGTCCCTCTTCTTCCAAAAATCAGTTTCTCAATGATTTATGAATTCATTGTCACAAGAACTACAGCGTCTGGTACCTGTGCAAACAATTTCAAAGGTCTGGATAGGTCAGTGAAGCACTATGATGCAGGATATTGCATTTAAACAGGTAATTGATGCAGCGGTACATTTATTCATTTCATATTTTTATTTGAATTAATTAATTATATCCATGCTTTCCTTTCGCATCACCTAAAGAATGATCTCAAGAATGAGAGTATATTTTATTTTTGGACGAGATGAATTTTCAAAGAATAATGTTGGTTTCAATTTATTTTCAATGACTCCATATATTTTGCCTTAATCTGGGACTTGTACACTTATAAATATTATGTTCCAACCTTAACCTGTATTTCAATCTGTGTTATTAAGTAAAATCCTCTCCTCAGTTGCCTCATTAAATCAAACTGGTTTGGTGTAAGTAGTCTTATCTATAATATTGCAGGTTGATGATACTACAGTTTATGTAAAAGCACACTGCCAGGCTTCCATGAAAAAACATAAATACCAGGGGTCCGTTGTTGAACTTGTGGTTAAACTAATCATATGATTAGCCCTAATTACATGATTAATTCCTAATCACATGATTAGCTAATGCAATGATTAAATTCTGTTGCTGAACTCTTTTTAATCAATGCATTAACTAATCATATGATTTTCTTTTAATCACTTGATTATCAAGTGATTACCCAAAATGCAGTTGGGAAAAGCACCTTGCCCCCCTGTCGTCTGCTGTTAAAATGGAGTTTAATGAAGAGAATCAGAAAAAAGTGCCCAGGGCAAGAAAAGCGAATTTCTCTGTGATGGAGGAGTCCATACTTCAGAGAGAAGTGGAAAACAATTTTGATGTGTTAAGGAAAATTAATGCTTTGTGAAATGTGAAAGAAATAAAGGACAAATGGAGGAACTTGACATCAAAGGCCAAATCCGCTTTCACTGAATACAGGAGGGAAATAAATATGACAGGTGGAGGTCCTGCCCCGAAAAAAACAACTTCCTCTGGAGAAAATAGTAAACATGATGCAGGACACATCAAGCTTCGCTGGCATCGAAGAGGGTCTTCAGACGACAGGCTTCATAAATGAACAAAAAGGTATATAAACTAGAGGCTCAGCCTGTATCGCTCACCTGACAATAGAATGATACTGAAGCAAATTTCAAAGGGAGATAATCATTACCTTAAAAAACAGCAGCCATCTTGAATGGAGGGTGGGGCTGTCGGACACAATTTTAAAAGGGACACACCCAGGGACCATCTATGCCAAGTTTGGCTCCATTTGGCCAAGCTGTTTCAGAGGAGAAGATTTTTTTAACATTAGCCAATCAGAAAAAAAAATTATTCTTGGCGGCCATGTTTATAGGCCAAATGGAACGAAATGGAGAAACTTTATAGAGGACCTTACATAGATGCTTACTGCCAAGTTTGGTTCCATTTGGCCAAGTTGTTTCAGAGGAGAAGATTAAAATATGAAAAAGTTAACGGACGGACGACGGACGCCAAGTGAGCTAAAAAATGATGAAAAAAGGGCAATAACTCCTAGACGGGTAATCAGATTTACTTCAAAATTGCAGGGCATGTAGATCTTGACAAGCTGAACATGTTTTCAGTTTACACTCAACATCTATCTCTTATAGTTTTTGAAATAAAGGATGAAAAGTATTAACATTTTTAAAATTTGATAAAAAAGGGCAATAACTTCAAGATGGGTAATCAGATTTACTTTAAAATTGTAGGCTAGGTTGATCTTGACATGCTGAACATGTTTGCTGTTTAAACTTAACATCTATCTCTTATAGTTTTTGAAATAAAGGACAAAAGGTATTAACATTTTGAAAATTTGACGAAAAAAAGGGCAATAACTCCAAATTGGGTACTCAAATTAACTTCAAAATTACAGGGTAGGTAGATCTTAATATGCTGCACATGTTTGCAATTTAAACTTAACCTTTATCTCTAATAGTTTTTGAAATATCAGACAAAAATGTTTAAATTAAAAAATAAATAAATAAAAAAGGGCAATAACTCCTAGACGGGTAATCAGATTTACTTCAAAATTGCAGGGCATGTAGATCTTGACATGCTGCACATGTTTTCTGTTTAAACTTAACGTCTATCTCTTATAGTTTTTGAAATAAAAAACGAAAAGTATTAAAATTTTGAAAATTTGACGAAAAAAGGGCAATAACTCCAAGATAGGTAATCAGATTTTCTTCAAAATTTCAGGGTAGTTAGATCTTCCTGTGCTGATCATTTTTACCCATGTCAGATTTCTGATATTATTAACGGTTTTTGAGTTGTTACCAAAAACGTGCAATTTTACCCTATATTCTATTTTTAGTAACAGCGGCCATGTTTGTTGGCCGAATGGAATTAAATGAAGAAGTTTTATAGAGGATCTTACATAGATGCTTCCTGCCAAGTTTGGCTCCATTTGGCCAAGCAGTATCAGAGGAGAAGATTTTTTTAACATTAGCCAATCAGAAACAAGAATTGCCCTTGGTGGCCATATTTGTTGGCGGAATGGGACGAAATGAAGAAACTTTATAGAGGACCTTATATAGATGTTTTCTGCCAAGTTTGGTTCCATTTGGTCCAGTTGTTTCAGAGGAGTAGATTAAAATATGAAAAGTTAACGGACGGACGACGGACGCCAAGTGATGGCAATACCTCACATGACCCTTTGGGTCAGGTGAGCTAAAAATGCTTCACATATTATTATGGAGATGTCAATTTATTCCTTTCAAAGTTGCAAGTGAAAAAAAACCCAAACAAATAATAAATAATGTGAATATTGATAAATCCGTCAGTATCTGTAGTATCTAAATTGATCGTCTGCTGTCTTTGTTTTTATTACACAGCCACAGGGAATTCCCTGTTGTTAAAAATACTTTCTAAATATATCTACGGTCACAGGTGGATACAATGTCATTTGACCTCGTTTATCATAATCTGGGATGAACATCCATCTATCTTTCCAGCCATTAAAAGCTAGAGTTGAAAGATTTCTTGTTAACAGTTATATATTTTAAGCCCAACCACAGCTTATTTGCCAATTCAGGACGATCGATTTCATAAACTAAAAAAACCTTATTCTAGCGACTGGCACCTCCGCTAGGTGTCGCCCCAATCATTGAATGATTTTTTTTTACAAAAGTTGACCCGATTCGAGCATTATATTTTTAGCAAATTCCACATCATTTTACAAGTTATTTCTATTATTTATTCACGTTTATTTCACAAAATTAAATTACATAATGCAACTTCCGGTTTGAGAATCTTCTTGGATTGTTTACACTACAAGCTACCAACTACCTTGCCAGTTAAGATAAGATAAGACAAGATAAGTTGTATTTATAATCGTCATGATAATTTAGTCTTAAAGGGTCAATATATAATATAAATATACAGGTTTAACAAGACAAAAAGACAAATATTTAATGGCTGACAAAAAATAAGACACACAGTCACAGAAAACTGAAGATTGAGCAACACAAACACCGGACCGACATGAACTCAGATGCTCCGTATGAGTCTGCAGTTCGAACTTCACTAATACCATTTCATGGGTGAAGGAGCTGTGGGCAATTGCCCTCCCCCACTTTGAAAAGTTGAGGATGGCAAAACTAATTTGCCCAACCCCCCTCTTTTTGGCATTAAATTTAAGATTTTTTTGCTATATTAGTATGAAAGCATATCTTGTCCAGATAGCCAATGGTATAAGGGTATGTTTTGAAACCATAGTGACATTTTTGAAAATTTACCAGACAAATAAGGAATACATTTTTTGTACATTTTTCATAATGATGTAAACCGAATATAATGAGCATTCCTTTAAATTATTATAATTATCGAGGTAATTACACATAACAGATCATATGAAAATTTGCCTAAAAATCAAAAAGTACCTTCTTTAAAAATTAGAAGATTAAAAACCATTGTTGTTGAAACATTTAAAATAATACATAAAACAGTACAAGTTATCTTCATTTAATCAATATTAAACTTCAAAATTATAATTTTAGATCACAGGAAACAGCTGTTTTACCACGAGTCAGAACTACCAGGTATGGTCTGACATCCTTTCGTTATAATGCTGCACAAATCTGGAATGAGCTGCCTAATCATTGTAGAAGGGAAACATCTTTGGGGCAGTTAAACAATTTAATACAAACATGGAATCCAATGAACAGCTCATGCCAGTGCAGTGCATGCATATAGTGCTTCGTAGCTTATGCTTTTTCTTTTTTTTTTCTTGCATTTTTAGTTGAAATATGGTGCAGGGCTAAACATTTTGCTGTTTCTATTAAATATGCTTATAGACTTTATTATTATTTTATTTTATTTTGCATGTATTATCATTGCTACTTTTAGTGTATTCTTGTTCATAACTCTGATGCATTATTTTTATTAAATTGTTGTGTTTGTGTGCATGATTGTGGGATGAATGTATGTATTTTGTATGTAGTCGATTTGAAAAGCTCATTAGAGCTTGTGCTGTAATATGTTTAATTGATATCAACTTTAAATAAAACTTTGAATATGTGTATTTAAATTTCAAAGATAAAAATAATATAGAATTTTATTGCAACAAGCTCGTAATTATAATTTATGTTGTATAAATTCACTTATTACCCCCAAATCCTGTCATGGAAATTTTTACACAGGCTTTCTGATCCTGACTGACTTTATTACAGCAAAATTTGGACCGTCTCTAATACTTTTTCTTTAAATTTCTTCACCCCCCCCCCCCCCCCCCCCCCCCCCCCAATGGCTGCTCCTTTATAAATATAATGCTTGTGTAGATCAGAACACATGATGAAAGTGATTGCTCCCTCTCTCAAGATCTTTTCAGTACACTAGGTACCAGCCCAGGTCTAATGCCAACCCAGGGACCTTCACAGCCTGTTGAGGCTATTGTAAAGATCAACAAGCCGGAAGTACCGCCAAAGCAAACAACTAAGAGTGCAAAACTGGTCAAAAGGAAACATGCTAGTCATGAAGATGTTTTGGACTTGCAGGTCAAAGTCCTAAAAGGCCAACTGGAGGAACAAAAACTAAATAAGCTGAAACTCCAGCTTCAAATTGACATACTTAAAAGGTATAGCTCTAATGAATATATCCTCAGTTCTTCGCAAATGGCTCCATTTTCATCTATTATATAAATATTGATTGTGTTTTGTTCTGTGCAATTTTCACTATATTTGACAATTTTTTGATTTCATTGTTATCTTAACATTGTTTTACGATGGCTGATTAAGGCCATGCGAGAGAAAATATTTTTTTGTTCCCTCTATATAATATCTTGTTCCCACAAGTTATATTTACAGAACAAGTGATAATTTGTATCCAATTTACAGTGAAGGGGGGTGTCAATATTCAAACGAGTCCGCAAGGACGAGAATTGAATTGACACGCCCCTTCACTGTAAATCAGATACAAAATGTCACGTGTTCTGTAAATGATTTGTAGAATGATCCAATGGAATGTCTCCACGTGTAAGAACCCTTGCACATAGCATTGAAAGCTTAATACGTTACGGTGTACCTGACTTCAAAGGAAAACACACAAATCATTCTACAACTTATTATTTTGTTCCCACAACACATTATCTTCCTCCCTCAATATGTTATATTATTTTATTTCCACAACATATATTGTTATTAATACTAATTAATTATCTCCCTCCAGAGAGATCACCCATCTTATAAGGCCAGATTTCAAATGCACCGAGATGTGTGGCCTCTCTAGAGGGGGATACTTACTTAGTATTTTGCTATCTCCGGGCATTTGAAATCTGGTGTTGGTGGCATCCGTTGAGGGGGATAATTAATTGAACAGAATAATATATTGAGGGAAGGAGATGATATGTTGTGGGAACAAAATATCCTTCTTGTGGATACAAAATAATAAGTTGTGGGAACAAGATATTATATTGAGGGAACAAAATATTTTGTTTCTCGCATGGCCTTAATCAGCCACCGTATTGTTAGCTCACCTGGCCAAAGGCCATGTGAGCTTTTGCCATCACTTGTCGTCCGTCCGTCGTACGTCGTAAACTTTCACATTTAAATCTTCTCCCCTGAACCGAATTAAACCAAACCTAGCAGGGATGGTCCTTCGGTGGGTCCCTTTCAAAATTGTGTCCGACAGCCCCGCCCTTTATTCTAGATGGCTGCTGTTACTAAAAATAGAAATTTCTTCAATTGTCCATTGCTGCTTTGGTATAAGTCAAAATGAGCTCAAATTTTAACTGCAGCTACATGGCAAGGAGTAGTTTAACTTATATTGCGGGTTTTTATGTGAAATTTTTTCAGCCAGTTTATTCCGTTTAGGAATATTATGAGATAAAAATCACATCTAAATCTTTTGCTCAGAAATTTGAGTTGAAAGATCTTTGGGTGGCCCACTTTCAAAATTATGTGTAACAACCCCATTTTCTATCATCTTTAGATGTCAAATTGAAAACCAGGTGAGCGATTACAGGCTCCTTGGAGCCTCTTGGTTTTTTCAGACTCGGTGAATAAAGAAAGAAACTAAGAAATATGTCGTTAAGCCACTATATGCCCATCCCGTGGTCCAAATAGACTAGTGAATCTGGTTGAGCTATCCTTAAATTATCCATTGATTAAATATTGAAGCTCTCATGTCTATTACTTGAGTAATTGATCTTTGAAAAAATAACCATGTCTGTGAAGTCTATAATGTAAGTCATTGTGACTTAATACCTAGTGAATCCTCAATATCTATCTACCGACAAACCATCATTACTATACAATGTATAGTATTCAAGATATAGACCTAAACACAAAAACTCGCTCAAAATTTTTAATTTTGGGATGTTCGTACATATGGACCACGCTTAATCTATGTGCCTCCTCTACTTTTGTAGTTGAGGCATAACAAATCGAATACAATATAGTTCCTTATCCTTCCAGTTTTGCTTTCTTGGATGGTGGTTATGGTGTTTAACGCCACTTTCAACATTATTTCAGTTATATCGTAGCGGTCAATTTTATTGCTGGGAGAAACTGGAGTACTCGGAGTAACCCACCACCCTGCCACAAGTCACTGACAAACTCTATCTTAAAATGTTGCATCGAGTACACCTTGCCTGAACGGGATTCGAACGCATAACGTTAATGGTAATAGGCACTGATTGCATACGATCACAGCATACTTTCTTGGGAGGTGTAAGCAAGCTGCAAAAATACAAAAAGGAAACATATGATAGGCTTTTTGTTTACTGTTGTACTGTCCAATATCTATCCACTGACAATAAGAAAACAAATACATGTATCTATTGACTGCCATGGAATTTATTTTAGTGTGTATTTATTCATGATTTTACACACATTTTCATAGACTTGATTTCATGAGCAAAAGTTTCTTTCAAAATATTCTCCGATTCTACGAGCATGCAGTTTTATTGCAAGTGCAGTACTCCATAATATTGCCATTCCTAGGAAAGAACCCATTGCTTAAGAAGCAGAAGATGATGTATTGCAAGATAAACAACCCGAAGCAGAACAATATGAAGGACAGCAAATGTGGACTCATTCTTATCTGTGTATATATAAAAACGAAATAAAGTAAGTAAGAGATATACAAATATTAAAACAATCAATAGAATCATAGAAGAAAGGAAATCTAAGTATCACAATTGAAGTTTAATTTCAAGCAGACACGTACTTTAAGAACTAAACAAAAAACAAAAAATACAGCAAACATGGAGACGAAATCGGGAACAAGTAAATTTAATGGTTTCATTTTTAGTTCACCGTGCCAGAGGCAATGTGAGCTTTTGCCTTCACTTGGTGTCTGTCGTCTGTTAACTTTTCACATTTTAATCTTCTCCTCTGAAACCACTTGGCCAAATAAACCGAAACTTGGTAGGAAGCATCTATGGAAGGCCCTCTATTAAAAATTGCTATGTAGTAACAAACATAGCCGCCATACGCAATTATTGTTTCTGATCTGTTGATTCCTAAAAAATCTTTTCTGAAACCGAGTAGCCATATGAACCGAAATTTGGTAGGATAAGGAAGCACCTATGGAAGGTTCTGTCTAAAGTTTCCTCAGTAATATGAAAGGTGAGCGACACATGCTCGGCCCATTAAGCCTCTAGTTTGTTCAATGCAATATCTTTGCCAATATACTCTATGGACCGGGTCCAGTCCAATATTAGATCCGCTTGTTTACAAAGACAAATAGTGTAAATAAAAACATAAAGTATAATATATTGCATAATTACATATCAGAATAAAAAGCATACATTTAATTGGCAGAACACTCTCCGTGTGACCTTCACTATTCTGCGATACAGACTGGAATGCTGATGTAGCCCGTCCAAAAACCGTGTACAGACTGGTATCACCAATATATACACGGTTTTTGGACCGTCTATATCAACATTTGTCTGTAAGGTTTTATTTATTCCTAAAATTGCAGTTCCTACAAAATGTATTAGGCTTCTTGATTCCTTGAAAAAATTCTGTGCATTATATATTGTGTGTCAGATTCTGGTCTTCAATAGTTACTAATATGGAGGGCAATATTTTTGTAATTATTAGCAATATCCTCACCCCAGTGCGTAACATCCTAAATCTTTGCTTCCAAATACCAAAGGTTCTCTCGATTGTAGCTCTTGTACTGATGTGAGATCTGTTGAAGCGTTGTTCCATTTGCAATCTGGGTTGTCTAAAAGGAGTCAACAGATAAGGACGGCATGCATAACCACTATCTCCTAACATAATACCTTGCTCAAAATCCCTGTAGTCGTTCTGTAGATGTATCATATTGCAGATGTCTTGAAGATATGAGTGTCATGACATGAACCAGGCCAGGATGCATTTATGTTTGTAAAAAGACCTAGAAAAATATTAATAATCTTTATTAATTAATGCTCTTTTATACCCTATAAGAGTGACGGCATAAAACAAACATACAAACATGGATATATATACATATACAAACATGAACATACAAATCAATCATACATTAAAACAAACATAATAATACATTATGCAGTTATATGGAGTCCACTCTCCTCAGTGCTAATGACTTTTGAATTAATGGAATTAAATTCGAGCCCAAGAGGAAAACGCTTTACTTGTTTGTAATGTATGTTTATGCACGCCTACAATGTGTCGTGTATCTAGTTATTAAATGTGTCAGTTGATCTGTCTAAAATTGCGGGTACTACATTCATAATTTTAATTAAAATTGTAAGTATTATTTATAAGGCATCTAACCAGAAAATAATAACAATACAAGATAAATTGATCACACAATTTCTGCAGTCGGATGAAATTTTATTTTTCACATAAATCGGATCAAATTAATTCATACAATCACCCCCCCCCCCCCCTTTTTTTCAACCCAGGGTCGTTCCTTTAAATAATCAAAGCCCCCAAAAATGCAAAAGCAAAAACTAGACAAAAGTATATATAAACATGTATATTTCACTTGGGAGTTGCTATACAAATTTGATCTCCGCTGGATGTCATGAATTTCCAATCGGTACGCGGCTGGTTATCATTAATATCCAATCGGTGCCAAAGTTTAAAAATAAAGTGCCGACTTTCTCCCCGCTTTTCTATTTTAAGAAAAATGACGTACCGAATGTTTGACAAACATGAAGACAAGAACATGCGTTTATGAAAGAAGAACATTTTCAATCATATACTTACTATTATGATCACAAATTCCTTGGACATTTATACTGTGGAATCCTTTCCTATTAACAAAACTCGGCTCGTCATCCACAGAGGCTTGAATTGGCACATGAGTCCCATCAATGCACCCTACAACATTGGGAAATCCTGCTTTCTGATAGAACCCATTTTTGATAGAGTTCAGCTTCTCTGGCGTTTGGGGCCATTTTATGAATGTGTCTTTCATTTCAACCAAAGCAACAGCAACTTGTCTTATCACTCTTGATATTGTGGATTTACCATGCCCCATATTGTCTCCAATCACTTGCAAATGAGATCCACTGGCAAAAAATCGCAAGGCAATCATCACCTCAACTGTTAGCGATGTCTTGCGTCTGGTGAGTCTTTCAAGTTTATCTCTCAACAAATCTGACAGATACATAATGCTATCCCCTCCAAATCTGTATCTTTGTCGTAACTGTTCATCCGAAAAGTCCATCAACAGTGGGTTTTGTCCTCTAAAAACACGATCTTTCCAAGGCACCTCCCATAAATGTATATTCCAAATAGCAGCATCCGCCATATTTGAATTTAATCAAGTGATTAAGATTTAATACTGGTATAAGAGGTGTTTTAGTTTAACCACATTTTAATCATATGATTAACTTTAATCACATGTTCAACAACAAACTAATTATGTGATTAGATTTAATTATATGATTAAGCAAATTTAACACAGTGTTAGTGCTAACGACAAGTTCAACAACGGACCCCAGGTCTATGTTTGTTTGAATCAAAGGGATTTTATATTGAGTGAGAATTTTTTTTTTCGGGCAAGCGCTAAAATATTAATTTTTTTTCAACAGCCTGCAATAAAAAAAATTTTTTATCGAAAATTACATACAATTGTGGAGTAAAATATTTATTGAGATCAAAAAAAAATTTCCACACCATGGCTGGACAAAAATGTTCATCAAAGTTAAGGATTAGAAAATTTTGTTAAAAAAATCCCAGCCCATCACCCCCCTCACTAATGAGATGTTTGGTGCCTAATTTGAAAGAGTTGAGTTTTCAATGAATATCAGTAGAAAATAGAATCCCTACAACCCCATTTTTTTTCAAGTGAAAATGGAATCAATATGACCTGCATCTATTCTACATGAACTGGAATCTAAAGTAAATTGTCATTTGATACAAGATATGGTACATCTACATGTGACCATTTTAGCTTTTAGTTAAGATTTATTAGATATGTGTTGCTAATTCCCTACTTTTGAAAAAACTCGCATGTTTTAAAGGTGTTTATTTTTTCTTCAATTAGGTTGGCTCAGGCCTGCAGCCATGTTGGTGGCCTTTTAATTGCTCTAAGCAATGCTAGGTCTATATGTACAGATGACATGGATGATATGAGTTGCACATCACTGCCATGCCAGTGGAAGGTCACAAGAAGTACTGTTAAACCTCAACCATTGAAGAGCTTGAAACAGTCCAAACCAAAACTGGTAAAAAGTAACGAGTCTTCCACTGATGTTAACTTACCACCTCCACAGACCAATTTTGACCCAAGACACACAGATGACCGGGTCTCTGACCTCTCCAGTACACTTAGAAGTTTACGGCACCTAAAGGATGTATTCCCTACTACAGGTATTGATTTTTAAACAAGGATTCAGAGCAAAAAAGGACTATTATTAAGAGGACTTATACCAAATATGAATTGGATAATGAAATATTAAAGCATGTTTTGTTAAGAAAGGGTGCCGAAAACTGGTTTATAAAAGACAAAGTGAAAATGTATTGACTAATTCTGCTTCTCTGATTGGGGACTAATAAAGGACTTCAGTATGACATAACAAGTCACAGCATGCCTTATTTAAAGGATACATGTCAAATTAATAAAGAAGCATTTTTATTCAATCAGTGCTTTAAATACAGAAATATATGTATTTAAACATTCAACAAATATAAAATGACTAGAGGCATAGTAATTAGCAATAACTTAATCAAAAACTGTACTAAAAATCTATAAAGATAGATACTATAGGTGGGCTGTCGCCAGAGAATGTATCTTAATATACCTATAAACTTGTCTTTTTTTTTGTCTCTCTGAATAATTGGAGTTGCTCCCCTTAGATTGTTTAGAGACACACAAGGACATTGACACTGCTCAATAAATGATAGTAACCTCAATCAAAATTAATAATCATACTGTCATTTATTGTTTTGTGCATACCATTAGTATCTGATTTGTTTATTTTATTGTATTGATTATATTATGCTCATTTGGGCCTTTGATTAGAAATAAAGTAATCTATTCTATTCATTCAAAAACTGTACTAATATGTCTACAATTTGAATATGGCACTTGTTAATAATGTTGCCAAATTATTGTTTTTTCGGGAATGTCTCTACTGTGGCATATTCCAGACCATGTTCCAAACGCATATCAGGAAGTTGAACTTGCAACTGCCATTGATCCTATGTATTTGAAGATGGAAAAGATGTTTTTACTGAGGACAATTGTAAGTTTCCATTAAAGAATAATTTGTCGAGGACCTGGGGGTGGCTGAGTGGTCTAGGTAGTTCTACCTGTACAGACAACTGTAGCTTATCACCGATGCAGACCGAGTTCACGCCCCACTTTGTATACTTACAAAAAAGGGTGCACTTGACTTGTATGCGATCAAGTTACCCAGTTACGTAACATGCCCAAAGTCTGTGGTTCTCTCCAGCACTAACACGTGTCATCAGGACATATCTGACAAATTGCTGCAGTGATGTAAAACCCTACTAAACAAGTAAACAAAAGAACAATTGGTCATAATGATTTACCACTGTAGGTTTTGATTTAATTCCATAAGTCATATTGCACAAGATCCACTTCATTTATACCGCTATGATGACACTGACGTTGCATCTGAAAATAAAAAAAATACAAATAGTACAGTACAATCACTCTACTCGGGTACTGGTAACTACATATTTTTTTCTAACAGTAATAATAATACCCCGCCCCCCAAAAAAACCAAACAAAAAGAAACAAACAAAAAACAACAAATTAAAAAAAAAAACTAAGGATAAAGTTGGCACAGCCGGCAGATGCTCCCCAAACCGCACATTGATGAAAATGTTGAAGTAAATACTGATAATCTTTTGCAACAATCAGACAAAATCTTTCATGTATGAAAGGTTCATTTCAATACATCAAGGGAAACTCAAGTTATCATCCGGAAACCATTTGTTTCGGACGGACGGACGGACGGACGGACCGGATCATGACTATATGTTCCCATGAAATTTTTTTTTCGGGGAGCATAATTTTTAAAAAAAAAAATGTGTTGAATGATGATCGTGCTGACTGTTGTATTTTCTTTTAAACAGTGCCACCTTTAGAAATTGACGGAGATCTGGTTCAGTATATTGAACATCAGACAAGACAGTAGAGTATCAGAGATGTGGAGGGATTAACAAGCTCTTTGTTTGCTGATGCTTTGAATGCGAAGGACCAGTGTACTGGATCGGATCCAGCAAGCTTAACCAGTTTGAGGTTTAAAAAAGAAGATGCAGTACTAGGGGCTGAAGTCTTTATTAAATCCTCAAATGCGTAGGTGAAAAACTGAAAAATACAAAAAGGGAACAATCATATGAAAGTTACTAGGTTACATGAAAATTACTGTCGATAAATAGCATAAAATCACATAAAGACTGGAACGCAAGTTTAGGTGTACGTTCGGAAATAATATTGCATAACACAGTTAAGTTCTGGTTACAAACGGGAAAATAATGATGATTTGATGTCACAATATACTGTAGAATATGTTTATAATGTCAAATATTATCGGTTTCTATCATAGATGAATCAGCACGGACGTAAATGTTGACAAACTGCATGTTGAAACTCAACCAATGTATTTCCTCATATGTACATAGGAATTATATAGTGTAAAGTTAATAAACGTGTTTGATAATTCAATATTGTCTATATATTGTTGAAATTTCTACTCACGCTGTAGTATGCCCCTCTGATTCCTATGTAGTGTTTACTTCGTGCCGACATGAAAACGTATATTTTTCGTATATGGGGTTCTGATGTGTCGGGGAAATCAACCTTGATACTGAGGTACAAAACATACATTCGGAACTCACTAATTTATCGATAAAATGTGACAGTACACTCCCCGTCTGATATCTACTTGCTATCACTATACTTAAAATAAACAACGAATAATATGATACATAATTCCAGTGAATATAAATTATACACAAACTTCTTCCACAAGAAGAATCAACTCGGATATTTTTGCAAGGCCTCTTGTGTATCTTTCATGACTTTGATAGCTTCTTCTGCTGTCAGACATGACCTTAATCCGTCGTCCACGTAAATATCGTTTGTCACACAATTTGTTACGTGTTGGCCCTACTCCGACTCTGCAGCTTGTGCTGTTTTAAGGAGCCCCAATGTTGCAACAGCAGGGGATGGACTGTTACCGAAAACTACGAACGTTCCCCATTCTCTTGTAATGGTGGAGCAACTTCCGCATGGTTGTTGTCCAGTATCTTACCCATGAATGCCAGGAAATGTTCCCTTTTGACGGCGTTCTTCTTCAAACTACGTTCGAGAAATGCAGCTCGTCGTTGAGCTTGTTGTTTGGCAGCCGTTGGCGTGGTGTCCGAAGAGGCAACGGAGATACCCAACTTCATGTAGTCTTTTGTGAACTGATCGTTCTTTTGCTTCAGAAATAATTTGTCTTCATACGACATTCTTGGTTTGTCGTTGTCTTTAGTTTTCGTAAAAATATCATATTCTGGTATGTCTACTGCTTTGTTCATAGCGTTCATACTTGCTGGATTTGATTCCCGTACACCAAATTTATTTCCACAAGGCCTTAGTGATGTAGGTTGTCCAGTCGGCAAGAAACGTCTTCTTCACTGATAAGTCTGGAGTCGCATGTTGGTTGTCCAGACAAGTCTCGCCAATGACTACCCAACCCAGTTTCAATTGCTGGGCATATGGTGCTCTAGGTGGTCCAAGTCGATGGGCCTCAGTAAGGTCTCTTCCGATGAGTAATATAAGTAAGGTCTCTTCCGATGAGTAATATAATGTTCATACTATCATTGATAGGCTGAATGTTTCCGGCAAGATCTTTCAAGTGTGGGAAGTGCATTACAACTTCCTGTGTCGGAATTTCTACCCGATTGTTCGGGATGTAGTCATATTCTATCAGAACAGGTAATTCTAATCGTACTTGTCTATGTATTGATTCAATAATAAATCCTTTGGCTCTTTTTCCAGAAGTTACAATACGATCCGAACATGTAGATAGGGTGTAATATTCTGGCTCCTCTTTAATATTGAAAAGGTTGAAAAACTCAGGAGATGCCAATGATCTATTACTCTGATCGTCGATAACAGCATACATTTGAACTACATTTTCTGGATTGTCCTTGTGATATACATTCACAGGTAAGATTTTTGCACATGATTTACTTGTGTTCTTATTGCCACAGATTTCTGTGCAAGATGCATTTACCGTTTTCACGGTATTAGGACTACTGACATCATTTGGCTCACCGCCGTTCTCTTGCACGGGTACAGTTGAAGATGGTTGTTTACTTCTAATTACATGCAGGGCGGTCGTGTGTTGTTTACTTCCGCAATCCTTGCAGGAGATTGTTTCCGTACATTTCCTGCTACTGTGTTTATTTGAAGCACAACATTTGTAACAGATGCTATTCTGCTTCAATAGTTTTTTTCGTTCGTCGATCGACTTCGATATGAACCCTCTGCAGCCGTCCAGTGAGTGTTTTGTCTTGTGTATTATACACCGGTCAAGCTCTCAATCGTTTTCTGGACACGGGAGCGGGGTGCCCCTGGTATCTCTTCCAGGCTTCTCTGGACCTCTTTCGATGCCTGTTTTATCTGCAAATACCCGGGTTCTGGCCCCGGTAAATTGTTTTCCGGAATATTTCGAGGTTGACGGCAACTCTTGTTCATTGTACATTGTCTTTATTTGTCAATTTCGGAAAGTTTGTTAATCTGGCTTTGAGTGAAGCTTCCACCATTTCAGGGGATCCATATCGTGTATTTAAACGATTCCAAAGGAGCTTTAGACATTATTTTGGGTTATCTGCATTAGATCTTCTGATGCTTTCGGCTTGTTTTGACGATTCTACTCCTAACCATTTTACGAGGAGGTTCAATTGTTGGGAGTCTGATACTTTCGCTTCATCAATGACAGATTTGAAGCTATTCCAGACATAGTAGGACTCAGCACGATTGTTAAAATTAGTAACACCAGAAAGCAGTATTTCCTTATGGAGAAGGAATCTGGTTATCTCTGAAGTTTGATTTACAGTCGCCGGATCATTTACACTTTCTGTTATCAAGTTGGGTGTTGAAACTTTGTACGGCAGACGTTGATGTGAAGGTACAAAGTCTGGTGCATTTTTGTTTAGCTGAAATGTAACTGATTGCGTCTTTGAAGCAAGGTGTTCAGTCGAAACTGGAGTTGATGTGACTTCCGGTGGCCCATATACTACTGACGGGAGTATTTGTAACCATGGGATGTGGATTGATTACACGGGTATTCCCGCCAATAATATTATCCATGTGGACGTAAAAATTAGTATTGTCGTGATTGGCAATAGCGTCCTGGTTTGTTAAACTTAAGGATTGCCCTTCAACATAGTTTTGAACCCGTTGAAGTGGGTCTGCTTCTCCTTCAGGAGGCTGGCTCCTTGGTCTTGACTAGCAGCTCCAGTCTGGCTTTCATCCTCTTCCAGGATTCGCGCTTCTGTTTGCGAGACAGCAGCTACCCTACGACTTTCTAGTAATGTTAAGTCGGCCTTTATCTCGGCTTTCCTGCGAGCTGCAGTTCCATTTGAGCCTCTTGTTTTAAAAGAGCAGCCTGTTTTTCTGCGAAGGTGACACTAGCTTTTAATACTTTCGCTTTAGCTCTTCCTTTTGACTAGGCTTGAGGCATCTGATCGTCTTGACGTCCCGTCTTGAGATGAGTATTTGC
The DNA here is from genome assembly GCA_963680875.1 of Bathymodiolus brooksi. Classification (NCBI taxonomy): domain Eukaryota; kingdom Metazoa; phylum Mollusca; class Bivalvia; order Mytilida; family Modiolidae; genus Bathymodiolus; species Bathymodiolus brooksi. The sequence continues at coordinate 100,468,590 of OY804586.1, forward strand.
TACTCCGGGATGAGGATTTACCACTCGGTGCCTTTGATATTGTTTTCCTAGGCGTTATCGTCTGGCTGGCTTCCTTTATTTTATACAGAGCAGCATCAATAGTCCGTTCACGGACGTTTGACAATGCGGAGCAAGTCTCCATATCTCGTTGACTATTTTCACTACTGTTTGTTTTCAAGAAGTCTTTATAAGCTTTAAGCTGAGTTTGATATCTTATGTTTGCTTGTGTAATCTGTTGTTATAATATTTATCACAGATTTGAGAATATAATTCTGTGCCTTTTTCTGTAAGGGTCCGGAACTCCCGGCAAGGCGTCCTCGGGATGGTTTGTGTCATGAACACTCATAGTTGTTGAACAGTCGATAGAAGATTATGACTTTCAAATGACGGCGTTGTCTTCTGTTCGGAAACAGCAAGAAACGGTGTCTCTAGTTGTAGCAGGAACGGTGCTACCGAGTGGTGACGTGGTCCAATCTCTGGAATCAGCAGGCCTGTTGGAGCTTTTTTACTGTACTGGACCGGATCCAGCAAGCTTAACCAGTTTGAGGCTTTAAAAAGAAGATGCAGTACTAGGGGCTGAAGTCTTTATTAAATCCTCAAATGCTTAGGTGAAAAACTGAAAAATACAAAAAGGAAACAATCATAATAAAGTGTCCGAATTACATGAAAATTACTGTCGATAAAATAAATCGCATAAGACTGGAACGCAAGTTTCGATGTACGTTGCTCAGCAATTTCCGGTGTACGTTCGGAAATAATATTGCATAACACAGTTAAGTTCTGGTTACAAACGGGAAAATAATGATGATTTGATGTCACAATATACTGTAGAATATGTTTATAATGTCAAATATTATCGGTTTCTATCATAGATGAATCAGCACGGACGTAAATGTTGACAAACTGCATGTTGAAACTCAACCAATGTATTTCCTCATATTTACATAGGAATTATATAGTGTAAAGTTAATAAACGTGTTTGATAATTCAATATTGTTGAAATTTCTACTCACGCTGTAGTATGCCCCTCTGATTCCTAGGTAGTGTTTACTTAAGTGTCGACATGCAAACGTATATTTTTGGTATATGGGGTTCTGATGTGTCGGGGAAAGCAACGTTGATACTGAGGTTACAAAACATACATTCGGAACTCACTAATTTATCGATAAAATGTGACAGTACAGTGAGAACAATCGTAGAGTGATCTAGTCTTGACAGGTTGGCACAAAGTGCATAAAAATGGAAAATCATATACAAAATGCTGAAACACTTACTTATTAACTAATCAATAGACTTAGGCCATGTCAAATTAATTTGTAGGTTCCGATCTTCTCACACCCCACTTTTTAGCAGCTTAAGTATTTTTTTATTTTAGATTTTTGGACACTTTGATTTGATTTAAATTTTATGTGATTTTCAATGAAAATTAATTTAAAAAAAAAAAATCTCGCACCTATTCCAATTTTTAATATAGGTGGAGGATAATTTAACTTGACATGGTCATAGAGTGATTGTTTGAATTTATTTTTTAAATTTATATGCAAATAGTTTCATCAATACAGTAATTAAAGGGAGATAATTCAGTTTTCATACAAAATGTTGACCTAATAAGAAAGTTTCTCATCATTACAAAGTCCCTGAAAATCTCAGCTTTTATTAAACTTGATTGTGACAATTCAGGAGATTAATGATATATTAAGCTGTTGGCACACACTAAATTATGTTTGCTTTTTCTTTGAAAATCAGGTCTAGAAAAGTCAATGAAGTATATAAGCTACTAATAAATTTATTGATATTTTTTATAAGGATTGACTATTTTTTTCCTTTCTATATATGCTTCGATTCGTAGGTTATTTGTGTGTACCACTTGATTGATGTTATTTTAAATTAATAGACAGAAACCAAAATAACATTGAAATCCTAATAAATGAATTGCAAAGTTTGTAATAATGTAGATAAGAAAAGAATTAATTTGATCCCTGACTGAGTATATGTGAGCAATGTTTTGTCTCTTGAAAAATAACATAAGCAAATTTGAGCAATCAATATATATATGCACACAGCGAAATAATTTTTGTCTATCTTTTAAGGTATACAAAGTTGCCTGATGCTGTACAGTAGGGAGTTGACAATGAAGATAATGCCAGAGCTGATTACATTCAATTGAATAAGATGGTAAATGATGACTTTTCAGTTGAACCTACTGGCCTCACTCTTTGTTCAACACGAATGGTTTCATTAAGATTTTGAATAGAAGGAAATCTTTTTACAATAGGCGGGAAATGAAGAGAGCGAGGGGTCCGGGGGCCGCCTAGGCCCCCGGAAGCTGATGACAAAATGATGCAAAATCCTGGCATCTGGACATTTCCTGGGAGCTAAATAAAGCTTTGAATTTGTCACTTTTTACACATAATGTTTTTTGGTTTTTTTTAAGGTTTTCAGTGGATTACATTTTGATATATTGACTAGCCCTAATCAGGATTATTTTTTTGGTTATTAGAGATTCGATTTGTTTATATCTTTTATTCAAAGAAATCCTCAAAATCATCTTCCTCATAATCAAAGTCATCTAGGTCAGTTGTGCAGAACTGCTTGGCAATCTTTAGCTGAAGTAAAGTCTGTTCTAACTGTCTTTCATGATTTTCAATTTCAGCATCAGAATCCATAGAATCAGTGTCAGGAGCAAAATGTCCAATGTCCTTTGGCGTAATTAATCGGATCACTTGGCTCAATAATATTAACGTGTTCTTCCTCTGTCTGAGTTTCTGCCTCCATTGTTACACTAACAGTAGGATTAGACTGTCTTCAAACTTTTGTCCCTGCAGAAAAAAAGATTCTTAAATGTTATAGCAAATAAATGATAGTAAAACAGGGAACTAACAGATATTTTTGTTTCACTAGGAAAGCTGATTTCATATTGGAAATTGTAATGGTTTTTTATGTAAAGAAATATTGCTTTTTGGATAAAGTTTATCTGCAAGCATCATTGGTTTGAAAAGGACTTGGAGAATCATTAAAACTCCCAAATAATAATTATAGTGTATTTTTAATGAAACATTTTCAGGTGTATTGACAGACTTGTCTGAGTGAGACAATCTGATGAAGTTGCATTTTCTGAGGAATGTATGGCATAATGGATTTTTTAAAAACAAAGTCAATGTACTAAGATATTATTTTTTTTCTGGCCATGCTTTTTTCCCCATAAAACTGGCATGTTTGCATACTGTATTACAGATATGACAGTTACTAGTACATTGATTAAAAATCCCCCAGACAGATACGTTAGGGTTAGGGTTATCTGTTCTGTTTATTCTACAACATAAAAAGGTTCCTTTCAAAAGCTGCCAATACTATAGTATATTTATAGTAAACGATAATAACATGTAAATGGATATGGGGTAAATGTGCAATTGACAAAATCACACATGATAAACATGAAGCATACAAACACTTTGATTGCTGCTCTTCATCTGTTAAGTTCTTCAAGCATGAGTAATATCATACTCTTATCTCGACAACACGCTGAAGATGGCTCCTAGTTATGTACAAATGAAAATTTTAACAAATTTTTTTCTGTGCTTAAATTTGAATAGCGGATTGTTTGCTTTATATATGTTTATGTACTTGAGTGGCTTTGAGAACTGGGGTGTTGGAGTAGCTAAGCTTACATTGAATTTACAGTTTGATTGTTTTGTAACACATTTACACATGTTTTCATGTCTATTTTCATTTGAGTTTGACCTGAATTTCCGGTAGCTAGAAACTGTACATGTTTGCAAAATTTACATTGATAGTCGCCAATTGAGCATCTTCGTTAGCCAAGGGTTACGATCCGCTCTACTCATCTTCACCCTTGGCATCGTTAGACGGATTTTCGTAATTCCCGCGCACTGCCACCTGCTAGATTTTGACACTTACGCCCCTTGTAATGATGTCATGTTCAGCCAATCGACGCGAGGCTTTCATTTCCTTTCGTTTGAATGTCCTGAAAATTGACTCGAGATTATGATTTGCAAGCGAAGATTTGTGAAAAATTTAATATAAGCTCATTGAGACAATCAGAGCAAATCTATAACGGCTATTATAGACGGAAAAGATGTCTGTCTTGGCACGAAGACGGGAAGTGGCGCAGCGTTCTAAAATCAAGTCAGTTCCAGGAAAAAATGAAAGCTATTGTCGTTGACGAGGCTCATACTATTATTTAATGGTAAGCTAGTGCTTCTATTTCAAACTTACAACATTATTTTATATGTACATGCATTTTTATTTTGTTGACATTTTTCCTACAGAACATGTGCTTTTTGTAAAGCGCCTTCTGATTGGTTGCAGCTACCACTAGCTGCATTACAAATAAACCGTCACCGTGTGACCTCGAAAATCAGTCTAACGATGCCAAGGGTGATGATGAGTAGAGCGGATCGTAACCATTGGCTAGCGAAGATGCCAGTTGAGCGCCATTATTTTATTTATTCACTTCATAAATTAATGAAATACAAACCTCTAGACTGCTTAGCTGACTGGAAGAAGTTCAGTATCCTCAGACTCCTTTTTAGACATATTAATGATATTTCAACCATAATAAAGTTAGCTGTACAATCGCTCAATTCAGGGGTAGATTTAAGAAATTGTCTTCAGCTGGCCCTCTCAAATATTTACTGGCCCCAAATTTGTGTGAAGTACATGAATGTCTGTACTTAAGATAAATGTACAACTTCTATAAGAAATGTTTTGAGAACATAGTTCATATAAACTGACTTGACCTTGGATTTGTCAGTTTCCCCAATTTGACTTTGTAATTTTTCATTACCTTGACCTTATAGACAGCTAATAAAAATATAAAAGAACAGTATTCCAATGACCCCTGTTGTGAACAAGTGCAAAATTTCAAAGTTCAAAGAAATAGTCATTACTTAGAAATGATAATAAAAACTTAAGGGTTTGGATGTAAAATAGGGATGGTCGGAAAATAGGAAGCATACATATTTTTTCATTTTGGTCTTATCAACTCTGTTCCATACCAAAAATTTAAAGGTTTCCGAAAAAGATATCAGACATGCAGAAAATGACAGCCAAAATAAACATACATGTTCAGTGACGAACGCTGCTATTTTAGATGCGCTCCGCAAATTAGAAAATAAATTTGTTGAATGTCACTGAGTGTAACCAAAAAAAATAACAGTATTAAACAGTAGAAAACCTCAACAGAAAATCAGGAAAGCACAAAAATGATGAAGAAATATTAATTAAGAGATTAAACAAGGAAACTGAAATTGGTGAACAGATTGAAAAACTGTTTGGTCAAAGTAATGAAACAGTTTCTCAATTGAATAAAAAAAAATATGAAGTGGTGGATAATATAGACACTTACATAAACTGCATGAAAACCAAAATGGAGGAAATTGCTCAAAATGAAAAACATGAGAATCTTGTACTCAAGATGGAGAATTTTTTTTAGACAAATTTAACAGTGAAATACAGGATCAGCTGATCACAAGACAAGGTGATAACATCAATGGTACTCCGCCAAAATATGAAAATTCAGATCAAGTAATTGATCATAACAAATCTGAGCACAACCATAATCTGACATCTCATGAAAGACTTCAGAGATGAAACATCAACCGATGACAATAGCTTCAATGGAAATGATTTTTGGTTTGTGGGATGTTCCATTGTTAGAGATTGAAAACCCAAATTAATTGATAAATTCAAAAAGACAAGAGTCACCACACTGCATGACAAAAATATTCGTGAAGCATTGGAATTTGTTGATACAGGAAAACTTAGTGCTGGTTTTGTTGATACCATTTATTTTACATCCCTAAATGGTACAATAGTAGTGAAATCACGCGTGTCACCCTCACAGAGTATAAGAAATGAACCGCATGATGTCTGGATTGCTTTGAACAAGAGACATGAAATTGTAGTTTCATGGTGTAGTTGTATTGCAGGCCTGGCTCAAACCTGCAACCATGTTATTGCAGTGCTGTACAAAGTTGAATATGCAACACATATGGGATACAATGATACTGTGTGTACCTCAATTCCTTGTGGATGGAATACCTCAACAACAAAAAATGCCCAGCATTGCCGACTTTCTAACTTGAATCTACGAAGACAACCGTAGCAAAATATCAGGCATTACCACATACTTGTAAATAATATAATCATAAAAAGGTTCAGGACCACTGCATTTAAAAGTCGTATAATTGTTTGTTTCAATTTAAAACTACATCTGAAACTAGATTATGAGCAATGATACCTTTTCATGCAATTTCAATTCAAAATTATACGTTTTTTTTCCCTCAAATTTCCATACGGGTTCCATAATATCAAATTAAGTGGTCCTAAACTTTTACATTTGCATAAAGGATATTCAGAAACCAACAATCAATCAATAAAAAGGGACATTCTGAAATGACACCTTCACAATAATTTGATGTTTTACCAGTTCGTTTTCTTGTACTTACTAAAATAGAGGACGAAGATCTGAATTGTAAATTTAATGTACTATTATGATTTATCATTAACAAACAATATACATGTACATAACACATGATACCAATGTAATGATATAATCTATCAGATGCTAATACATTAATTGATTGTTTTGAATCAAATCTGTACACCTATTTTCTATTAAAACAGTATGAGTATATCTTGTTTTAAAATTTTAGTATACCTTTTAACTCTCTGTATATTTGTATATTTGCTTTTCTGGAGCCACAATTGAAGCAGTAGATTTAAATTTTGACTTCAAGCTGAAGTATGACTCCAGAAGAGAAGACCATAAATCTGTCTCAGATCCAGTTTATATTCTTCTCTACATAAAGTAAAGCCAAAGGCTGTCCTCTTTACTGGTTTCCAACATCTAAATCGACCAATACAAGCTGTCCAAAATCAGTAGTTGATACAGGTGGATTTTTAAAGGAAGATGGCGATTCTGATAGAATCAGTTTTATTGATAGCTTAGATCTTACCAGTGACCAATCTATTGTTATTGAACAATGCACACGAGGACAAAGTAACAATGAAGTTTGGCTAGAACAGCGTAAAGGTAGATAGACTGCTTCTATATTATACGAAGTAAGCAATATAATGGAAGATATTGTAAAACATAAAATTACAAAAACAACACCCTTGGTAGCCAAAGCTTTGGGTAAATCTCAGATTATTGACCATGTACCAGCTATAAAATATGGTCGTGCCAACGGAAATACTGCTAGAAACTTGTTTTTCACTCTGGAGTCCCCTAAACATAGAAATGTGAAAGTGGAGCAGTGTGGCCTATTTGTTAAATCTGATCGCCCTTACATCGCAGGTAGTCCTGATGGAATAGTTTCGTGCAATTGCTGTCCTAAAGCTGTGTTGGAAATAAAGTGTCCATTTATATTAGCGGACAAGTCAGTTAAAGATGGATAGAGAAATTTGGATTACTTAAATATGAATGACAAACAAATCTTGGAACTTACCCAGAAACACCCATATTATACACAATTGCAAGGGTAAATGGCAGTGACAGGTCTAAAAATGGGACACTTCTTTGTGTGGTCTCCAAAAGGGTCATTACAAATCATTGTCAACTTCGATCCAATGTTTTGGTTCATTTGCAGGAAAAACTTTCAAACTTTTTCAAGGCATACATTGTTCCCTATTTGCTAAGTGCAAAACAACTGTGCATATGTCCAAAGTGTGGGAAAGTATGCTGTGAACCAGATGAGATCAATAACAAGTTAGAAAACAGTGTCTTGTGTGACTTTTGGTACCACTGGAAGTGTGTTGGGATTAAGGGTAACCCCTCCGACGATACATGGGTTTGTGCTGATTTGCACGCTTTACGAATGTGCCCTCTTTTATTGCAGTTGTGACATATGAGGTCTTTAAATTTGCAATTGTCCGGTCGGTGGTTCATTCCATTGCACCGGTAACAAACAAACGATTTCTAGTGTCAGCACCAAGTTTTCTCTTTCTTTCACTTTCGCTTACCACCTTTCGTATTTGTTGATCAATTTTGTGCTCTAAAGCTGTTTGTTCTTCATTCTCATCATCAGAGTTACATGTTTTTTTTATTGTTGTTTATACTGTCAAGCTCAGATTGGTCCTCATCATTTGAATTACTACCCATAGCATTTGTTTGACTCAAGTCATCGTCACAGTCACTGTCTATTGTTTCATTACAAGTTAATTCAACTGACCTTGGATGGATGTTAAATGTGTTAAATTCTGTATCTGATGTAGATGGCAAACCATTGACAGCTGTTGTGGGCCTATGATTGCCAAGATCTTTTCCTCTATTGCGGTCAATTTAGGTGCCTCTTCAGGTCCACCCCCTGTAGCTCTATAGTTCCTGACGAGTCTGCATTTTTTCCCTTTAACTTGGCTCGACCAGTTCTGCCATTTTTTTTCGAACATCATCAGGGCATCTTTTTGTGTCTCCCACTGCGCTCATCTTAGCACTCTTCAGGTCCACCCCCTGTAGCTCTATAGTTCCTGACGAGTCTGCATTTTTTCCCTTTAACTTGGCTCGACCAGTTCTGCCATTTTTTTTCGAACATCATCAGGGCATCTTTTTGTGTCTCCCACTGCGCTCATCTTAGCACTTATTTTTCCACACCTTTTTCTTTCTTTCATTAGTAGTCGTGTCCGAAAATTTCCCTAATAACAGCTGTTTGCTTACTGCCACATCTTCAACAAGGACTTCCAGTTCTTCCATTCTATAGTTTGGTTTGCGTGTCTTTTTTTTATCACCACCACAAGCCATTTTCACTTCTTGTACAAGTTAAAAAATTTCTTCAGATGCTATATTTAATCAGTATATCTTTAAACGCACACACGATCAAAGCGGTAAATTTACGATTTTGAGTAATATTTTTTCGAAAAACAAAGACGGAAACTCCGGAATTTAGTTAAGAGCGCTCTTAAGTTTTATTACTTGGGATTCTCTTAAGTCACCGATAAGTGTCCGTAAAGATAGAACTAAGAACGGTTTTAGTTACACTCTTTGTGAGTCCTTTCAATATACTTAAGATCATCGTAAGTTGGTAATTAAGGAAATCTTAAGGTAGGATTTTAGTTACTGGTCTCTTAAAGATTCATTTACAGTTCCGAACTCACAATATTCTGCTAATCGTCTAAGTTCAGCTACGTACTTGTTCACTGTCTCCCCTTGTAACTGGTAACGTTTATAAAAGCGGAACCTTTCTGCAACAATTAACGGCTTCGGACTTAAATGGTCCTTTAGAAGTTTTACAATTGCATCGTAAGTATTTGTTGCCGGTTTGTCTGGTAACGTTAAATTTCTTAAAATTCCATAGGTTTTTTCACCTAATAATGTCAATAATGCTGGGACTTTCTTTACTATTCCAATTTTTTTTCAACATAGGAGTTCCACAATTCAACACTCGTCAAAAGTTCTATTTTACCAATATATCCAGTTGCCATATTGTCCAATTAACCAAGGAAATTTCACAGAAACAAGATCGGTAAAATCCTCCGAATTAATTTAAACAATGAACGGCCATCCTCTTCGCCAAAATTGTTGTGTATTTGACGGGTACAACAAAACAGAGTCTGGAGGAAAAATATTAGTTTATATGTATATTAAATAATGTATTCCTGTGGTATTGGTTGTTTTTTATATATTTCTTATAATTTCCAACAAAATATACAAGGTGATCGGCAATCGTTCATAGATTCAAAATGGCGGATATAGAGTCCGGTAGGAATATCATCGATTTACAGCATGTATTCTGTACATTTAATGATTGATTATTATTGTATATGTGTTTATCTATAGGCATTTAATCAAAGATTGAATAAAATAGTAAGTAACGTGGAAATATTTATAGAGTCCGGTACGATTTATGTTGATTTAATATGTGTATACTGTATATAAATCAATGGTTAATAGTTATTCTGTTGGTGTAAATTAGAGAAAACAGATATATGTAATAAAATTGTGTCAAATGCAAGTGATGTAAAGTGTAAATTGTTCAGTAGCTGTTGGGATTAAGGAATGACAACAATGTCTACACTAATTTTGGAACAAATCCGGAATAGCACAGAAATGCTGAAGTCTCTGTCGGATCTTTTGATATTTACTTTCACGGCTTGTTTATATTTTTTTAATTGGTAAATTTAATTAGTCACAAATAACCGTAACAATTGATTGTAATAACGGCAATTATATATCAAACGACCCAAGTCATTCTGTCAAATGAGAAATTTGAGCAAGGTTCTCTTACTCAAAATGTCACTGTCGGATCTTTTGATATTTACTTTCACGGCTTGTTTATATTTTTTAATTGGTAAATTTAATTAGTCACAAATAACCACAAAATTTGATGATTGTAATAACGGCTTCCGTTTTTATAATGTAATCAACCAATTAACTTGTTATTACCCAACAAAACACATACGCTTGACACCTTGACTAAATTAATTAGATTAATGAACAAAAAGAAATAATAATTTATCAAATTTATAATAATTAAATTATGGTAAATGTTCACATTTCTTCAAAATTGACAAGTGAAAACTGATCAATTTCCAAATATATGGGTATATAAAGCGGAGTTTATTCATATACTATCTAATTATTTAATTATATTTTCAGTTGAGAGCTGTACAGAACACCCTCTACACCATAGAGACTTGTGACTAGTGACCCTTGTCGAATTACTAATTAAACTTCAATTTAATTTTTTTTTTTTTTTTTTTTATAAGAGTCATTAGTTTATTTTAATTATAATTTTTGATATACATAAAATATCATTTTAAACTATTTATATATATGGTCTACAAAACCATATTTAATTCTGAACTTAACTTGTAAATAACTAAAAATAATTAACACAAAGAATAAAGAGAATTAGGAACTAGCCATGTGGCTACAGTTAAGCTCTATAACATAGACTAGAGCAATGAAAGTTATATAAAACTCTTTTTTTTCTCTTTTTTTCTTCTTTTATTTTATATAGTAGGTAATTTTTTTCTTTTATATGATCCAATAATAAGTACATTGGTTCAATAAATATTATATTAATAATAATCTTCAGTTTTCTTCCATAAAATCAGTAAGCTAATACATACAACACATTCGTAATATATGGTAAATTAGGTAATATTTATGACATTTCCCTTTACATTCTAGGGTAAATTATTACTATCAAATGTGATAACATCACTTTGTAAAAATATTATTAACTGTATCATTCCGTAGCTATATATCTAATCATATATTACTAACCCTATAGAGCTCATGGAATTATACAAACTGTCCTTATTTATTTCTAATATTAGTCACGATGTTATTATGTTTCATAGACAACACCAAAAACGTGCTCTCGCCACGAGGTATATCGTGGGAGAAACGGCGTACAAAACATCTTTTATTTTTATTTTCTAGTTAATAACTGGGATTATGTAATACAACTCCTGGTAATTTACCTTAGTATGTAAGGGCTTAACATCTATATATCTCAAAACTAACAGTCGGAGAGCAGACTCGCAATTTAATTACTTTTCCGCCCGTGGAATATTTAAAAATCCAAGGGAGATAATCGTAAATATTTTCCGCTAGATGGCGCTCCACAAACCCAAACAATTATACGTACTTGGAAAACTACGTTTTTCTTCTATTAACTCAATGAACATTATTGAAATATGATTAAAAATCACATATATATTTATTAATGGTCATGATTTTCAGTCTGGTATAAAAATCGGTCTGCGATGAATGTAAAAATAACGGTTTTTTTCTTTACCTCGGAAAATCGTAATTTTTTCTTGTCGCGTATGTTTACACTTTTTGCATCTGACAGAATAAAGTTCTAGTGTAGGAAAAAATAAAAAAACTGGTTCCTTGGACATAATAATATCTACACTTCATTGGGTAAAAGGGAATTTACATCACTCGTAACAGTTTAAGAAAAATAGTCCATATTCCAGCGTCACCCAAACAAAGTCAAGGTTGAACAATTTGCTCCTCCCATTTTGCTCGTACAATGAATATTTACACATGTAAACAATGGAATAACGGTAGGCATGTGAGGTAAAACACACTGCTTTGATGTACAATGCAAATTGTCTAGAAATTCGATGCATTTATCCCATTCTGTCAATCGCGTGGATTCACAACTACAACCCTAACTTGGTTATATGCACCCCCCCTTTTTCTGAAATATGCCACCAAAGTCAAACTGTCAACGGGTGCGGGCCTTTTAGTAAGGGACGGTACCAGGTACCCACTTAAAATGGTAATAGAAAAAGACGGAATCTGACGACATTCACAGCACCAAAAGTGACTGTGTTTAAACAGAAAAAAGAAATTAAAGATAACCAAACAGTCATATCATGTCTTCGGAAACAAATTGCCTTTTCAAAGCTGACTCAGAAAACTGTGACTGACTTAGACCAGTTTAGTACCCTCCCTATGAGGTCTAGGAACTGCTCCACTCTTGTCTGCCCTTCTGTTGATCTACAATGTTTATGGGGTACTTGGTTTTTGTAATCTGTAATTGAAAGGGGTGGGTAGACATATGATTTTTCTCAAAACACACTCTAATTTTTAATTGCAGTTTCACATTTTCTGTTGTCATACTAGTATTTGTGTTTTACCTAATCTGGCTTTTGGGTATTGTTTTTCTCAGGTGTATGTTGAAAACCAGGAGCAAAACTCAGTGGTTGTCATACAGTTTTTCATCTAAATATTCATGCTTCCCAAATCCCTCTATTTGTTATCAATCTTTTAAAAAATATTATCTGATAGTTTTTTTTTTTTTTGTGCTGAAAATTAAAACCATGCGGCCTTAAAAAAATGTCCATGAAAACAAAATCTTCCTATTTAATACATTTCGGCTTGCATTTTCCCTCAGTTCTCTATTCTGGTACATGTATATCATTATCATTTCACCGTTTCATCTGTCTACACATTAGTATGGTCATGGTAATGTTACATCATACTTCAGGGAGCAATCATTTGATTTTTATGGGGGAGGGGACCATGGAATTTTTTTTTAAATAATAATTCGCTAATTAATGATCATGAGGTTGAGGTATCCTATTCTAGTTTCATTGGAATTTATTGTTTATTCTTAATACAAATGTAAACAATAAACATTAGAAAGACCATTTAATTTAAGGGAAAGGATCTTCTAGAAAGAATAAGGTTAATTTTAAATTCTGATACATTTGTGTATGCAAATTTTCTATGGTAATGGCATCAGCATATTCAATTAGAATTTTAAATTAGAGCCTCAGCCGGTTTTCTCCTATTATTCACATGTTTTATTATTCTTAATAACAAAAATTAGTTGAAGTTTTTGTGAATTTTATTTTGTAAAAAGTAATTAAATAATGGATCTTAGTACAGTATGATCTGCTTTTGTTTAAAAAAAAAAAGGTTAAAAACATTACATCCCTCACCCTTTTTTTTAAAGAAACATCTATAAAATAGTAAATATTGGCTAACACGAGTTCTGCTCAAGAGTCATTACGAGGATGTACTATGCATGTGATAATATTTTATATTTTTTCATTATCATCATTTTAATTCGTCTTTTATAACGTCATTTACATTGAAAAAAGTATCACTTGTATCAAGTACATTGACATCAACATGCTCGTGGTGGGTCGCTAGGGGGTGCTATGCATGATTTGTATGGTGAATCCACCAATAAAACCAGTGGACGTGTTTGAATAGCCTTATATGTTAAAAAACAGTTGAAAGTATGACTTTTTTTTTCAAGTTCATTCGATAGATTTAGTAGACCATTACAGTTGATTCTTGTTTTGTCATACCTTCATGGAACAACAAATTTACATGTATTTCCACCGAAAAGTCAACTTAAGAGGATTACTTTTACAGACACAGTAATTACTAATGTAATTGTTCCATAAAATCTTTTCCAGTTATCTCAAATTTGGACTCATCTGTTAAATTATATTTGGTCAATTTAATAGCTGTAGACAATTATTCTGACTAATTTCAACATTTTTAATACAAAATAATATTTGTTTTATTAAGAAAACATGTGTTTACACTCGTTCTATAAACAGAACGTTAAAAATTCCTGAGTATATGATGATTCTAGTTACCTCCCTTTGAATCCAACCAAAATTTGACACGATCCATCTGACAGAAAAAAGTTCTATTGTATGTTTAATTACAAAAAAATGATTCTTTGAAATACCAATATAGAAATCTATGGAACTATATGTATGATTTTTCATCACCCTTTCGGCAAATATTTTAATTTTTAATTTTTCGTGTTTTTTTAAACAACTTCCGCCATTTCCGTGTCGTTTTAATTTCTGCAATACTCCTTTGTTACAAGAAGTTCAAGCACCGGGCCTCAAATTTATATGAAAGAAACAATATTCTATGTTTTTCTCGCTTTCTCGGTTATATTTGACACTCACAACGATAAAAACGAGTGAATTTTCAACACTTGGTCGATGTTTTCTAAAACGTGTCCGATTCCGGTATGTGACAAATCATTTGAAAAGACGCCATTATCGAGTCTGCTCTCCGGCTGTAAAGGTAAACACATGTATAACGAGTTGCCATGTGGTGTCCGAGATCATTGTTGGCAGACGGCCAGTGTGGGCATGCGGAAACAATACTAGTTTCCGTGTATCCACACTGAACGTGGGGCAACAACCCAGACATTAAACTGGTAACTCCCTATATAGTAATTAAATCATTTGGCGTAACTGCTAAATACATATTATTATTATTTACTTTATTTAATTAATTATTGATTTATTTTTCTATATTACCAAAGCTATAATTCTGGCAATTTTTGCGCGGAGATGCTATCGATGTCAAGTACCTCATTAACACCAAAATAGGGTTAATGTGTATCTAGAGGAAGGTCGTAGTGCCCAACTCATTATGATACACTATACCTATTAAACTGGGATTTGTCACACTATTCAAACAACTTGTATGCTAAATTCATAAATGACAGCAATTAAATTTTTGGTTCACATAATAAATATGACAAACTATATATTAAAGTCAATCATTTAATTAAATATTTAAAATAAACTTCATCATTTACAAATTTCAATTATTCTAAAATCTCACAATATGTAATAATAAGGCATAAAAAGTAAGTAAATAATAAGAGAATCACCAAAAACTCAAATAATTTTTATTAAGGGCGCAATTTCTCATTGAGAAAGTCGCCGTCTAAATTCAAATCAATTCAATATACTATCTAAATCTAAAGAAAAGAACGTAATACTATTACAAATATTATCAATTTAACAACTGTTCGATATGGCATTCGCTGTTATTGGTCATAGCTTTATTCGGCGTTTACAAGACCATCTATTACTTAAAATTGAAGGCGCCGATGTATAGTATGAATAGGTGGTTCAACAGTAGACAGACTTTCCAGATCAGCAGAATTTCAACATGTAAAATTATTTAAAAACCGGACACAGTATTTCTACAAATTGGAGGCAACGACATCAACCCGACGGAAGTTTTCAATCAAATTAAATCGTTTTCGTGTGAGCATGCCTTGGTACCAAATGTAAGAGTATATCTGAAAAAATCTCTCTCTAATCCAATTATTTTTGTCGAACCTTTGCAGTTTTTCGAGTGTGTATGTCGTAAATTTGTATTGCCATGGTAATATTACTGATAAAATCCAGATTTCTGAACAAGACACATCTAATCTAATACTTTCAGGTGACAGAGCATACACAAAAAAAAACCTTGGTGCCAAATTTCAAGAATACATCTTAAAGAATCTGTCTAGTCTGATTATTTTTGCTGAAAAAAGTATGGAGTTAGTTGTTTTTCGAGCGTTTTTACCATAATTTTGTATTGCCATAGTGATAAAATCCAGATTTCTAAACAAGATACCTCTAATCGAACACATTCAGATGATAGAGCATACCAAAAAAAACCTTGGTACCAAATTTTATGAGGATATCTTGAAAAATTAGTCCAAAATTAGCATTTATGTGGAAAAAAATGTGTGGACTTAAGTCATTTTTCGAGTGTGGACATATTTTTCGCAATGGCCGAGAGCAATATTTGACCTCTGAAGAAAACTTTAAATAGTGTCCCACACATATAATATTTTATATCTTTGTGCCCAAATATCAAAGATATGCAATATCAGACATGTAGGTATTCAGAAAATGCAAATATTGGGTATCAAAATTGCAAATTTATTCATTTTTATATAATTTTAGCCACAATAGGCTAAAATTTTGCACTTTATTACGACTTCGAACTGTCATAACTTTTGAATGGAATATGATATCAATAAGTTTTAACCACCAACATTTTTCTTTTTTTGAGACCTTTCTGATGAGATACTTCAACAATTAAGTAGCTAAAAAAAATCATCCAAGATGGCGCCGATAACCGTGAAGTCACGTGTTGCGTTCCGTTATAGGTAACCATTGTAAATCCAACTACCAAACGATCACTACCACGACTGCCTGCAATCGCCTGCAATCGTGTTTAAATCTAAATTCTTGTAAATACAAGTTCGAAAAAAATCATATTAAGATATCGAAATTAAATATTGTTATTTCGGATTTTAACGGTGCATAAAAAAGAAAGAAAATCGGATAAGAAATTACCTCTGTAGTATTTTTTTTTTTTTAAGACAAGTGATTTTACATATGAATTGTACAATATGGTATTCATATTATAAACCAACATCTACAAAAACATTTACTGTTAAAGTTTAATCACATTCATTGTCTCTTGAGTGAAATGATACCCCCGGTAATGAATGCATTCGGCAATAATTAAATACAGTTAGGATCTTTATTCTCCAATATTATCATTATTTTATAACAATACACCTTAATTATATGCTATAATTGTATGGAGACGGAGGTGTTAAAACAGAGTTTTTCACGATTGACGGAAAATATCATTGACGTTCTATGTGTTGTGTAAACATACCATAGAATATTTAGCATGTCTAAGCATGTCACATGGTGAAGGAGGTGGTGAAAAATTCACAGCAGTTTTTGCAGATTTTACCTACCAATGGGCTTTATCAAACATTTTATTGTGTCACAACACTTCCCTCAACTGTCGTCTACAAACTTACATCGTTATTTTTTTCAAAGTGGCACAATTTTTATCGATTTGAGACTTTAAAATTTGACAATTATCGTCTGGCTAGGGGTTTCATGCCAAAAAATGAGGTACTTTGCAGAACCCTGGTTATTACAAATTATAAAAGGGCTCAACTGTACCATCATTTTCCACTTTACCTTTTGAAAAAATTCCAAGTATGACCAAAGTTATTACTGTTTTTGTGTTCAGAATATATCATATTTTGTAACCAACATGGATATATATAGAATGTATAATGCATGGCACCATTTAAGTGTAAATTACTCTTGTTTTATGCACTTTTTCATAAATAAAAGGCAAACTATGCATGTAATCACATAGAAACTATACATTTTCTGTTTCGGTGGAGTATGTCACAGACTTTGGTTTCTGCGGATTTGAATAAAAAAACAAAATGGCTTCCAAAATGGCCGCTGTCCTTCGTAAAATCTGGGAATTATAGCCATTTAGTAATAAAAACTAGCAATATTGTTTAAAAATGAGTCATGAAAGTATAATAAATGTAATAACATGTACACTGTGTTTGTTTTAAATAGAGGAGACTTAAAATTAAAAATAGCGGACATTCTGGTGGCCATCTTGAATTATGAAAAACTATGTATTCAGAAAATATAGCTTGTAATATATCAAATTGTAGATATTTTCAATGGTAGTCAAATTATTTTATTTTCACAAGTTATAAACTATAACACTCAAGATTATTTGGAAAAGTGTTGATTAATTCAATATGGCCGCTATTCTGTTTGCCATTTTGAATTTTGAAAAACAGAGTGAGTGATTGCTGTTTAATGCGAATTCAGCAATTTTTCAGCTTATATCATGTCACGAACAAGTTAATTTTCAATGAGGTGATGATGAGATCTGCTTTGTTCTAGACCAACACGCAGAGTATGATTTTTAAAGTGCTAGCTCACTGAAGCGAGTCCACATGTAGTACTAGACATGTCACTCCACTCTGACACATTATTCTGATTCCGAGCCAACCAGTCTTTGTTCTGTCTCCTTAATGCTGCATGCTTAGCAGAGAAGCAACAAATTCAAATTTTATAGTCTTTGGTTTGAACCAATTGTGGCTCGAACTTATGATCTACTGCACTCGAGGTGGGCACGCTAACCATTACGCCACCAATGTGCACATGGTTATTGAAAACAAAACTTGCAAGAATTGCATGTAATATATCAAATCGAAGATAGTTTCAAAACTTTATTTCAATTTAAAATTCATTTGTTTAAATGTATACTGTTCTTGACAATCTGATCAAATTCCACCATTGAATGTCATATAGCAATTACAAGTTGAATGTTATTACTGTAGCACATCAAATGAGAGTATGACATGTTTCACATCTGTATACTGTCCAGTAGCATCATATCCAATAGTACTGGGTTTCCACCAATATTGCTTTTGTGTCAAGTCTCATGAACTGTTCAGCAGTCCCAAACTAAAAAAAAACAATAAGAAAAAATTTACAGTATTATTCATACAAAAAGATATAGAAAACAAATTGACAAAAATAATTGCTCGACAGAAACCAAATTTAAGCTAAGTTTCAGAGGACTGACTAGCAGTCCCCTTACTACCTGTAAAAACTTTCAGCTACATTGTATAAAAAAAGATATGTTGGAACCGGTGTATTTTGGACATTTGTCTTGTTTTAAAGTAAAATTTATTTTAATGGTCCATTAAACTAGAGGCTCCCAGGGACTGTAATCGCTCACCTGGTTATAAATTGAAGTTTATGGAAAATGGGAGTGACACAAATAATTCAAATTGTCATTTCGAAGAATTGGACTTGATACCTGATGTTTTCATTTAAAACAAAAAAACATGGTAGTAGACAATATTGTAATTACACTTTGCACCCTTATTATACAAATGTAAATAGAAAAATAATGTGTTCTCGTCCTGAATATAGCTGAAATACTGTTCGATGCTAAACAATAATCATACCTAGAAAAGCACTGGCATGATTATTTTCTATGTATATGTAAATATTTTTTAAATTTATTGCCATGTGTCATTTTTCTCATTTGCCTCAATGTAGCTACGGCCCTGTCTTGACATATCAAGCTTAGAAATTTAGAGTAAAAATAATATTATTCTATTTATTCATACACTTCACCCACATCACATATTTATCTATACCATTTATGGATGGGAAACAATGTGTTACCTTATAATCACCCTCACAGGAACTCAGTATTTTGATGATTTAATTTTACAGGAAAATGGGGAAAAGATGTAAAAATTAATTAATTTTATGTTAAATATGTAAATAATATATAATAGTAAGAATTACTTTGGACTGGATCACCTGGAAATCAAACTCCTCTACCCCCTTATTGCCTTAATTGGCCTCTTAAGACAAGAACAATTTTGTCTACAGCATGTGTGTTCCAATACGAATGAAGAATCAGGTCAGGGAATACATAGCTTGTTTGTATGTAAAAATATTTAAACATTTTTTTTACCCCCCCCCCCCCTTTTTCATAGGTTGTCACTGACACTGCTCAACTATCCTATACACTACTGCCTTTTGTCAAATCTTTGTTGCAATTGGATTTATACATTAAATTGAAAATAACAGTTAAGTAATAATTATTTACCTGAGATAACCCCATGTGTTGTGTTTTACTGTCATCTCTGACGACGTCCTGAAAAAAAAACCCAAAACAACTCAAAACGGGTCGTTTAAAACAACATTTCCACACGGTATTTTCAATTAAAATAATTATCAAAATCACTATTCTTATGTAAAAAATGTCAGAGAATTCGATTATTAGTGCCCTTTAAATAAAAAATATCAACTTACCATTGAAAATCTTCAATTTCTTGCTTCTGTTTACATATTTCTGCCCAGCATTCTTCAATTCTAAAAGGGCACATACCTATGGAAAGCTCAGGATATAAGCTTTCCATTGATTGGCCTCTCGAAGGCGAATTCCTTAAGGCGTCAAGCGGATAGCTAATCAAAACACGCAATGCATTTAAATATAAGTTTAAAATGTAGTCCGTTTTCCGTGAAACACAAAAATCAATACCGTTAAACAATTGTTCACTTCAAATAGCTGTCGATCAAAATCTAGACACGGGAACTTCCAGAAATTTAAAATGCAACAAGATATAAAGCTTTTTCAATTGTGTATAACAAAAAATATTTTTTTAACATACGAATAAACCTTTAAAAATTGCATAAAGACAACATACAAATGAAAAGCAGTATTACGCCATTGATTACACGATAACGTCACGTGACCTGAAACCCCTAGTCTGGCTGCCATTCAATATGGCGGGTCTCTCATGATGCGGATGGTCTTCATAATTCGCATTTTAACTTTTATATGAGACAATCCTTTCATAATTTTAACACGTTTTGACTGCGTTTCCATCAACAGCATTTTCGCTTTGAGATTTTATCAAATATATTATCTGTACGCTGACTGAAACTTGTATTTTACTGCGTATCACTACCGTGTGTGAAATTTAATACCAGTTTGTCTTTCTACTTAATCCGAATAGCATTTTAAGTAGTTTGTGATATTTTAACTTTTATATTGGTGTTGGGTCTCACTGGGTGATGGTTATTCACCTCGAGGGCTGTATATATACTTATTAATTTGGACAATTTCCAGCGAGTGCAATGTATATACTTACTGATGCTATATACTCCATAACACGTCTTAGTATTGATGTCGAAAAGGAAATTGCAGAAATATTTGGAAAAATCACTTCACCAATTGTGGGCAACAAACAACTCCTGTTATACTTACTGATAGCAAAGCAAAATATATAATAGAACACTGTTACACTGAAATTGAATCTCAAATTAGGTGGCGTTATAAATCAGGTCAATCTACAGAAAAAGGGTACAACTAGTTTCAGAAAAATATTGAAAAGGAAATAGGTCATTTAGACAACATACACATATATTTGGCTGTGAACATGTGATCTCACTGATTATGATGGTGCTTTTGTGTTAATTCACTACTAGACAAATACCAGAAATTTATAGAACTACTTAAACCATACCCAGCTTGTACATTTACTTTTCTTGAAGTTCCACCATATTCAAAACTAAAATTCAACAAATATAGAAAATATGGCAATTATGTAAGCTTAAAAAAACAGGACGATCAGCTACTTCAAAATATTGTCAAGATTAATGAACATATTCGACGTATAAACAGTACTCTGAATACATTTTCACCTAGCTTTGGAGTAGATGTCAGTCACCACCATACAATAGCAACATCAAAATCTAAAAAAAATCACAATAAGGGATCAGTACTTCTTTGATTTATATAAAGACGAAATTCACCCCGACTCGGACTTAGCTAAAGTTTGGTTGAAGAAGATTGCTTTGCAAATTCAAAAAGACTGTTGGAGTTAAACAAGTTTGAAATTTGAATCCAGTGTGTATACTATGACTATAAGCTACCCAACGATGGGAGTATCCACGACGTGGTAACACTGTTTTTTTTTCTCTAACTGAAATATAGTATTTCTTGTTGCAATTTATACTTTCTATTTTGACTAGATAAAAGTTGACTGTTTCTATTTGAGCTTACCAACGGTGGGAGTATCCACGACCTGTAAGCTAGTTTATTCTATATTTAAACTTTACTCTTACTTTAATCTGACTCATGGCACTCGCTGTGGTTACAAACGCTGCTACAAGTGAAAATAAAGATGTGCTGATGTTAGGAGGGATGGTACATACTAAGCACTATGCTTTGAATATTGAAAAGTCATTATCAAAGTAACTTAAATGCACAGAAAAGAAACAGATTACGTACAAACTCACAGGTGGGGGTTTTACAGCTGAGCTAGATGCTGTTACATTTGAACTATTTGCACATGCTTGTGAATCCTACTACATGAGTGGTACAACTACATTTCAGAAAGTTATGAAAGATAATTATTGTGATCGGCTTGGTTACATGACTCAAAAGACGCTTAAAATTAGAGACTTTGATTCTGAAAGTTATCTGTATATAACAAAATGCTCAATATTAGTAAACGGAAGAGGTGCTGTCAACTTCATACATAGAGATATTAAAAACTTGCATGAGATCATAAAAAATACCACCGTAAATGGGTTGTCTGTTGACATTCAACAAACTAACTTACTTCTATCCCAACAACTAGAAACTTTATTGAATGACATGAAGAAAAATACCAAGCAAAATCAACAAGCTACAGAAACTCAACTAAATGAGCAAAATGAGAAATGTGTCAAATGTAACAGGAGTTGTAAAACAAGAGCAGTGTTATGCAAAAACAATCATTGGGTTCACTTTCACTGTGAAAAACTGTCCGACTCTGAAATTGAACAAATTGAAAGTAATATGAAGGAAGTATATACTTGTTCAAAATGTAGAATTGTATCTGAAACTACATGTATCAAGGACACTGTCATTAGCTCTCCAAATATTAAGCAATTGGCCATACCTGAACCTATCAAGTTGTTGCTGATCAGCAAGCATTATCACAATCACTAGAAGACACGACTTTAGCTCAACAATTGTTACATGAAGAAATTATGTCTAGATACTCTATCAACCGATAAAATGTCGTGTGTTACTTGTAATGGATTTTTTCATAATCGATGCATTCTCATAGAATCAGAGACTTGTTTTTCTGGTGTTGGAGCTAACGATCAAATACTCCCACAATTATTCTATAAATTTGAATTCTCAAACTCAGACTGAATCTACCATGTGTCATAGTATAGTAACTGATAAACAAGAAACACTACAACATCTTGTGCCACAAACTACCATGAGCGCAACAAATAAAAGACAAAATACTACGTTAACACCCTCAATATCAGCTAAAACAACAATCAAAGCAACTGACAACTCAACAATGAAAGAAGACTCAAATGAGACAAAACAAAAAGAACTGCGTCTGAAGAAAAAGGAAGAACAATTACGAATAAAAGAAGAATTGCTCAATGAAGATGTAAAGGAAAAATCAAAATTATTTGAACGTTTATTTAAAGCAGAAAATAGAAACTGAGCTTGAACAAACTGTTAAGACACTTAGTCGCAGGATAGAGAAGTACAAAAAACACTGAATCTAAAACAAATGAAGACCTCATAAATGGGATCCATGACAAAGTAGCTTAAGTATATTTTATCAAAGATTGACTCTGAAATTAACAAGTTGCAACAGCAGGCCAACTCGGATAATAGAAATACTGAACAGAATACGTCGAACAAATGCTCAGATACAGTATATTCTACAAATGTAAACTGCTGAATCTTTACGAACTGATTCTCCGTAAGCTCCCTCATTTCCAAAGCAAAGAACAGAAGGATATGACTGTGTATTATCATCTCCTGAGGAAGCTCGAAAAACACATAATCAATTGAACATGACAGATCTATATAAAATATATATCAATCAATTTCTAGATCTCATGCAAGAGTCCAATCTTGGTGCAAAAATCGACAACATCAATTGCTGTGCCCCCACCTGTGCAAGACGATATAGCTTTAGCAGGCAGCAACCCTTTAGACATACAAGTTTTGGTAAATATTGCCTCTGACTACAGTGCTCGGGAAGCATATACATTGCAACCCATCAAAACATGCTCTAAAACACCACATGATAATGAAAATTGGTATATGAATGGCAAATCTCTAGAAAAAGTGGAAAAGGCCTCGCATATTGGAATACAAAGAAACTCTACTTTGGCAACAATTGAAGAAAATCTTAAAAAAATCAAGAAGAGCACTTAACAGCCTAATGGGATGAGGACTACACGGTGAGAATGGGTTAGATCCAGCCACTGCCATCAGCATACTGAGAACATATGTAATACCGATAATGTTTTATGGTCTAGAAACACTTTTACCAGCCAGCCGACCTTTTGATCTATTGGAAAGACCGTATAAAAAGATGATTAAGCAAAATTTTTCACTACCAATGAACACCGCTGATCCTGCCATTTATATAATATCTGGTTTGATGCCTGCCGAAGCTGAGATACACAAAAGAGCTATTAATCTATTTGGAAGTATATGCAGATCAGGAAACGAGTCTACATAATGGCAAATTGCAGAACAACTATATATTAAAAATAGAAAGAGTAACAGCTGGTTTATTGAGATCAGAAAATTAATTATCCAGTACCGAATTTGTGATCCATATAGTTATCTATCCAGCCCACTGTCTAACACAGAATGGAAAACATTTATAAAGAAAAAGATTTAACAGTTATTGGACCTCACAAATTACCGAAAAGAGTACCCTCTATAAGTCTTTGAAATTCTTAAATGGTAAATTTCAATTTTGACCATGCCACCCTCTTGCAACAACAATTACAGCTAACATACGAGATATTGTCAGATTACCTATTCGTTTAAAGATAGCTACAGGAACATATATCTTACAGCAAAATAGAGCTGCTTATAAGAACTCGAATTTAGTGGCAACTTGTCTATTATGTGGACGTAGTGAAGAAACTTTAGAACATTTTCTGCTAGTTTGTACACAGCTTGAACATTTACGTAGCACGCTATAAGTAAATTTAATCAAAGAATGTAGTATGCTTCTCGCTAAATATAGGCATAGCTCTGATTTCAACTTGTTGCAGCTTATAGTTAATCCATATTATTATGCAACTAATTGTGATGTCTGCTGACATTTCTAACTGCTTAGAACCTCTATGTAGAAATTTGTGCTATGAGCTCCATACTAAAAGATACCAACTACTAGGCATTTAGCGTAACAATAGTTATGATATGAGAATATTTGTGAACATGAACTGCGAGACCCAACCCCAATATATCATACATTTCGATTATGGCATTTTAGATTTCAAGTGGATCAGTGTGGTTGAACTTTTAGATTTTAAGTGAAAGTAACTTTTAGACTTTTACTACTTGAAATCCGTACTCGAGCTTGTACAGTGTGAATACCTTTTTATCGAGAGTGGATATTTAAAGATTTTTTTTGACATTTCTCAAGGTGAACATGTCAAACATTTTGTGATCGATGTGTATTCGCGCCAGGAAAGGTAGCTCAAAGGTCAATATTTGTCACGCTCGGGGGCAACAGACGTTCGATGCATAGGAGCACCTCATAATCAAAGAATTGTACAACAATTTCGAGCTACACCGTTTGTGTTTCTTTAATCTGTTTAATTTTAATAGATCTATCTAGTACATTTAAATTTTACGTTTACAATCGGAATGCTAGAAATATCGTAACTTTTCCGAAATCCAAACTTTAAAATTAAATACACCGAGTCCAGCCCTGGCTTGGATTTCTCGAAAAATCTCGAGTTTTCTTTACAAACCCACTTCAATTTGAGTAAAAACTCGACTTAAGTTAACGTTTTGACTTAGTTTGTTTCGAGAAATCCAATCCAGTCTGGCCTCACCGACGCTTTTTTATTTTTTTCTGTTGTCACATAAAAAAAGAGTCAATGAGGCCGGTACGGTTGTGTATATGAATGAATAAGAGATAATTCTTTCTGAGTGTGATATCCATATAAAGATGAAATAACGGATGCAAACATTACCGGCTAAAATTACACAATATTCCGTTTAAAAATATTTCATGGCGGAAGTCCTCATACCTGTTCATCTGTGACGGCAATATGTGTACAGCCAGCTTGACATGAATTAATTAGCTCAGTTAACAGGTGTCGATAATGGCAGGAACATCTTGTTGACACACATTTCCCGGGGCCAGGGGGGCAATATTAATTAATTCTGTTTAATGTTTTGTTTTTTATTACTATTTAATACTGTTTGTTTGTATGTACATTTGCAATCATTGAGGTAATTCTAATTTCTGTATTAAATTAAAATGTCATTTTAAAATTGCTCAACCGGCAACGGTGTCGTTAATTATTGACAATAAAGAACAATGTATTGTCTGGTCTTTGTTTACATTACGTGTATACAATTAATTAATGAATACTATTCTTTTCTTTTCCAGGTAATTAATGCATACTTTTTGTTATTTAACTTAGTTTAATAATGTTACAATTTTTTTGTGCCTGCGCATTGTTT
Source organism: Bathymodiolus brooksi (assembly GCA_963680875.1). Lineage (NCBI taxonomy): Eukaryota > Metazoa > Mollusca > Bivalvia > Mytilida > Modiolidae > Bathymodiolus > Bathymodiolus brooksi. The sequence continues at coordinate 100,494,742 of OY804586.1, forward strand.
AAATAACCCATGTTATGTCTTCTTGCAAGTTTGTTATGTTTTAAATAAATACGTAATGTGTATTGTTGTTTTTCGAAAATTTCCTGCAGTTTTATCAGTACTTAGTGATTGATGACGCAACCCGTCCAATTGTATTTCTTTAGTCGAAAAGTATTCGAAAAACGTCAAAATTCTCTATATATTTCATATATATAAAACGACATTTGTTCCAAAAAATATTTTGAAGTCGTTTCTGCACGGATTTTCTTCAAATCAACACATTGTCCAAAAAGCACTCTCAGAAATGTACACAAGTCATTTTGAACATGTTTGGAGCTCAATTAGTTATAGTATTTATTATATAAATCCTATATTCATAACATCGCTGTATCTTTGCAAAACGTAACGTACTGTTTGCTTTTGTTTGAAAGCGCAGGAATTTTCCATTGGCAACGTTCATTGTAACGTCACACGTTTCCATGGGAGAGTGAACAGAAAAACCATAATTCACTAGTGAAATTATGGTTTTTATTTAACCGAGAAATTATGGTAATTCCCAGGCATCTATATAATAATTGTGAATATTCATGAAATAACCCTATAATTAAATATTTATTACATGTACAAGACACAACAATTATCAATGTTTATTTCGCTGGTCTTAGCACCTCATACACTCTGCATACCACTGTATCTTTCCATTTCCTGTCTTCTTGCAGTTCGGGGGTATGAGGTATCGTTGCAGGTACGTCTTCTTCTCGGCGTTCAGTGGTGTCTTGTTGAGCTTCCCTGCACCGAAGTACGAGTATTCTCTGCGCAGGCAGTCGGGTCCGAACAGTTCGGGAAATAATCGTTAACAGGACGCCAATATGTCCAGGGTTGTGGCTGTGGTGCTTTAGTCTTGTAATTCACGATATTATATGGGCACTGGGATGTCGAAAATGGTTTCTGGTGCTGCTGGTGGAGCTGCTTGTTGCGGATCCTCTTGTGGAGCTACATGTTTTTGTGCAGCTGCTGGTGGCTGACCCTGAATAAGCATCTGCTGCACTAGTGTGGTTAGTTGGGCCATCTGGTCGTCCATGGCCGTGCTGAACTGTGCTACCTGGACCTTCATGGCGGTCTGTTCTTCCGATAACGCCTCGAGGTTCTGGTTTATTTTGTCGATCTTTTTTCCGAGATTTTGGTATAGTCTCTGCTGTTGGCTGTTGACGCCCAGGGACAAGTCGAGCAACTGTCTGTCTTCCAGAATTGGTGAAGCTGGTCGGATGTTGTCCAGTGCAGTGCAGGTAAGAAGTACTCGTCAGTGTGGTTGATAATTGCATTCAGCATGGTTATCACTGGTGACCATGGTAAATGCGGTGGCGGCAGTGTAGGTGATCTAGGCGATGATGGTGCAGTTGTTGCTGCTGGTGTTGGCGATAGTTTCAGTAACGTCCTACTGCGTACCACAGCTTTAGGCTGAAATAAAAATGCAGAATTTAGTACGATTACAGGAAATAAACAATTAATGTAATAATTTATTGTCAGAGTTCGAATGAAATCAATTGATTACAAACGGATCATAAGGCTAAAAATAATAAATTGTTTGCTGTTTATCTACCCATGTATCCATGGGTGTGTGTGTAGGTAGGTAGGGAAGTTTTCTTTTCTTTTTTTGGTTGTCATCTCCACCGTAGACTGTTGTGGTTGCATATTTTCGACGTTCGTGTTTTGTTCTGTTGTACCTTGTGAACGGGCCCACCCCATCAAATTATAAGTATCTGTTCACATTAGGTTCTGGAACTTGTAGGGATCTTTCGGGACTCCATCAGTGGACAGGCCTTTTCCGAGGACCTGGTAGTTATCTACCTGGGTTTGTTCGATTAATTTTCGTGCCAAGCATGTAATTTAAAGCGGGGATTATCATTTCCGGTTATTAGTATATGATTTCCGGGGAAAAAAGTTTTCATTACCGGGAATTTTTATACCCCCGCTCCCCGAAGGGGGAGGGGGGTATACTGGTTTACCTCTGTCCGCCCGTCCTTCCGTCCGTCCAAGATATTTTTCTCAGTAACTGTTGATGGCAGAAATCTGATATTTGGTCACAAGCATCATATAGGTATACCATATTGTGGGTAGCGTTTTTGGACCCATCAGATTCCTACTTCCTGTTTGCCGACTTAGTTGGTTTTTATACACATTGTATATGCACATTTTTCTCAGCAACTATTGATGACAGAGATCTGATATTTGGTCACAAGCTTCATATAGGTACCCCATATCGTGGGAAGCGTATTTGGACCCATCGGATTCCTACTTCCTGTTTGCCGACTTTGTTGATTTTTATACACATTGAACATATATGCTCATTTTTCGTCGCATTTTTCTCAGCAACTATTGATGGCAGAAATCTGATATTTGGTCACAAGCTTCATATAGGTATGCCATATTGTGGGAGGCGTTTTTGGACCCATCAGATTCCTTCTTCCTGTTTGCCGACTGGGTTGGTTTTTATACACATTGAACATATATGCACATTTTTCTCGGCAACTATTGATGGCAGAAATCTGATATTTGGTCACAAGCTTCATATAGGTACCCCATATCGTGGGAGGCGTTTTTGAACCCATCGGATTCCTACTTCCTGTTTGCCGACTTTGTTGATTTTTATACACATTGAACATATATGCTCATTTTTCGTCGCATTTTTCTCAGCAACTATTGATGGCAGAAATCTGATATTTGGTCACAAGCTTCATATAGGTACCCCATATCGTGGGAAGCGTTTTTGAACCCATCGGATTCCTACTTCCTGTTTGCCGACTTTGTTGATTTTTATTCACATTGAACATATATGCTCATTTTTCGTCGCATTTTTCTCAGCAACTATTGATGGCAGAAATCTGATATTTGGTCACAAGCTTCATATAGGTACCCCATATTGTGGGAGGCGTTTTTGGACCCATCAGATTCCTTCTTCCTGTTTGCCGATTTTGTTGATTTTTATACACATTTAACATACATTTGTATATGCACATTTTTCTCAGCAACTATTGATGGCAGAAATCTGATGTTTGGTCACAAGCTTCATATAGGTACCCCATATTGTGGGAAGCGTTTTTTTACCCGTCAGATTCCTACTTCCTGTTTGCCGAAGAGCGGGGGTATCATAGTTGAGCATTAGCTCACAGTTCATCTTGTTATATAAACTTATGAACTGAATTTAATATATTAAGCTTATAAGTAAATACATTTAAATGAATCGTTTATAACTGTATAACAAAATTTAAGTACCTGTAAATATAGTGCGTTCGCTGTAGGCGTCTTCCTTTTCCGAGGACCTGGTAGTTATCTACCTGGGTTTGTTCGATTAGTTTTCGTGCCAAGCATGCAATTTAAAGGGATATTGTCTACCAGCTGCGTAATTTTTTCATACCCAAAATTATTGTCGATTTCGTACTGACCTTCATAAAATGAAGATTAACACCGAGTTATGTTGCAAAAGATACGATTTTTTGACAAAAAAGACCCAAAACTATCGTTATCAGAATTATTGTCTGGATGACAATATTCAAATCTATTCATATGGCCTTCTATGTGAACATGTCTTGAGCATGCACACTGTTTAGAAACAATAAACAACATGTGGTTCTTGGGAAAAAGAGAAACTGTCAACGCGTGGAAGAAAGCGGACTTTGACGGATTCAGAGATAAAGAGGAATAGAAGTGAAGTATCTTCCAAATGGAACAAATGCAGGATATATGTAGAGGATCAGTTGGACCGTTGCCGTTGGATGGAGTGAACTCGAGGAAGTGCTTGATTATTGTTGATAGGTAAGCCGAGCATGTTGCCTTCTTTTCTCAATCGTTTTTCATATTTTATGAACTTATGATGATGCCTATGATCATTTTCGATAGATATTAATCAATATATGTAATTTTGCACCTGGCAACAGCAAATTATTGTCAATGAGTAGCATAAAACGGCCGTAGTTGCGAGGTAAACAAACACAAATTTTAAGAGGCCAGCAAAGGCGAAATGGGAGTGCAAAAATGATATCAATGGCAATGCAGTTTATTATTATCAATTTAAAAAAAAAAAATCGAATCAATTCATTTTTAATGCAAGAATTAAAACTGTACATGGCTTAATGAAAACCCTATAAAGTTCTTTTTATTCAAGCAAATTTATTTCTTTGATATACAACATATAATTAGGCTTTTAATTTTATCAAATTTCAACAACTTGGACATGAAACTTAGTTTTGGGAACCAAAAGTATATACCTTACTTTCTGCGAATTATCACTATAATGGAACATCAGTATGTATTTTTCAAATAAAAGCTTTCTATTTAAAGAAGCTTCATTTCAATTACACTTTTAGTTTGGATCCTGTAAGTATAATATATAATTATAAAGAAGGTTTTGAAGAAATGATATGAATATCCATTGAAATTTTCAAGTTTCAGAACTTTTTTTATATATGACTACAACATTTTACAGAAAATTTCAGAATGACCATGGCTAAATGAAAATCATTTTCAATTCCTTTATGTAAACAAGTTTATATCTTGGGTACTGGAAATACATTACATAAATAAGGTTAAAAGTACTTTTCAACAAGTTTGAACATAAAACTTTGTTTATATGGGAGCCAAAATTATATCTTCCTGTCTGTGAATTATCACCATAGTGGAAAATCAGTGTGTATCATTTATATAAAAAGCTTTCCGTTTAAATAAGTGTCATTTCAGTAGCATTTTTAGTTTGGATCCCGTAAGTATGATACATAAACAAGGTTTTTAAAAAATAATATGAAGATCCATAGAAATTTGCAAGTTTCAGAAACTTTTCTATATATGTGACTAAAATTTTACTGAAATGTCCTGAACTGCATATTTTAGACTATGACTAAATGAAAATCGTTTTCAATTTCCTTATGCAAACCAAGTTTATTTCTTGACTATTCTAAAAACATTACATTAACTAGTTTTTTTTACTACATTTCAACAATTTTGGACATAATTTTTAGTTCAGGGAGCCAAAATTATACTTTACTATCTTAGAATTATCAACAGACATGATAGAGGGAAATCAATATGTATTTTTCATATAAAGGCTTTCTATTTAAAGAATTGTCATTTGAACAGCTTTTTATCCCCTCGTCAACGAAGTTGCGAAGGGATATAGTAACGCTACCGTCCGTCCGTCCGTCCGTCACATCCTTGTGAACACTCTAGAATCAACATCCTTCAATGGATTTTGACCAAACATGGTACATACTTAGTCCTTAAGAGAATTTGAAACCCTATTGATTTTCAAGGTCACAGGGTCAAATTTTTACTGCGTAACATCCTTGTGAACACTAGAATCAACATACTTCAATGGATTTTGACCAAACTTGGTACATACTTAGTCCTTAAGAGAAGCTGGAACCCTATTGATTTTCAAGGTCGTATGTCAAAGATCAAGGTCACAGGCTCAAATTTTTACCGCATAACATCCCTGTGAACACTAGAATCAACATCCTTTAATGGATTTTTGACAAAACTTGGTACATACTTAGTCCTTAAGATAACCGAAACCCTGTTGATTTTCAAAGTCATAGCCTCATAGGTCAAAGGTCAAGATAACCGGGTCAAAATTTTACCGCGTAACATCCTTGTGAACACTCTAGAATCAACATCCTTCAATGGATTTTGACCAAACTTGGTACATACTTAGTCCTTGAGAGAATCTGGAACCCTATTGATTTTCAAAGGTCAAGGTCACCGGGTCAAATTTTTAGGCGAGGCGATACGCCACGCTTTGCCCTTGTTTAGTTTGGATCTTGTAAGTATGATTTATAGACAAGATTTTTAAGAAATAATGGGAAGATCCATAGCAATTTGCATGCTTCACCGTGTGTGAATTTAACAGTAGACCGATGGCCCATGTCTGTGTTAAAATCATGCAGGTTTTTGTAAAATTATCTTTTTTATGCAAATTACTACAAAAACTGGTAATTTCAGACAAATGTGATTTTGTAGTGATTGATATTTGTACTTTTGATTTAGATATTCTGACCAAGGTATTTCTAGAGTAGAAGAAATGAGCAGCCATCACATTTCAACGAAACGGATGAAACTGGAGAAATCGAGTTCATTTGTGAACCCATTTGAGTATGTTCATTTTGTTAAAGATTAGACATATTCTACATTATGTTTATAGGTAACATTGTCAATATTGTTCAACAACACAGTTTCCTATTAATTATTGTGGCTTGCATAGTGATACTACTAGTAGCTATATTATATAGGGATCATGTTGGCTTCTGCGTCATCGTTACATTTTCATCAATCCACAAGCTAAAATGGCCAGTCCTCCTTAGCTACTTACGGGAATGAAACCAAACTGGGACAGAATTGACGCACGTCTGGCGCACCAAATTTTTCCTGGAACTTTGATGTAATTTTGTCTCTTTATATTGGGTTGTGTAGATGTGTGCTGGATACATGTATATAGATTTAATATTATTTTGAAAGCTTTTTCGTTATACAGCTGCACATCAGAACCATATAACAAAATGTGTTTCGATATTATACACATACACTGTAATGCACAATTATTGTTTATTCTTACAGTCTCTCAATAGATATTACTGAAGAGGGCAGTGATGATTCTGACGATGGAGATTTTGAACCTAGCCTCAACTTCACTCCAAGGTTTGTCATGTTAATTTCATATGTTTCAGTTGTAACTTACATGCTTGAAATTTTGTCATAATAACAGAACCATGCATGATCATATGTCATAGGAGCTTTATTATACCCCCACTCCACTGGAAAAGGGGGGGGGTATACTGTTTTACCTCTGTCCGTCCGTTCGTCCCAAGATGTTCATAACATTTTTCTCAGTATTTATTTATGGCAGCAATCTGATATTTGATCATAGGCTTCAGAAGGGTCAATCGAAAGTCGCAAACCGCTGCGTTATCCATGGTCAAGTCCGGTAGAAGTCCCATCCGATGAAGGGAAAGACATCAACAACAAATGAAGATCAGTTCTGATTTGGGTAACACACCCTGTAGCCATTGACCAACTCGTGATGCCTGCCGTAGAACTTCTTGAGGGATGACCACAACCTAAAATCTGTCTACAAATCGCTCAAATCCTTCATAAAGTGGACTTGTAATGATATGTTTAGTTGCTCATTCACTATACATTCGAGATATTCATCTTGAATTGAAAGTTAGGGCTCCATAGATCATAATCTCAATTCTATTGTTTTATTCTTGTGAATTACATTGTATGTATTTTTCTACTTCAGGTGGCAGACAAGTTACAACAAAAAGACAGCTAGATGGTCTGAGTAGGGGAATTTCAGTGTGTCTGGCACATTTTACCATTGCTTTTACGCCTGTACTACAGATCAATCCTCCCATTCCATAAATAGGTCATTCCTGACATATATATCATCCATAAATAGATCATTCCTGACATATATATCATCGTGTTTATTTCCTCCCATTCCATAAATAGGTAATTCCTAACATATCTATCATCAATATCATCATGTTTATTACATTTACCTGACATATATATCATCCTGTTTATTGTTGACCTATCATAAATTTTGACATTTACCATTTTTTTATTGTAACCAACTAAATCAGTATGATTGCTTACCACAAATACAATATATATTGTAACTATTGAAGTCTATTCACTCTTTATTACAATTGTATAAAATAACACATGGATCATTATATTTTTCCTGATTATGATAAAAATAAACAATATATGGATGAACTAATGGTATTTATCTACGCCAAAGAGATTCTAAAAACCTGTTACCAAATAAACAAATCCAGGTGTCTTGGATGTCAATATCTTGTTGCAAATCAACTTTATCATGAATGCTTCACTAATACTCTTCATGAAATATTTGAGTTTTACTTTGAAGAAGCGCTAAATGGAATAGAACACGAAAAAATAGTAGAACTGTGGAAATCTTACGTTAGTAAGTTTCATATTCCTAACAAATCTTGTGTACATTCTATTGACACATATAACAGGGACTGGTGGAAGGAAAAAAGTGACATTTCAATTCAATATGAATATAAAATAAAACAAACTACCCAAATATTGTCAATATTGGATTTAATGTGAAAATAACACAGATTTTAAGGATGGTTTCTACTAATAAACTTGTCGAGAAGGTTTACACCAACTTATCACAACCAGCTGCTTACTCTAGCGCACAAAAGATTCATAATGTTTTATTGCGTAAAGGATATAAAACACCAGGAATATATAAGATAAAAAAGTGGTTACAAAATCAAGACGATTATAGTCTTCAACGTCCCATCCGTCGCCAATTCAAAAGGGCAAGAGTGGTTGTCTCCTCTTTTGATGAACAACTGGATGTAGATCTGTTGGATATGCAGTCATTAGCGAAATACAATGATAATGTGAAATACTTACTTGTAACAATTGATGTTTTTTCACGTTATGTTCGAGTTAGACCATTGAAAAATAAAACTGCAAAAGCAGTCGAAAAGAGTCTTGCAGATATTTTATCAAATGTGAATGTGAAAAAGATTAGAACTGATGGAGGTGGAGAATTTAACAACAAATGGATAAAACAACTGTTAAAAGAGAAAAACATTTACCACCACATAACGTTAAATGAGGTTAAGGCTAATTATGTGGAGAGATTTAATAAAACACTTAAGACAATGATATTTAAATATCTTAACAGACAGAAAACAAATACATATTTAAATGTACTTCAAAAGCTAGTTCAATCTTATAATTCTACCCCTCATCGATCACTCAATAATATTGTTCCTAAGGATGTAAATGACACCAACAGCGCCAATTTATGGGCTTATCTGTACTTAGCACCTTCTCAGTCTAAAAGTAAAATAAACGATAAAACCCAAGGAAAGAAAACAAAAACCACCAAACGAAAGCAGCTCTATAAATTCAGAAAGGGTCAACTTGTTCGGATATCACATCAGAGGAAGATCTTTACTCGTGCATATAACGAACAATGGTCTTATGAAGTGTTTAAGATATATAAACGCTTTCAAATTCAAGCAATTCCTATGTATAAGCTCAAGGATCTATTAGAACTTGAAATTGATGGTAACTTCTATCAAAGTGAACTACAAGCTGTTGATAAATCTGAAGAGACTTTGTGGGAAATTGAAAAGATCTTACACAAGAAGAAACGTAGCAATAGTATGCAGTACTTTGTCAAATGGCGTGGCTACCCAAAGCGTTTTAATTCTTGGGTTGATGAGTCTGCTATTCAAAATATTAATTAGTAAATTTTTTTGTTTGTTAAGAATAAAAGAGAACAGCAACTATCATATGTAATTTTAATGAAATATGATGTACAATTGCAACGATATAATTAAAAAATAAAATTGTTTGCCTTGTTTGTAATTGCACAACTTCTAACATTCTACTGACATAAACACAGCATTGATATGATTATTAATCAGAATCTACCTCCATAGTTTGTCGAATACGATAATGTCCAAATGCTAAAGTGTCAATCCCAGAATTCAAAATATATCTCTTATCGTCAAATCCAGATAAACCCAACTTGTTAACGTTTATTATTTGAAGATTATGCTTTTTGCTGCGAATGAGATTCATGTTACACATAACGGTTTTTCCTTCCAATACACAATTTACATACTGTTCGTGTTTTAAGTCATTTTTTACAACGGCTTTCTGAATACCTTTTGCTCTCTTATGCTCGACCATGTCATATTTCAAGGAGTACATTTTACTTCGAAGTCCTACAAACTCAACAATTGGTTTTGATGCAGTTTCATCTTTAAATAAACCAGGCACCTTTGCATTTGTAGTATTGTATAATTTGTGATCTTTTGGGTAATTAGAGAAATCATACAGATGCATGTCCTTTTTCATGTCTTCATGCAAATCTTCAGTTTTTATATGATAGAGTAAGCTGTCTGTATCAGTCATCATCAGTTTTGCACTGTTACCATACTTTTTCATTACATGATTGTAATGGTGGTCATACATAATGCATTTTGCCAGCTCCAGAATAGTCATTCCAACAGACAACGGTTTGTTCAGTTTTAATACTGTCTTTTTACATTGCACCGCAGCTAGATCTTCGTTGAATATCTCCAATCTTTCAAATGACGATCTCGATATCCTTTTCAGAAGTCTCTTCTTATTATGGATGAGGGAAATATCAACCCTATTCCTTAAATTTTCCATAGTCTTTCCAAACACTGCATTGTTCATTAACTTAAAGAAAGACTTTCTGAATTCTCCATCTGCCTCTTGACGACGCTTTGTATTCAGTTCTACGTATTCCTTTAAAAATGAATATTGAGTAAATTCCAATATTCTGTGTATCTTTTTTATTTTCATTCCTAGCTGAAGATACAGCTGTAAATTTCGATAATGACAAACATAGTTATGCTTCTTATAGAGAGTACATAAAAGTTTAGGTGTTTTTGCTCTTGAGTGGGTAGATTTCTTTCCCGGTTGTGGTGTTTTTGCTTTGGAAATGGTGGATTCCTTTTTTTGTAACTTTGACCAAAGATCTTTACTATATGGAGATAACATGTCATCAGATACAGAATTTGATTCTGGCGCAAGAGAGTAGTCACTGTGAAGATCGTGGAGTTCTTTAGGATAATCAAGATCAACTTCTAATATATAACCTTTTGTAGAATTTATGTCAACACTTTCTACTTTAAATTGTTTACATTCATCTTCATTTAGGAACCGGAAATCTGAAACAGGAAGTGGAAGCTGCATTGCCTTTCCATACAGATTATTACAATCATGATAGATTAAATAAGATGATTCTTCGGTAGGATCATAGGTATCTTCAAGGTATTTATTGTTGGCTTTGGCATATCTGTTTGACACCTGTGAAACTCCTCCACGTAAACCTGATTCAATGAACAAATAAGCATCTGATATATCTTGAGTTATTAGTTCTAATCTGCATTTAGATATTTTTAAAGCAGCACTCCATGCTAATCCTGGACAGGTGAAAAAATGAGCCGGATCAAGACCATAGTTTGATAGACACTCATCCCTAAATCGTTCGAAAACGTCGGCAAGTTGTAGCACATCCGATTTCAAATACAAATCGTGATATTCACCCATATGTCTTATCTCAAATTTTTCCCAAACATTTTTTGCATGATCATAGTCTTCGTCAGAGATGTGAGATTTTGTAAGATCGTTATAAAATGCGTCTTTTGGGGGTAGAACATTAACGCTAAACTTGTCTTTATTGTCCATCCACGTATATGGATATACACCTTTTCGTAATAGCAGTTTTCTTTTTTCTGTAGTTGGAAACTCTTGAGCTAATTTCTTGAAATGATTTGAATCTTCCTTAACCAGATCCTCCACAAGTCCCGATAAACTGTTTGGTAAACATTGATAAAGAGTCTAAAAAACGAAGGGAACCCAACGAAAAAGACACATACTTTTCAAAGTTGTTGGGGATACATGAAATTTTTCTTTGTTTGAATTGTCCAATGCTTTGCATAATCAAATGTGCATCATACGATCTTAGATTATGGAAATAAACGGGTGTGTAGGAAGGATATTTATAGTTTAAGTTGCAATTTGAACACGCACTTCCTCGGTATTTACCACTAATGTGGCAATGATCCCTAACTTTGCCTGATATCATACTAAACTCTTCTCCACAAATAAAACATTGCTTGCTGTTTTGAAAAGCAATTTCATCTTCATTCGTCATATGCAAAGGTTCTATGTGATCTAAAATCTCTCGTATATATTCCTCTTCTTGCAGTAATGATTCTAAGAAATGTTTACTGGCGTCTGAACCACGATAAATTACAGGTGGTTTTGTATATCTGTCATCAACACAAACAACTTGATATCCATAACCACAAATTTCATAGTCGGCTGTAACTGTAGTATTCGATTTTGAAGGGCTTGGAAGACAAGTGTCTTTTTTTTCGTACTAAAGCTTCGAAATCACAGTAAACTACGAAAGGTACTCTAAGTTGTTTTGAAAAGTCATCAAATTCTACTATGTCATCACCATTTCCTTTTATTGGATACTCCACGTGTTGTGCGTCATATTACGAACAGTATTTTAAATGTTTTGTCAATACTTTTTTAGAAGTAAATCCCTGGAGACAATAACGACAAAACTTATATGCAGTTCCTAGACAAGTCGTTCTCGACAATAACCTGTCTAAGTTTTTAATGTAACAATAATGTTCATTCCCATCTCTGGTTATATACAATAAATCGATTTCTATTGATTTGTTGCGATGTTTGCTGATGTGAATTGGGAAAAAATTATTGTCTTCGTATCCAATGACATTTACGGCAATGTTATTTTGATTTTCGAACCTTGGAATGTCTCTGATTTGTACAGGATATTTAATATCTTTCATATTCAATTCCTTCTGATATGAGATGTAATTCGAAACCCTCTGTGGGTTATTTTTTGCAGGATGTATGTGAGCTAGTATTGCATACAGGAAACATTTTTCGTCACTGTTTTGAATATTGATGATTGAATGCGAATCCTTCAGTGACTTTGGTAGATCGAAATAGTTACTTCCTCCTAATGGTTTATATTGTACTGTGTGAACTTCTATGTGTAAGACAGCATTTAATGTCCATCCTGATCCTCTGGCAATGTACTCATCAAACGATGTAAACTGTTTTTGGAACGCTTCATTTAATGTATTATCTGTCATAGCATCCTTTGAAAGTAGTGTATAGGTTTTACTCTTAAAATAAGGTTGACTAAAGTCTCTTTCTTCATTGTTAGTTTCTCTCATAAACTCAACATGCAGGTTTATATACCATTTAAGATGTTTCATTTGCTCACATTGTTTTTTCAAGTGATCCATAATTTCATGTTTTGTGTTAGAATAGAAAGTTAGCAAGTCATATCTATCCAAATCAGATGGGAAAATTTTCATAACATTTACAGATTTATCAAATGCCTCCTTTGTTGTTTTTGTATGATCAGATTGGTTTGCAACGTTACCTCCATCTTGATTACTATAATGGAATGATTTCATATGATTGAATAACGATGTGTAATCGTTGTGTTTCATTCCACACTCTTTACAATTCAAATCGCGTTGAAATTCTTATATCCAATTAAATGACCTTGTTCGTGTCTTTTTAGATTGTCCGATCGTTCAAACTTTCTCTGACATAAAAACAACATAATTTCTTTTTATGTGAATCAATATGACGATTGAATGTTGCTCTGTGTTTAAAGCTTCTGTTACAAATATTACACATTAATCTCTCATCCGTTCCCAAATTCCTTTTCAGAGAGCGCAATTCGTTTTCGAATCTTCTACTTCCTTCCGGATATTTTTGATAAATTGTATCTAAAATAGAATCTAGATCCATGACAGAGAAATAAGACTTTCTTATATGATAGATTTATTCATGAAGAACTGTACATTTTAACATATATGTATATATTTACTTAAATAAGTCACTATTCTATTGGTTTATTTATTCCTAACATAACATTGATTGATGAACAATTGCCACAACCTTGCTATAATATATATAAAAAAATAATAACAATGTATGCAAATTCACAATCACATATGAGAAAAAATATATACCTCAATGGTTTTTATTGGTTAATAAATTCCTAGCATGACACTGATTAATAAACAATGACCACAACCTTGTTGAAATATATACATGTATTGGTTAATAAATTCCTAACATGACGTCGATTAATAAACATTGACCACAACCTTGTTGAAATATATACAAATTCACAATTGTGTATGAGAAAAAATACCTCAATTTTTTAATTGGTTGATGAACAATGACCTTGTTAAAAATGAATAAGTGAAAACATTTTACATACGGTTAATATCACGATTAATAACATACATATATATTCACCACTATTTGAATATCTAAAACTTAAATGTCAACCATTTTTGTCTATTTTTCGTATATTTTTTTTTGCGGATTTTCTTTGTATGAATGGAGTCAAAAGTGTCATATGACATTTTTACGAAAGGTTTATTGAATTCTGTTTCACCTTCACCATATTGTTCAGTCTGTGTTTCCGCATCTGGTTTTATATTATGTGCACTAATTCCATCAGCTTGACAATTCTGCTCATCCTTAGTTAAATCTTTGAGTCCTAAATCATTTTCAGAACATGATAATTTTTCCGACTTGAGACGTTCCAGTTCTTCATATTTCTGCTTTGTTATCAGAACGAATTCTCGACTCATATTTCCGATACGATTGAATAATTAAGGGAAGTATGTTACTGATTTTTAGCAGACGTATTTTTCTTACACGTTGCTGTAAAGATTCCTCGATTACTCTTCTTATTTTATGTCTATTCACGCTTAATTGTCTTTTACTATGTTTAGGTAATGGAATAATTCCCTTCAATAAGTTGAAAATAATTTCTACCAATAATTTCAATTGATGCTCATTAGTCACTTGTAGCACTGCTTTCCTTTGTTCGCTACCACAAGAATTTATAAACAACAGAAAATATTTGTCTTGCAATGTTACCTTTCTCATTTTACGGTCGATACACTATTGTACCTTCCCCTGGAAATATTCTAGTCCTTAAGCAATACAGTTTGTTTGAATGTGGGTTCATGTCGGAAACCAAATATCCATATGGAACTGATGATGTTGCCTTATCAAATGCGTCTATGAAATACTTTAACTGTTGTGGGAATGCTTGCCTTCCAAATGTTTGAATTTGTAATTGATCGCGATAGTTCTTAAATAATACAAAGTAGTGCATGTTCAGACTGAGCGCGCGCATTACTCGTCCTTTTTGGAATAAGTTTTGAACAAGATATATTATTGTCATATTAAAATGATGTGAGCCAACGCAAACTAACTGTTCCATTGATGTGTTATTCGCACACTGACTCATTAAATCATCCATTACACAAATGAAATGTTTGTTATCTTTTCGTAAGCTCATCAAATCGGTTTCTGTTGGTAACCCTTCCTGAAAATGGATATTTTTGATGGTTTTTAACATTTCGCTGAACTTTGATTGCCAAACCGATCCATAGCAATAAAGAATATATGATGGAGGTTCTTTAAACATAATCTCAGCATTTTCTAATAATTTTTTCACGAATTCTGTTTTACCGCAATTTGTCGGTCCACATACTAAGATTGACGTTGGTGTTTCGAATTTTATAATGGGTAGTTCATCATCTTGGAACATTATGATGACTGGTTTTGAATTGTAATACAAATTGTTTTAATGTATTATTTTATCACTCATACAGACTGATTGACACTTTCCAGAATGTTGTAAACAATATGGAAACATATTTGTAACATAACTACAAACAAATTCATCATTGTTAAAGTAATTGTCAGAAAAAAACCTCACAATGGATTCCATCTTTCTTCCTCTACATCTATTGAACAAATAAAATATACAATAGTGTCCACATACTCTTGACATATTGGTTTGTAAACGTTTGTTATTGTAGTAGACTGTTAATCCCTTTTCATCGAAGAAATTCGAGAAATTATATGGATAATACTTTGGTGGATGACCAAAACTATCAAAAAATTCCCCAGTATGTTGGTTTGGAATGTAAACAGCCAACCAATGTTGTCCTGGTTTCTGTTTAGGATCTGTATTGACAATAAAACCACATGGAAAAGTTTCAATGTTTCTAGGCATTTCGTCTGCAGCATATATTCCAACAATATATTGTGACAAAACAGGATCACATTTAACAACACACTGAAGATCGTTTGCGTTCATTCTTTCACCACTCAAAAGTGACGTCACGACTTTGAGATATTTCAAAATAACCTTGTCTTTCAGCTAATACAATGCAGTTGGCTGTGTGTGGAAGAGCAGTATTGAAACTGACATCAATTCTAAAGTTACCCCTCTTTTGAAGTGAAAGATGTTCATTTCCAGCAAAATCTGGTTGAGTATCAAATGCATACAAGGCAAATCCTCCCGCAATGTCTTCCCTAGATAAGTCTATTCCTTCATTATTTAACCATTTTTTAGTCGCTTCAAGCAGACCAGTCAAGACTGGTGTAATTGTATAACCATTATTACGGTTGTAGCTTAATTGCATTGGTCCTCCATTGAGGGATATACCATCAACACTCAGACTTATCTGGCTAAGATCATAATTTTGGAAATTCCATGGATTCTTCGTTAGCGATCCACTAGACGTAGCCTCACTACACACGAAGCCAATAACGATTTTATTAGGACAGACATCTTGAAAGATATTGTTCCATGAGAAATTCAGTGTTCCTTTACTAAGGGTCATGGAGGCTATTTCACATTTAGAATAAGGATATTTAGCTGATGTAATACCAAGCATTGTGTTATGTGCAGTAATAACTGCTGGATTAACCTGCACTTTAGCTACTCTCAAAATCATCTGCTCGAAATCAATTATATAGTCTTTGGAGGTATTACTCAATAAGCAAAATTCTGGTTTTGTTCTGTGAAATTTCACAGAAATTCCCACTTGGTTGATCAAATATCTATTTATTTGAAAAAAATCATGCAGAATCGGCCCTTGTAGGTCCAAAACCTTTGATTGTGCGATGTAAGCCATTCTGACTTGCGTTTGTGTTGTCGCCATTGGTAAAATCCACATCATCGAAATAACCTGCAGTGTCCTTTAACCACAACTGTGTATGTAATTGCGATTGTCTGGCATCTGATCCATACCTTAGCAAAGTTTGAATGTAAGCTTTATATGGGTAGAATCCAGAGGTAGATGACATCACTTTTCCTTGAATGGAAACGTCTATTTGAGAAAATAAAGAGTGTAGAAATAAATTGACTGGTGCAACTTCTTCGTCAGGTTCCAGATTTGTTCCGTCTTTGTGTTTTACCCTCAGTCTGACATACATTTGACTTCTCATCAAGTCTAAATATTCCATCCCGTTAGTTCCGGAAATATTAAAAAGTATAGGCGATTCATTAGAAATTGTTGACGTTGGTTGAATGTTTTCCATTTTTATATTTTCAATCCCTGTTTGTGTTGGAGGTAAATCAAATAAGTCTAACGCACTAATTTGCCCCTCTGTAAAGAAATCTCTGTTCAACATAGCCATAATTTAGATTGTAAAAATGTCGACTTTCCTCGGTGTCTTTTTTGATTTTTTTGTGTTTCCCGTCCTTCTGGTTTTCGACGATTTCTTATTTCTCTTCCTATGTGTTCCCGATTTTTTCCCAGTTGATTTTTTCTTGTTAGCTCTTCGACGTTTATAATGTCTACTGCTTTTTCGACCTTGACGATTTCTTTTTAATGAAGACTTTGTCGATTGTGCTCGGGCTATTTCACTTTTGGCCTGGTCCACTGTTGCTTGTGCAGGTGACACAATTTTAACTGGTATCTCATTTATTTCCTGATTGTGTTGTTTTACTTTAGTAGTTTTTTCAATGGGCACAACTGTTTCCTTTCCTCCACCACGTACAAACGATCCGCCTTTTTGATGTTCACTAATCCTACCGGGTCCTCTGTTTTTATAATATTGTAACCATTTATCAACATTAGGAATGTATAAATCGGAAATACTCATAATTACAATAAAAAGGGATATTGACGAAAATGAAGTGTAATCGACACTGGTTTCTTCAGAAAGGTTGCTAATTTAAAAGATCTGTCTGTTATATAAATCTCAAAATCAAAAACTTGTGACTTATTTACATCAATGTAATACAGTTGCCAAAACGATTCAATCCATTCTCCTTTTTTTCTAGGTGATACTGCACGCATCAAGCTTGACTGCTGTTTGCCACTTAATATAGAAACACCCGCTATATTACAAAATATATACAACTGATTCGTATAGTTCGTTTGTTTTGAATTTTCCTTTATGAAAATATCACAAAGTGCAATCTTCCACACTCCAGTCAAAGTCAATGGTTCTGTCAAATGAACTTTGAAGTTGTAGGATGTGTTATTTGGGAAGTATTCCAAATTGTTTTCGTCATCGCTTTGAACATGTACAAATATGTTTGACATCTTTACACGCAAGTTGTTTGTTAGTTTATGATGGGTTGGTGGTCAGTATAAAGTCTAAAATATAGTGCTTTTACATCCTTTGTTTAGCTTCACTTATGGCATTGGACAAATGTGGCATGAGCATTCGCAAGTAATTCCACTGTCGTAGGTTGAAATACAATCCTTTCTTCCTTGCTTTCCTTTCCGTTAAGTGACCCAGATCTACTTGTATTTGTCGATTATGCAAGCAAACGTTTACATAGTAATTGTCTGGTAGATTGAACTGTTTCATGTAATTGCAATATGTCTCATTTATATTTAGTTCAATTTCTTCCTGCAACAATATTTGTTTACAATCGGATTCATTACGATAAATGTAATCAGTGCTACGTTCTTTGATAATAACTAGTGTGGTTGTCGTCAGAGCTAGCATTACAAGAACACCTGTCCATTTCACAATATTAATATGAATTGCATATTGTTCATAGATAGATCTAATGCTAGATGCTAAACTTGTGTCTGACCTTTGAAACTTGACACTTGTTCTATCAAGACTATCAACAGAGTTCACTCTTAGAATTGACATGTTGAATCGTTGGCTTTGAAATCTATAATAAATGTTTTTTTGTTCATACATTCCCTTTTATATTAATAGCTCTTTTCATGCAAAACTTAGAAAAGAATGCGTCCATAGGGCAAAAACAGGAAGTAGATGGTTGACAGATCTAAAACGATGCAATTCACCATCGCAAAGCTACATATGAACTGAGAAAAATGTGACGAAAATTGTTTGAGGTCAAATAATGTTAGGACAATAACTCAGAAATGGCATAACCAAAATCAGTCAAATTTGTACTGGACTTAAGTCATCACTTCATATAAACTTTCCGAATTTCAAATGATTCTGTGTAAGTGTACTCATGTTATGCGACGGAGGTAGAGCCGAACATTGGTTTTATGTCCCCATCACCTAACGATGGAGCATAAAAAAATACAAAAAGGGTGCACTCGACTCGCAACTACAAGTGATAAAGTTTACCAGTTGCTTGTCCAGGGTTGGTGGCTGCGACTCGCAACCAACTCATACAAGTCTATCATCAAGACGACGGAGTGAGTTCACACACAACTTTGTAAATTACAAAAAGGGTGCACTCAACTCGCAACTGCAAGTGATAAAGTTTACCAATTGCTTACTCAGGGTTGGTGGTTCCGACTCGCAACCGCAAGTGATAAAGTTTACTTGCCTAGGTTTGGTGATTCTCTCCGACATCCTCCACCACTAAAACTGATCGTCATGATATAACTGAAAGTGACATTAAACACCACAAATCAAATCACATCAATCATTGATTGTAAGACCTATGAACGACGGTGGACGAAGTGATGCGTCTTTCTTTCTGCTTTTTCTCTTCCAAACCACAAAAACAAAACTAGACAATATATGCACATTTATTTGTAGTTAAACATAGACCAACAACAATGAAAAATACCTTTATCCTTATGACTGCCGGTTATATATATTTATAAAGAACTGAAATTCCCTAACGCGTTGTACATTTCGTTTAGCAAAATTGTCGGAAATTTCACAATAATGTTCCACGTCATTAAAGATATTGTAGTTGAAATTAAAATATTGATTATATTAAATACACATTGTCTTTTTAATAAACATTGAAATTCCCTGTCAAGATGATTTTATTATTTACAGTTCACCTCGTTCGCTTTTAATTTTTGAAATAATATCAGACCAATAATTATGTGAAAACAATTCAATTGACGTATCAAGGTCATGTGAATTAAAATTTCTAAATAAATACGATATTTCAACGTATGTTAGGTGTCCACAAGATCTCACTGTTGCACTGAGGCAACCCTCGTATAAATTACATTCTGTCGGTTTGAAAATTCTCTGGTAAAGAATTTCATGTATAAGGAAAAGAAGATTTGTTCTTTCATTGTCGCTTATATCAATTCCTAACGCGTTGTACATTTCTTTTAGCAAAATTGTCGGAAATTTCACAATAATGTCCCGCGTCATTAAGGATATTGTGGTTGAAATTAAAATATTTATTATATTATGTACACATTGTCTTTTTAATAAACTTTTTCTCAATGAGTCTCCTATTCGAACTCTGAGAGCTCCACTATTTTGGTTTCTCCCCTCTTGATTCGCCTCTTCTTTTGCTGGGAAGGTCCTACAACCTCCTCCCTCTCCATCTCCTCCAGATGTTTCATTGCCTGTTCTTCCTCTTGTGCTCTGATCCTGTGCTAAAGAATATAATATATGTATAAATATTCAGAGAAAACATAAATAAACGCGAAATTATTCGTGTTTCTGTAATTCCTTTTTCAAATTTTCCTCCGTATTCTTAAACTGTTATCGCACCATTTGATACTTTTGTTTATCTATACAAATATTTGTTAATGCTACCTTCGAGAAGTTATGTGTGTTTCAGTAACTCTTTTTCAATTTTTCCCGTCAAAATTCGATTTTTAGATTGAATAGAATCACCATGATATAGCTGAAGGGGGTATTAAACACCAAAATCAAATCAAATCAGAATTTTGACTATTCAACGAATACTTAAAATAATGTTATATACTGTATAGTTATATTGTTATATGAATTATAAATAAGGACCAACGTAGATAATAATAACATTGTTTTACTATCATAAGCGATATTGAACCCTTCATCTAACGCAGCCACATCTTTCGGATCCACCATCCGAACTAACTCCAAATACTCGGAAGCCCTCATAGAAAAGGATTTTTTCTGGTTCCCTGTGCCATGTTGTCTTAGGTGAAGCCAGGTTTCACCGGTGAAGTTGTTGAGTGAAACTGTCATCCCATCATTGGCGAACCGCCCAGATGCTCTCAGTATGACATCTCCGTCTTTTATTGTTGTTAAAACATTCATGTTTAGGCTGCTGTGTTAGACGAAAATTTGGTAGTGTGGTCCTTATTTATGGTAAAAAGGGTAATAAAATTCACATAGCTTGAATGTTTGACGATTGGCTAGTCTTTTTTGTGTGCTTTCTATTGGTTAAAAGTATTTTGTCAATCAAGATTATATGCACTGAAAACTATACCACACAACGATTGGTTCAGTTTTTGCCGACGATTTTTTTCTTACTCAGCATAATCAAGTTAGAGTTAGAGGTTTTGTAGCCAATCTATCAAATTTGTCATGACCTTTCCTTTGGGGATTTATTTTGTTCTACACACATTATTGTCTCTCATATTTTCAACTATTAAAGTCTTTATAACTGTTGTTTCAAAATAAATCTCTCGTCAAGTAAAATAATAAACTCCGTCATCTATTTTGCCACGTTGACCTCACTGCATAGTAGGTTCACTTTATTTAATTTACATAGTTTGAAAATAACAGTACACCACTTTTTATGCATTTTACCGTTTTTAATATCAACATGACTGAGGAAGGAACTATCACCAACCCAATAATAATTGATAGCGACGATAACGACATAATTTCAATAACTTTTAGCGACTCGGAATTGGAAGAAAACGTTGGTGTGTGGAAGAACCGTATGTTACATGGACGGACGAAGAGGATACTGTAATCTGGGAGATGGATTTTTGCCAATGTAGTCAACATGAGCCAGATGGTGAGGAAGATGTGGTAAAACCTAATGTGATATGTCCAGAGGAAGAGGACACTATTCTATTAGGTTCTTCCATTGAATCTGCAGAGGAAAACATGCTGCTAGGTAAGCAGTTATTACTCTTATTAGTGTTAAAATATTGTAACTTTCTTCAATATAACTATATATATTTTATATTATATTGTGTATCTACAAATTATTTGTACCCGAGACCAAAGTTAGTACATTTTTTGGTTAAAGACATGCACTCTTTTGTTAACCTAAACTGAATTTGGATGCATCACTTCTTCCATCGTCGTTTATAGGTCTTGCAATTAATGATTGATTTGATTTGTGGTGTTTAGCATCACTTTCAGCAATATTTCAGCTATATCATGACAAATAGTTTTAGTGGTGGAGGAAGTCGGAGAGAACCACCGACCTTGGACAAACCATTGGTAAAGTTGGGTGTGAACAACCCATGTCATATTGGTGATAGACTTGTATGAGTTGTTAGATCCGACGACTTAACTCATTGAGTCTCCTGATGAAGGTAAATCCAGAAAAGTACTTCAGACGCAGTAAAACTGGTATCTATTTTTATTTATAAATTGAGTATATTGTTGTGTTAGCACACTTGGTTATTTGTAAGTACAATGGTGTCATTTTAAAACTTGTTGCACAGTGTGGGATGTTGTGTCTCTTTTACAATTACTCCATATCTGTTCATTTATATATATATAATATATATATTTTGTTTCTTTTTTTAACAGATACAACTACATTGTGTGATAAGGAAGAGGACATTCATCAATGAAGAAATCAGACATTTTTTTATATATTTTAATTTTATACAATAATCAAATTCTTTCCAATATTATTACAACAAAGAAAATATTTTTAATAAATGTTTTTAAAAAATATAGTATATGTTTCTTTAAAATTCTTTTTGGAATGTGTGGATTCTATTTTAAGTAAAAAATAACGTTCTGAATAAAAAAGTGTTTGAACACATATATCTAATATTAAAATATAAAAACTGTTGCTGAACACATATGGTGAGATGTAAATGATGACAAGATATACTGAGAACAAAAAGGACTATGCTATGATTATTGCTTCAATAAAATAGAATAAAAAAACAGAAATAACAACAACACTAAAATAAACAACTATCGGGAAACAAACCTAAACATAACAAAGGCATATACAAAATATTTAAAATAAATATAATCAACCGGTGCTTAATACATGTATATTTCAAACCATGAATGTAATGGTAAAAAATATGTATATAAAAGAGTATTATATGTTTCTTTAAAACTCTTTTTGAGATGTGTTGATTATCTATTATGTAAAAAATAACATCCTGAATAAAAAAGTGTTTGAACATATGAATCTAATATTAAAATATAAAAACTGCTGAACACATGGTGGGATGTAAATGATGGCAAGATATACTGAGAACAAAAATAGTCTTTTCTTTGGCATGAATAATTTCAATGCATAATGTTATGAGTATTGCTTCAATAAAATAGAATAAAAAACAGAAATAACAACAACACTAAAATAAAACAACTAAATTCTATAAAAACATAACAAAGGTATATACAAAATATTTAAAATAAATATGATCAACCGATGCTTAATACATGTATATTTCAAACCAATAATTCCTTTTAATGAATGTAATGGTAAAAAATATGTATATAAAAGAGTATTAAATGTTTCTTTAAAACTCTTTTTGAGATGTGTTGATTATCTATTATGTAAAAAATAACATCTTGAATAAAAAATTGTTTGAACGTATGAATCTAATATTAAAATATAAAAACTGCTGAACACATGGTGGGATGTAAATGATGGCAATATATACCGAGAACAAAAATAGTCTTTTCTTTGGCATGAATAGTTTCAATTGCTTCAATAAAATAGAATAAAAAACAGAAATAACAACAACACTAAAATAAAACAACTAAATTCTATAAAACTTACTTATAAATAAACACAATCTAAAATACACTTGAGGTAGTTGTGTCCTTTGAAAGTTCATATTCTCAAACTCTTATAGTCAAAATCAAATGAGCAATAACAGCATAAAAAATTGTAACAAATAAATTGAAACTCATATATGCGACTTATAATGAAAACAATTGCTTTTTTGACTACAGAATTTTTGAAGATGCAAGTATGAACTGTATGTTTCATATTTATTCGTTTTTGATGAATCAGTTGACTATGTGTTATTCAGAGAAAAAAATAATGTACCTCAAATGTAAAATATGTTTCTGGATAAACAGATACATGTATGTACATATAAATAAAAATTAGTCATAATAACCATAACGCTTAGGTGCTTTTATGGTTCTGCTTGATCTTCTCAAAACCTGAGGTCTTTCATAAGGTTGTTGGTTCGGTTCCTCTTGGTTTTGAAGTTGTGGTTGGTTGTGTGGTTGCAGTTGGTTCTGTGGTTGTGGTTGGTTTTGCAGTTGGTTCTGTGGTTGGTTCTGTGGTTGAATAATTATTGGTATCTGATGTTGATTGTGCTGAATGATGTTAGGTAATATTGGTAATGGTAAATTTTGAAATCCAATCTGTTGATAAAGTCTATATACCATCCAATTTAGAATATTATCTTCAAAAGAGAAAAAAAACAGGTAGGAGTTAAATTTCTACTTCTTCCATTTCAACAATATCATGAACATTTTGAATGTTACATCCTGAAATTACTGTTGAGGGTGGTGAGTTTTTTCTATAGCACAAACATGACCCAAAATATTTACTTAAGCATTTTAAAATGCAATTACGTCCTCTGGTTGTACCACGACAGCAGACGATGACTATTAATGTAAGTGATGACAAGACGACCACTAAAATAAAAAAATGTGAAATGTAATACATGTATGATTTTATTTGTATAATATAAATAAACGTTGTGTGTTATTATGATTGATTGATTTTTGGTGTTTAACACCACTTTTAGCTATATCATGATGACCAGTTTAAGTAGTGGAAGAAGCCAGAGTACATGGAGAGAACCATCGACCCTGAGCAAGCAACTGGCAAACTTTATCACCTATGACTGTGAGTCGAGTGCACCATTTTTGTAATTTACAAAGTGATGGAAGAAGTCGGAGTACCCAGAGAGAATCACCAACCATGAGCAAGCAACTAGGTAAACTTAATCACTTGCAGTTGCGAGTCGAGTGCATCCTTTTTGTAATTTACAAAGTTGTGTGCGAACTCACTCCGCCGTCTTGGTGATAGACTTGTATGAGCTGTTAGATCCGACAACCTAACTAATTGAATTACCCAGGCCTTGTGTGTTATTATGTCTAAGCAGTATGTGTACATGTGTGTGTAGGTCAGTGAGTATATTAATACATTGTTGTCTTAACATTAAGTCCAAATCAACAACAGTATCTACTTTGTTAAATGATGTACCATTCTGACAAGTAATAATGTGCAATGTGCATACTTTATTGCAGAATACCAATACAATCATGTATCTTAAAAAGATTTTCTCTCCTTCTCTGATTTACTATATACTTACAGAGAGTAACAACTAACAAAAGCTGAACATAGCTTTTTAGGCTTTCAAAATCTGGATGTTTTGTTTGTGGGGTTGCTGGAATTTCTGTTTTTTCAGGATAATCTGTTTCAGTATTTGTATGGGTTGTGAAATCAAGGGTGTGGGTTCTTGTTGTGGATGAATATTGGGCTATTGTTATCTAAAAAAGAAACGTTTAAAAGTTAATGCATTGATAAATGGGCCTCCAATAAAATATATATGTATCTTGCATTTTATTTTCTCCATGTTCTTGTATAAGTGTCAACATATATCTTCTCATGCCGTAAATAAGTTCAAAGTTACCTCAGTCTATATATTTCCCATTCTACTAGAAAAAAAATGATCGCAAATATTTAGTTTGATGTATTGTTGTTGTATATATCAATCATAATTGTTATAAATTTGTGTCCTATATATAGAGTATGCCCTCCTGGAGCTTTGATTTGGTTAATAAACTTATTTCTATTTCTATTATTTCTGTAAATGACAAGCTGCTGACACTAGAAAAAAAATGATCGCGAATATTTAGTTTGATGTTGTTGTATATATCAATCATAATTGTTATAAATTTGTATCCTATATATATGCCCTCCTGAGGCTTTGATTTGGTTAATAAACTTATTTCTATTTCTATTATTTCTGTAAATGATAAGCTGCCGACATCGAAAGTGACTTTAGTAGTGTAAACAAAAATATAAATGTCATCATAAAATGTCTTACAATAAAAAGAAATAAAACAAAAACGAGCTTAAAAAGACGTATTTTGCATCGTAAAACACCTGTTTAAACTTATAGATGGAGGAACTACATACTTACTGGACATTTTATGTTCTGAATTTTTACGATTAAAGCATGGTGGTCTGAATAAATCTTTGGGCATTCATTGCCTACTGTAACTTTGACATAGTCCAAATTTGGAGTGTTGACTTTGTAAATATTTACGATTCCCGAAATTCTTTCAATCAACAGACGCGTGGCGTCTGTGACGATTTCGTTATTACCGCTTAATAATCCACATGAAATAATATTTTGTGATCCCTTGTACTTTTCACAATATATATCTGTGTTATATATCTCTGCACTGGAAATGATGGTCATAGAAATCAATATACTCAACAGTAACGCCATTATTGATTGTAAGCTAGGTCATTAGAGGATCTAGAAACTAACTGCAATAGTTATGTGATTGTGATATTTGGGGATTTAGAAACGAATGTTATGATATACTTAGGTTAGATTGAAACACGTGTAGATTGGGAAACTAGTAAAAAATAATTTCCCTAGACGAATTCAACCATAGAGTGTGTTTTTTTCTAAAGATTAAAATATATACATGTAAAATCTGTATGGGTTGGTAATTGGGTAAAACAAAGAAAACGTATACATGTTCAGAGGTCTCTAGCTTTTCCGCACAATATTAGGAATCATCTGTTTATTTATAGCAACATACAAATTTCGTATTAGGTCAACAATAAACACGATGATATATATGTCAGGAATGATCTATTAGGAATCATCTGTTTATTTATAGCAACATACAAATTTCGTATTAGGTCAACAATAAACACGATGATATATATGTCAGGAATGATCTATTTATGGATGATATATATGTCAGGAATGACCTATTTATGGAATGGGAGGATTGATCTGTAGTACAGGCGTAAAAGCAATGGTAAAATGTGCCAGACACACTGAAATTCCCCTACTGGTCTGCAGCATGTTAAAGCTGACAAGTCATATTCCTATGTTCCAAGACTATTAAGGGTCATCATTTGTATGAGACTGCAAGATAATGAAGGAATGAATTAACGTGTGCAGTTGGAAGTAGATGATCCCAGAACAATCTCGGTCCATCTTGCATCAATTCCACAACCTCCAACTCGGGATATCTCAGAAATCCAGATTTGAAGACCAAGACAAAACAATTGACTATTGTCGCATAAAATAAATTTAGATTGTCACTCTTTGTTTTTCCTGGTCTAACAGAAGTTCTGCACATTTAGAGCAGAAAAGTACCCAAGTCAGGATAATGGGCATTACAAATTGTCCAATGCACAATAATGATAGCACTCCGTGTGTTGGTCTAGTTAGTACAAACCAGGACAACTTTTTAGGACTTCACAAGAAACATCTCTGCCAAGTTTGGTTAAATTCTGTTCGGCTGTTCTCAAGAAGAAGATGAAAATGTTGTTTCCCATAGGGTTTCAATGCAAACTTTGGCCATTTTGAATTTGCAAATGGCGCAAACAGTAACAACACATGTTAAAGACATTCATAGGAACATATATACCAGATTTCAATTGAATCCCTTCAGCGGTTCTTGAGAAGAAGTTTCTTGAAAATCGACCAATCAGAATTTTCAAAGTCACATGGTGGAAATGTTTTTTGACGAATCTTCACAAAAGTAACAACTCTTGTGTAGGACCTCATAGAAAACATCTCTGCCAAGTTTGGTTTTGAATTTTTTAAAGACTGTCAGTCCATTTTAGAAGAAATCAGTGCCGATAGAACAAAAAATAATAATAAGATGGCAAAACTTTCAAATTAAATTTACAATTCCAACTGACCAACTTGTGAAATTAACAACTCATTAGGGTTGATTTATTTTTTATTTTTGGTGTTTTAGCACCACTTTCAGCAATATCATGGCGACCAGTTTTAGTGGTGGAGGAAGCCAGAGTACCCAGACAACCACCGACCATAGGGAAGCAAGTGGTAAACTTTATCATTAGGGTATATGGGATAAAATACAAAATATTTCATGAACAAGTTTTAATTAAATCGTCTAGGAATGAAACCCTTGTATTGTCCATATAGATCAGGATACTTGTCCCTAATTTGCCAAGTACAACTGCTTGGGATCACACGTCTGACCCCAGCTCCAAGTCGGCCATGTGCCCAAATGGTATACTTGGGGTAGGCTGCATACCTATTGGATCTGTTGTAATTCTCGTCGTGGGGCATTACTACAAGTTCCTCTCGAAACATTCTAGCAACCCCCAACACTGCCTCATCAAGGACAATCCGATCAAAGTCCTGTAATAAAGACAAGAGATTTAATAAAAACAGAGTAAAGATAGATGGTTATACATTCATCTAGAAAAATGAGCTCTATTTAAAAAAGAAATATAATTCATTATAAGTGAAATAGTTTGCACAAATTCAGTTTAGAGAAATAAAAAAAAGTCTTATTTTGGAAGGTAAGATTTCCTCGTGGGACTTTCTTATGACCAGTTTTATTTCGTTTTTTTTTGTTGGTATATGGGAGAACCATTTTGGTCTTGCAATTTTTTTTTTATCAATTTACCCCTGAAGCTATTCAATTTTAATTTTATGTTTTTTTTTCTAAAAAATTATTTTGATTCTGAATCTTGAGAAAAAAAATTGGCTGGACATGAGAAAAAAATATATTCCGACTTGACATTTTCACAGTATAATCATACAAAATTTTGAAGAAAAAAAATTATTCCAGCACTTCGCCAATCTAATTAAAATTAGATCTACGCACTTGCTCCCTATTTTAGATCTAATTATACCCCCGCTCCTCGTCACATTTTTCTCAGCAACTATTGATGGCAGAACTCTGATATTTGGTCACAAGCTTCACATAGGTATGCCATATCGTGGGAAGCGTTTTTGGAACCATCAGATTCCTACTTCCTGTTTGCCGACTTAGTTGGTTTTTATCCACATTGAACATATATGCACATTTTTCTCAACAACTATTGATGGCAGAAATCTGGTATTTGGTCACAAGCTTCATATAGGTACCCCATATCATAGGGGTATCATAAGTGAGCATTAGATCACAGTTCACCTTGTTTTAATTAGATTGGCACTTCGCCGGAAAATAAGAAAATATGATTTCTGTGGCGTCTGAAAAAAACATTTCTACGGCGAAAAAACGTGACATAGCCCCCTTCAAGGTAAATGGTCAGTCTCATATTATTTTACAGCAACTGTCTTGTGGAACTAGAAGTATGGTTTCTTTTGTTTCTAATCCAGCCCAAATTTCTCTGAAACATTCCAGTCAATTAACAAATAAAACAACACTGGCTACGTCATTCGTTTTCATCAGACATGTATTTAACTGTGTTCTACATGCATGTCTCTGTTTTCATATTGTCGGTAAAACTGGCTAAAATAAATTAATTTAACACGTGTATCAAAATCTCGGGGAACAACTTCATAACTTCATAGAAGAAAAAAACTAATTTAGTTATATTTAACGCCGGCAAAAATTTCCGATCGAAAATACGTAGTTGAGCTTGTCTCCATGGGGTGCTCCTGGCATATTTTCAATGGTTATCATGGAAATATCGGCTGAATCTGTTAAGGCATGTAGTTTTCATCTATTCCTGATACAGAAATTATTTATTCTATGTCTTTTAGATACAATCGGTTCGCAAATAGCTTTTTTCCTCAACTTTTATAGAAACTTACCTCAATATCCATGCTGCAGCATCCGGGCTACTGACATAAAAATAGGTAAATAAATAGAGTTGGCCTCGCCCAGGTCAGTGCATAATTAGTTAGCTTCCGGTAGCAATGGTCAGCTTTTTTAGTCGAAAAAACAACGTTTCGGAGCGTATTCATCAATAATTCGGTGTTTAATCTTCATTTTATGAAGGTCAGTACGGAAATCGACAATAATTTTGGGTATGAAAAAATTACGCAGCTGGTAGACAATATCCCTTTAAAACGGGGATTATCATTTCCGGTAATTAGTATAAAATTTCCGGGGAAAAAAATTGTCATTACCGTGAATTTTTATATAAACTTGTGAACTGAATTTAATATAATAAACTTATAAATAAATACATTTAAATGAATCGTTTATAACTATATAACAAAATTTAGTTTTGTTTAGAAAGTGAAAACGATCAAAATGTTTTCCCGTACTTTTAACAATTACACGTGACATATCTATGCTAAATAATATTCATACTCAACGTTTATATGAATATTTCCTGCTATTCTTAGAAACGCAGGAAAATGTTATTAATGTGTATCTTATCTTTCTCATTGTTCATGTATATTCTCCACATACCACGATTGGCCCCACGCAAAATTTTGTTGCATGTTAAAGTCACAGTAAAAAAAAACCATCTAATACATGTAGTACATAATCTTGCACATCATTATTATACATGCAATAATATATACAACATTTTTAAAACGAAGTGTTCAGTTTGGACGTGATATCCTTCATAATATTGCTTGATTCAGACATACCATTGTTCCCAAGAGAATAAAATATGCTGTGTATGTGTACACTATCTTCATAATTCTTTTCACCTGGTAATTTCCAAATGGAAAGGGTGTTGCCGCCCTTTTTCAAAAATATAATATCTACTTTTGTATTCCATTTTCTGGTGACGACACCAAAGTCACTTATGTTGCCTCTTGTTATACAAATAGTATCCCCGATGATGGAGAATGCTCGGGAAGTTGATGTAGGACTGGAGACTGAACTACCAGGTGAGTTGTTTAGTACATGTATTCTTCTAGACAACAATCAAACCCCAGACAACATACCATACTCATAAATATCTATGCATAGGCCAATAATTGGTAAACAATTTTAAATTGAATAGCCACACGACAGTGCCATGTACTGTGTTTAATTCAGCAACATAGTAGTATACAATACACATAGCACAACAAGATGTATATACTTCAATTATCTGTAGTGCAAAAAAAAACTAAAAATCTTTATGAAATATTAATTATGGAATAAAGAAGAAAACTTCCTCGAAACAAGATAAAATTTAATTAAGTAAAACACGTCGAGTCGGCCCTGTCGTGCTGAATGATATTTTCACGGACGGCAGGAAAATACGTTACGGCAGATAGATTGAAATTAATTTCTTCTAGTTATTTCAGTTCCTTCAAACAATTGAAATTACCTTTTCTGTTTATTTGTTGTTCTCGCTTGTTTTTCGGGTAATACTGATCTTCTCACTGAGGTGTCTGACACTAGTAGTAGTACCACTAGATTGTGCAAGATTCCTGAAAAAATTTAAAAAAGGTAAAACAATCCGATTTATTGTTCCCACAGGGAAAGAAACAAACATTTTGTATATTACTGCAATGGCCAAAATCTTGAAACGAATGTTCTGGATTTAGCAGATGACAACAGAAGTTGAAACGTCACAGATGCAAGAGGCCCGTGCAGGGTTATTTTCATGCAGCGTGTTTGGCATAATTTATTCCAGTTCACCGCGTTTCTGACACAAAAGTTCATTACCAGGTTTGCATGGTTTTACTAATCCGCATAGTGATATTACAAATTTGCACTGTAAATAAGGGTAATAACAAAATTACCGAACAATCTTACAAAGGGAAAGTCAAAACTCATAAGTATATAAACAGACAAAATCAGTCAACAACCGGAAAACTGTGAAAACCGCAATGACCCTGACTTGGTACAGTCATTTCTAAAGAAATGGTGGGTTGAATTAGATTTTAAAGCGCCAAACCTCCCGCTTTCATTACGGCTCAAAGGTTTCTGCTGTCACTATAACAGTATTTATAACAATACTGGAACAAAAAAGTTTTGACATTTTTGTTGACTTCCTTATATTTATACATTTTCACTATATGAAAATCCATCGTTTATTAACGTCTCTGCAGAGAAGGAATATATTTCGACAAGATCTTGGTATCTGAATATAAGCTTTTTAAGAGATCGAATAAGGCGAATCTTTTGATAGCCCTGGTCCAGTAGTCTGTTTCTCAGATAAAGATGACGTTTCAGGAAATCCGAATAATTGCAAATGACCCTTGCATAGCGAATCAATTGCGAGATGTAAACACCATATGCAGGAGAAGCTGGTATATTGCTGCACATATTTGGAAAATTTATGATTTTAAAATTGAAGTCGTCCCGTTTATCATAAATTTTAGTACTGAGTTGACCCACTGTCGTCAAATTCGAGGTATAAGTCCAAAAATGATGCGGACGAAGCTGTATTTGTGGTCTTTAACTTCCAGCTCTGGAGGATATATGAATGGAAGAAATTCTGCAAATCTAGAATTATTGATAGATAAAACGTCATCAATATACCTGTAGGTGAAATTAAAGGCTCCAGCCTCATGAATCTTCTTATCTTTTACAAGCTTTTGAAGAAACTCCCGACTCGTGAGTATAAAAATAAATCGGCTAGAAGAGGGGTACAATTCGTACCCATTGGTATGCCGACGACCTGCTGAAACAGTGTCCCTCCAAAGGAGACAAATATGTTATCGATGAGGAACTCCAGCACACTGATCACTTGTTCCTCGGAGTAGCATGTTTTACCTTTTTGAATTTTGTTTTTAAAATATGTGGAATTGTAGCCTAACACAACAAATTTTGAGCCATAGATTCTATGATTGACAGGTTTGTGAATTGTTTCTTTTAAGCGGGTTTTTAATTTGTCATGCGGTAGGGTGGTATATAGAGTTGAAAAAAATGAACGTGTTTACTTGACTGTCCATGTGCGATCCGGTTTAACTTCATCAATATGCTGTTTGCAAAATCAAAATATGTGTGGAGACGTTACGTTACTTCAGACATATATCAGTATGGTCCATTACATGGCGCTCAACTGTTCTTTTCCAATAATTTTGTAATGGACAAACATTTTGCTGCAACCAGACTGTCGACATAGGAAGACAATTTATACTGGTTGAGTATTTTCATGTTAGTTATAAAACAGCTGTTTATAATACTAGGATCTCCATGGATAATATACTATTCTCAGTCATAATACTTAATTTGTGTTGCTGGTCTCGCACACTGATTATTTTATCTTGCTGGTGCCTTTCTCGTTGTTGTTAAATCTTTATCTGCGATTTTGGCTGAAGAAAATTCTGGAATGCCTGAATTGTGTGTCCTTTTAACAATCTCCATAGCTGATAACATCTACAAAAAAGAGATGAAATACGGATTATTACAGAAATTAGGGGTGAAATATCCTTACCAACCAGTGGAGAGTAATCGGCTGTGGGTTACCTACGATGTTCCAATTCGTAACCATGTTAATGTATTTATGTGTATTAAATATTGTCTACACGAAGTTCTGTACAGATATTGGTTGAATATTTTCCCGAATTTCTCTTTAAATCTTTTGATTGTTTTTATTATTATATTCTAATTCTTTCATTTTTTCCAATTTATATTTTACTCAGTTTATTGGTTCTATGGTGCTATATTGATTACGAGTGATAATAACCGATGTCTTTCAAACGTTTTACATTCTCTGCCAATCCATCATCTGCTTCAAGTTTGTTGATGATACAAGAGTCTCCATCAACAATATATTCTTATCAATTAATCATGTGCTTCACATTGTCGTAACTTTCCTCAGTCATAGTGCTTGATTTTTCTTGCTGGTGTCGGATGTTTTTTGCATTGTTGTTTATATTTTTCTGCGATTTTACCTGGGGAATCCGCTGGGAGGTAGGCATTGCGTGTCTTTGTTCTTCTATTGAATATCTCCACAACTGATAACATCTACAAAAAGTGCGACGGAATATGGATTATTATACAAATTAGGGCTTAACTGTATAGTTTTCACATTTTATCATGTAATGCCTCCTAACAATTAAGGTGTATTCATTGCCAAATTTTAGCTCACATATCTGCTACCCTGAAAGTCTGTTGCCGAACCCACTTAGAAAGCGCAGATAAAACCCCGAAAAGGCATGTGCCATTCCGCATCCGCGGGAATTATTAGTCCACCAGCAGAGGTATCGACACTGACAATAATAAAGAAAGTAGATATCAAATTGAATGCGCACGACGAGTTTCTGAACAAATTTATATTTTTCTAAATTGAGCGTTTCTATGGTGCTATATTGATTACGACGGTGACAATAACCGATGTCTTTCAAACGTTTTACATTCTCTGCCAAGCCAACATATGCTTCAAGCTTGTTGATGATACAAGGGTCTCCATCAACAATATATTCATATAAATTAATCAAGTGTTTCACATTGTTGTAACATTCCTCAGTCATAATGCTTGATTTTTCTTGCTGATGTCGGATGTTTTTTGCATTGTTGTTTATATTTTCCCGCTGGGAGGTCGGAATTGCGTGTCTTTGTTCTTCTGTTGAATATCTCCACAACTGATAACATCTACAAAAAGAGTGATGGATTATTACAGACATTAGGGCTTAAATATCCTACCAATATTAACATGATGAGTGGAGAGTGATTAGCTGTGGGTTACTGAAGATCTACCAATATGTAACCATGTTTAAGCAAGACATTTATCACATTTACCTGTATGTCTGAGAAGAACTCCAGGTTATTATCTCCTCAGACTCTCGAGAGATTTACGATTATGGTCAAAGCAAAGCATATTTTAATCAATGGTAAATTTGAAAAAAACGTCGATCCTTTGGGGAGGTGGTCCCTATTCGGTACCTCTCTTTTCAAAAGATACATGGCACAGAAAAAATCAACTGAATCACTTCTTCAAAACCTAGGAAAGTGTCAAATTTGATGTTTTCAAGTTGTAAAATTACATTCTTTCTAGTAAAAAAAAATCATTTATGATTCATCGACAGACATTTGGCGCTTTGATACTATCAACGAACGCCTGTCACAAATCTAAAGCAAGTCCATATGATTTTTCATTGACATTGAGATTATTTTTTACATTCAAGCCACTTTAAGTGTTTTAAGGACCCCTAATTCAGCATAATGTTTTATCAAGTTGATATGTATGAGTTATACTTATCTGTTTTTATTTTAAAGTTTGTTTGGATGACAATGAAAAAATATAGATGCTACTTTTGTAGCTCTATTGATGACAGTTTGGAGGACATTGTTGATCACTGTATTGATTCCCATTAAAAAAATACCCTCAAATACAGAGAACTTGAGTTAGATGAACGATCAGGGAAACTCAGATATCAAACACAAATTCATGCTGGAGTTATTCCATCAAATATTGAAAATGATGGAAAAACTATCATCGTTTCAAAAGACTTTTTCTTAAGAAACAATGGTTCAAAACAAAAAAGGCAGTCGACACCAAGCGATCACTTCAATTCAATGATCAGGATGATCAAACTGAATGTCAAGATGAGGATATGATTTCACAATGCAACATCAGATAAGTAATTGATTACAGATCAAGAAAATACAGACGATTATATCGACCAGTTACATGGTTTAATACCTAGTGTAGTGGAAGAGTTAAAAAAGGCGGGCCAATTTCATCTTTACATTAAATTTAATGAACTTTTAGCGAACCACTCATTCCCTATCGACAAAATCTGTTACCTCTTATCCCTGGATGTAGTAACGTGGTTTAACTGTGATTCAACAACGAGAATGCACTATAATCCAAATTTTGGCAAATAGGATATATATTTTTTTCATGGCAAGTTTTTACGCTTCATGTCTGGGTTAGGACATGTAGTAGGAGGGGTGTCAGAAAAGGGAGATTTTAACCCTGCAGAGTCTTCGATTAATTTTGCTGTTCCCAGTCGACAAAACTTATACCACAATGCTGGACCATCGAAACCCTTTTTTCCAGGTATAAATGAAGAACCAATTACAGCTATAGCAAATCATTTTGGAAGTAAACCATTAAAACTTGCATTTGATGGAAAAAAGATAAGCCGTGGAAAGGGGAAAAATGGGAGATAGTGATTGTTGAGGACACGAAAGGTCACCACCTACATTTAGTCCAGTCTATATACGCCAGAAAAGGCGTGACCTAGAACAAATTGCAACAGAAGGTTTCTTGGGCTCATCTTGAAGCTGGGAGTGTCCTCATTAACATATTAAAAGTCGCCGAAAATCCCAAGTTGCCTTCTTGCAATTTTTGGGTTAAAAACAAGGGATTTTGAAGAAAAATCGCTGAAAACTGGAAATTTCACATGTTCACTCTACTTTGCAGAATATTACCAATTTCTCTAAAAATATCTTGTTATTATTGAATATTCTTTCAAACAAAATAAAAAAATCTATCCATATTCTCCCCAGTTGGCTATTTTTTTGGTAAAAGTTCGATAAAAAAAAAAAATGCTGAAAACTGAAATTTTGAAAAAATTATATTTTCCGTGGCAGGATAAATTAAATCATGACTGTTTCGGATCAGATTAATAAAGAATGTTTTGAAATATAATTAAATGTCAATTGTTAACAATCAGTTGGTGTTTGTTTAATGAAAAAAAAATAGAAACATCTTATTTTCCTTCCCTAGATTAACGACATTATGTGATAAAGTTTGTCAGTGACTTGTGACAGGTCAGTGGTTTTCTCCGGGTACTCCGGTTTCCTCCATCAATAAAACTGACGGCGACTATATAACTGAAATATTGTTGAAAGTTGGGCTAAACACCATAAACATACATACATACATACATAGATGAACGAAAATGAAAAATTTCAAAATTCACCAAAAATCCCCACCAAAAACATTTAATGAAAGTTCTGATATCGCATAAGTTAGCAATACATGTATCTTTCAAATATCAACATTAGGCATCAACTATTCGTCTGAATCAGAGTCCTGATCTCCGCATGCAGACATGTTGCTACATGTATTCCCTCGGCATTCAGTGCAAGCGACAGAACATTCCAGACCATGCTTTCTACAGTTACAGCGTTTTGAATCGCAGTTTGTCTTACATCTGCAATATATCGTTTTTAGAAGTTCATCTGGAGCGGATGGCAAACTCGATCTGATTGGCAAAAGCAAGCTAGGTTATTGTTAGCATTTCCTGTTTCATAATATTCAACACCCTGGAAAACATGAAATTTGAGGTGATGAGGACTTTTATTCTCAAAAACAAGGTAAATATTTTCATCTCTGGATGGTCTGAAAAACCTCAAATCTCATATTTTGAGTGGCCCCCAACTCCCCTGGCTGTAGTTTTCGGGATTTTCAGGAAAATTCACTTTCATCCATGAACCTGGAATATTGCTCTTTGGCACCTCGAACATTAAATATATCAACCCCAAAAATGGCACAACTGCCAGACTAACAAAATAACTACTTATACAATTCAGGATAATATGGAGAAGGTCAATGGTTACAAACAAGATGTTACCCCAAACGTAATTGTCTTTCACTCACTCACAAATGACATAAACATTCTGTCATCATCTGACTTCATCAAATGACATCTTTAATTAAGAATACTCAATCTCGATTCCCTATATCGAAAATCATTGTGTCACTGGCCACACCGCGTACAGACAGGATGGATTGGAATGACAACGGTGATTTAGTCAATATCATGCTAAAACAAAAATTCAGGAACACCGAAAATATTTTATTATGCGACAATAGCAACTTAAGCTATAAAGGCACATCTAAGCCTAAAATGCTTGACCAGGATGGATTTCATCTCTCCGAGGACGGATCAGCCCATATCCTCAGTGTTTAACATATTCTTGCATTCAGCTCCTGTTTAGCTTTGGGAAGTAAAAACCTCTGCAAGAGTGAACTGAATGCAAGATTATATCGAACCACAAAATATCAAAATGTGAACAAAATATACACACCAAACACATCCTTCACATTTTGATACACATCGACGACAGGTTGGGAAGGATAGGGTGGGTAAAAAAATTCTAAACCATCAATAACCATATGGTAGTCATGAATCGTATATGACAACAGTCAGCCTAATCTATTATCACCATTGAACCACTAGCATGGATGTTGAAAGAATGAAACAGTGCCACATGTACTTCCGCCCAAGATACTAACCAATGAGACTATGTCCATATCGTCAGTGTTTAACATCTTCTTGCATTCAGCACATGTTTAGCTTTGGGAAGTAAAAACCTCTGCCGTTTCCGAAAAAGGATCTCCGGAAAACATTATTCCCAAAACTCAAAATAAAAATTCTAATTTACATTTATATTTTTTAATAACAAGTTGTAAGCTATGTAATACATTAGTCTGACAATGTACAATAAACATCTCCATGTAATACCTCTTCAGCAGTTGGAATGGTATTGTAAGCGAAGGAACATCGACTCCAAGTGGTACCCATGCTGGAGTTTCCCTTACTTTTACTTTCAATGGATCAAATCCACTTTCCATTTCCCAAACAAGGAACTTTTACAAATGAATTAACGCTGTTCCAGATTCCTACACTTACAAAAGCCAGCATAAGCCACATATAAAGGAGAAATCCCCTCGCCTACAATTCGCGTGGAAAATCCACTAGGGAAGCAGTGTCCATTGAACTGTAGACGAAGACACCTCAAACCTATCATGTAAATAATTAGAAAACATATTGTGAAAAATTAAAGCAACATTAACACATACTTTATTATCAATATAAATTATTTCAAAATAGTCACATTAAGATATAGAATACAAGCAATATATTATTCATCTAATTCCAAAACAAATACATTTCAAATATAAGTTTACTTTCCCTTTTGCTACTTTCATTTTGTCACAATCTTTGACCCTTTCCACCTTTGCTGATTTTTCTATCGAATCAATACGATCTTCTAAGCTGTCAGTATCATTATCCCTCTCCCTTTTCCTCTTTCTGTTTTCTTCATTAGTGGTACCGCTACCACTTTTACCACTTGTACTGGGAGCCTGGAAAATTTAATGCATACAAATGCCCTTTTCTGTAGAGATCAATATATGATAAGTAACTGTTAAAATTAAACAATCTATTTCAAATTCATACATGTTATCTTAAGCAAATGAATTAACTAAGTGACCCACGTGTACAGAAAAAATTCACCTCGTCCCATTATTCAAATGCATAAATCTGTTTGGTAAATACTGTCCTTAAATGTTCTAAAGTTATTCTGTATGTATTACACACTATACATTTGATATAAATATCAATTAAAATATAAGAAAGCTCACGCAGTATATACATCTAATTCTGAAATAACATATCATATATGGTGTCTTCATGTTTCATACACTATTATAATAAACACGTTTCAAAAAGGTAGTTATGGATACGAGATGTTGAATTCCTCTTAGTTAACATGTACTTAATATTAAAATGACCATAGATCTACTATACTGTAGTCAAGTTGATATAATACTTTTATAACTTCCGTTTTCAACGGTGTAAAAGTAAAGGTAACACATGCGATTTGTACATTTCGTTGTATTTTGAATGAATGGATTTACTATCAAATTCCATAGTAGATGTATATTTAAATCAGAAAAGATTTGGTATATGGAATGTGTACCTCTCAGATTAATTCAATTTTTTTTTATTATCAAATTGAACTCGACTTTAAATTGTTTCGACAGTTTCCAAAGTTTAATTTACCAGAGTCCCGAATATATCAATATGCAAAACACTTAATTGAATCTTTACCGCCAATCAAACATCAAAAAATAAATCTAGTACAGGGGTCCGTTGTTGAACCCTTGATCAAGAGTTCAGTAACAAATTTTAATCATTACATGCCGAGCATGGGACTAGGGACCAACCATGCAACTATGGCCAATCACCCGGCCAACCCAATCATAAGCTCAACAACGGACCCCAGAAGTATTTACTTCCATTTAATACCGAACATAAACTAATTACCATGATTTAAATAACACCCGTAAATTGATCAGATTGATATAATTTCCCAATTAACCGCGATTTATATAGTATACAAATACAAAATACTCACTGGGTCCCCATCAGCCAAATCCTGGCCCTTTTTGGCTGCCCATGCTCATTTTCATAAATGATAATTGAAAATAGAACCCATCGTGCCTCTTCCAGTGTCTCATCCCTTCCTGCAAGCTGCAAGATTTCCAATAAGTCCTCCCTGTGATGTTTTTAATAACATATTTGCCTAAATCTTCCTTCATCAATTCATCGGTTTTCGTATCCTTCTGAAGTATACTAAATTCTTTTAAACCTTCTGGCTGCCCCGCCCTTATCCTTTTAATAACTGGTAAACAATTTTCTCCCTTCAAGTGCTTCTTAAGCACCGTAGGTAACACCATCTGAAAAGAAAATCACTGTTCCGTTAATTGTCAATCAATATCAATTGTTAAGATAAAGCCCGGTAATTTAAAAGTATACACATTACAAGTGACACCGATTTACACAAAACACTTGGATATCTATTTTTATATTTATCGCATCGAGCTGACTTTAAATTTACAAGACAATTGTTTAAAACAAAATTAAACATCGAATGACATAATCACTGAACAACTGAGTATATACTTGATTAAATTTTAAAGTCCAAGGTCGTTCAATGTCAAAATATATTGTATATTTCCCAGACATTTTTAACATGAATCTTAAGCAATTTTATATTTAATCCTATCCTTGGGAATCAAGTGTCTTATAAAACAGTAATAATTGAAACAATTTATCCGTTAACAATATTCACTTCAATTCAGACACCCTCTGTGTGACCTTGACATATTGTATTCTCTGCTATCCTGCCACATTGAAATCTATATAAAAACCACCTAGGTTAACAATATTCACTTCAATTCAAACATACCCTGTGTGACTTTCCCATATTGTATTCTCGGCTATCCAGCCACATTTAAATTTATATAAAAACCACCTAGGATAAAATATTCACTTCAATTCAAACACACCCTCTGCGCGACCTTGCCATATTGTATTCTCGGCTACCCAGCCACATTAAATCTATAAAAACCACCTAGGTTTATACATTCTGACCACCAAGGTCTTTGCCACCTAGGCAAAATTTCTACATATTAAAGCTACCAAGGCAATTGAAAAATTCATGTTGCCTTCAAATGCCGGCTCCTATACTCGGCACGTCTGGTCACTGGCGTGGATGTTGAAAGAATGAGACAGTCTCACATGTTCTTCCGCCCAAGATATTAACCAAAGAGGCTAGGCAGTATTAGCCAGTAACATAAAACAATTAATAGACCATGCCTGCAACACTAATAAGCCACAGTCATTCACCCTTCAAATCGCTACAACAGAGTCAACTGGAACTCGCCCAGAGGCCGCTTTCAGTATTAAACTTTAATATCAATAAAATAGAAAACTCTACATATATAGTTACAATGATATGATCTACCTTTCATATAAACCATATTTTGCTAGCACAAGTAAATATTCAATAATAGTAATATATATATACAGAATATTAGGCATTTTGTTTTTGGGACTGACTTTATCACGGGGTATATCAGGTGAGTCGGAACGGCGAACCTGATATACTCCGGCTCACCTGATATACCCCGTGATAAAGTCAGTCCCAAAAACAAAATGCCTAATATTCTGTTTATCGGTAATTTATAATTAACTTTAAAAAAAAATAATAAAATGAATTCTTTAAAACAATATTTTGATGGGATTATTTTTTTGCGGATGGATCTGGTTTTGTAAATGTGATTCGGTTCTGGCGCGTGAGGTTCATTCAAAAATTAGTTAACGAGACGGCAAGGTGTGTTTTTTTAGTATTTGACGTGTGTTATATACATTATGATGGTTTTGTCGGATTTAAGTGTGTTTTGGAAATTATAATGTTCGAATATGATACCGGTAAGTAATTTTTGTCATAAAAACTTGTGCTAAAATCGTATCGAATACGTTTCACTGACATATTCTGAATGTAGCTCAAATCAATTGACATCCATAATTTTCATCCCACTCGGAAGGCATTTAAGATTTATGTTATTAATTTTTAAAAGTTAATTATAGACACCGACACAAAGTCTTTATTTATATGCATGTATAAATAGATATATATATGATTTTTTTTTTTTTTTTTTTTGTTTGTTGGTTTTTTTTTGGGGGGGTTATGTACAACAAATGTATATATTTGCATATCCAGAATACAGACGTTTTATTTGAGTCTTCCCTGTTACTGATCAGTGCTATGCTGTATTATTAAATTTTAGCTCTTTTCGGTAATTGGATTGATTTCAATTTTAAATCATCATTAGATATTGCATTAAGCTTATTTCCTGAAATGAATTGATGAATTTTTCACCTATTGCCGAACTCAATTGTAGGTAATAGGTGAAATTCAGTTTTATGAATTCTGACAAATGTATGCTCAATTTTTCAAATTATTCTGTATTTCAATCTGTTTTATAATTTGAATAAAATTAGATATTGTCTAAAAATGTATTGTTTTGCCTAAAAAGGAAAAAAAGGTTGATGACGGAATTATTTTATTATAGAATAATTTCAAGATATTTTCCCAAAATAAAATTCACACTTCAGTGGCTTGGCTGGTTTCAACTGGACACATCTAGATTTAACTTTTGCTCACTTACTTGTTCAAATGATTTTATTGGATAAGTAACATTTATTTGTTTAACATGCCTTTAAATGCTATATGCCCCCAGACCTCTTCATTTCTTGATCTGGATTATAAGTAGTTAAATAACACGTGTGACAAGTTGTCTTCTTCTGAGCAAAAATTTCTTGTGGCTTTACGAAATAAGTTTGAATCGAAGAAAACTAGGAATATATACCCAAGAGAGCAGTACAATGAACTGTTGGCTAAGATCAAATTATTAGAGTCATCAGAAAAGAAATCAACTACAGATTATTACAATTTGAAAAGGTATGACATTTTTATTATTGGAGGCTATGAAAGGCTAATTACCAAACAGTTGCAGTGCCGATACCTACGTTTGATCGAGGGAAGGGCGATAGTAGAAATTTACTAGGAAGAATTATTGAGGCATTTAATTTAACAATTTTTTTATGATCGTTATTCGTTTATTAAGTTTTAAAAAGTTTTTATTCATTTAAAAACAATAGCTCAAAACGGGAATAGGATAAAATGTGTATTTGTTGATGAGACAACAGCCTAAAACTGAATTACTTCACTAAATCGCTATGTTTGTCATCCAGAAGTCATCTCAAGATCTTCAACACAGTGGAAACCCACAACATGCATTGAGCTCTGAATTGCCCCGACAACACAACACAGTGCACAAATCAGTAACACACTGTACAGCAAAGAATAATGCAAATACTTACCTTCCCTATTTTTCTTAGTTTGGGGACAAGAATAACAGATATATTTTGTTTGGCCTAAGCCAAAATACTACAATAATAAGATGACTAACAAACCTCAAAAAGAGAAGTAATTTGGACTCTTTATATTTTCTATTCTGTTGGTACGAGTTTCCCTATATTTTTTTTCAGGTGAACGACAAAGGAAATGCAGCTATTGGTACGCGATATGGACGACTTGACGGCATGTTTGGAGCTAATGAGATGAGTATCTGCAAGCAGGATTTGATTTTACAAGAGGAACTTAACTGTGAAACATCTATCAGTGTTTGCGAAGCTGCATCTCAGCAGTACTTATCGGGTGGTCAGGGATTTTTTAAATGTTCGTGTAAATCAAAATGTTCAAGTAACAGATGCAAGTGTAAGAAAAATGGAGTACTGTGCAATAGTCGGTGCCATAGCTCTGGATCATGTGATAACAAATGAATTTTAATATATGACTTTTAAATATTTTCATAAAACTTTATTTTTTAATATTTTATTCTATTTAGCATTTAAAGTGAATGATGTCATTTTAGAAATGATTTTTATTTCAGGTATTTGACATTTTAAATATCTCGTTTTAATATAAAATTGTCAATGTTTTACTGACTTATAATAATAATAAATGTATTATATCTATGTTTTGTTTTTGTTTTAGGCATTAAGCCTAATGCCTGGACATATATTTCAGGCATTAAGTTTAAATCCTAGGATTTAAGCTTAATGCCTAACACA
The DNA here is from genome assembly GCA_963680875.1 of Bathymodiolus brooksi. Classification (NCBI taxonomy): domain Eukaryota; kingdom Metazoa; phylum Mollusca; class Bivalvia; order Mytilida; family Modiolidae; genus Bathymodiolus; species Bathymodiolus brooksi. Next base: position 100,538,595 of record OY804586.1, read on the forward strand.
ATTTAGGCATTAAGCTTATTGCCTAGGATTTAAGCTTAATGCCTGAATTCACTTATTGCCGCTAACATATATATATACAATGTAAGCCTAATGATGTTCAATCTTTACAAAGTAGTTATTTCTTGGTTTTCTATCATTTTGGTTTTAAGGGATGCTGATTATTGAAATAATATGCCCAAACGCTAAATGCATTGTTTACGATAGTAACGAAAATGACATTGACCTTTACCCGTATTATTGATTGTGATGACGCAACCAATCTTTTTTTTAAAACAAGTATATTTATGCGCGGCAGTTGACGCATGCCTAATATGGACTGACCTAATAATTTCGACATTTACCGGTAATTTGTGTAGTTTTCCTTTGAAGGGTGTCCATTGATAAAGCTTATCTCAACGTACTAGTCGTGATATCAAAATTATTAGGTCAGTCCACATTAGGCATGCGTCAACTACCGCGCATGAATATACTCTTGTTTAAAGAAAAGATTGGTTGCGTCATCAAAATCAATACTACGGGATTTTCGTTACTATCGTAAACAAAGTATTTAGCGTACGAGAAGATATTCTTCAAATCATGTAAAAATACGAAAAAATAATGAAAAATAACAAGAAATATATAAATTAACAAATACATTGATAAAAAAAAAAAAAAAAAAACAGTTTCTTACATCTTTGTCCTTAACTCTCATTTCCACGGTACTTGCCATGCATATTTCGTCTGCTAAAATATGGATCCATATTCTGCCGTTTTTAACGAATATTTGAACCCTTCTTTCTTAGATGACGACTTGCCTGTACCAAATTTCGAGCTTGAATATTCCTTACCATCTATTAATTATACCCCCTGCAAACAAAGTTTGGGGGGTATATAGGAATCACCCTGTCCGTCCGTCCCTGTACCTTGTAAGCGCAACTCCACCTAAACGGCTTATTGGATTTTTATGAAACTTTACACATTTGTAGTACACTACCTGCAGATGTGCATGACGGAATATGGTTGCTGTCCAAAATTTAACAGGCGAGATATTTCAATTTATACTTTCACGAAAAGGGGGGGGGGCATGTACCTTGTAAGCGCAACTCCTACTAAACTGATTATTGAATTTTTATGAAACTTTACAGTTGTAGTACACAACCTGCAGATGTGCATGAAGGAATACCGTTGCTGTCTAAAATTTAGAAGGGGAGATAATTCAACTTATACTTTCACGAAAAGGGGGGTCGTGTACCTAGCGCAACTCCTCCTAAACGGCTTATTGTAGTTTTATGAAACTTTACACAGTTGTAGTACACTACCTGCAGATGTGCATGAAGGAATATGGTTGCTGTCCAAAATTTAAAAGGGGAGATAATTCAACTTATATTTTCACGAAAAGGGGGGTGTACCTTGTAAGCGCAACTCCTACTAAACTGCTTATTGAATTTTTATGAAACTTTACAGTTGTAGTACACAACCTGCAGATGTGCATGAAGGACTACCGTTGCTGCCTAAAATTTAGAAGGGGAGATAATTAACTTGTTAATACATGTATACCTGTATTCCAAAGTTTGAACATCATAGTATTGCAAGCGGGGGGGGGGGGGGGGGATCACTCAGTGAGGTCACTCACAGTTCTAGTTATTATCTGTTTAAACCCAGACAAGAATCTGTAGAAAATGGGGGAAAAATACTGAAACAAACCAGACCCCTACTACATCAGCACCACAAATTTCACTTAACCCTGCTCCAGACATTAGTAATATAGACTTCTTAGACGACTGTTTTGACATTCAAATGGCTGATTTTAATGATCCACAAATTGAGAAATTAATGAATGATATATCTGAGGAAAGTCTACAATTAATGGCAGAGCAAAATGAAAAATTTAATACTAGGTTTGAGCAAAACAATGAACAAGAAAGGGTGATTTATATGGAACAAAGGGAAAACATAAATACAAAAAGAAAAATGAATTATGCAGTTAAAACATTTGTACAATTTTTATCAAATGTGAAGACTGATTTCCGCCAAATAAATGAGATACCACCAAATGAATTAGACAAATATCTACAGGAATTTTATATAGGAATCAGGAGAGAGTAAGGGTGATATACCTGATATTGAAACACAATATCAACCCAGTAGTTTACATGAATTCCAATCCATGATAAATCGTTTTTTAAGATTAAACCATTATGAATACGACCATACAAAGTCTATGGAATTTCAGCAGTCAAGAGACTGTCTTAATGCAAAGAAAAAACATTTAAAGGAAATGGGACTCGGCAATAGACCTAATGCTGCGGAGGCATTAGAACCAGAGGACGAGGAGGAGCTTTATAACTGTGGTGCATTTGGTACAGAAAATCCAGACAGCCTACTCAGTATTTTATGGTTGATGAATACAGTCCATTTTGGACTGAGGGGTTCACATGAGCACCGGCAACTAAAATGGAGAGACATCAAATTGGAAATGGACCCAACAGGTAACCAATGTCTTGTGTATAATGAGCGAGTAACAAAAACCAGAGATGGTTCAAATACCAAAAACACCACGGCTCCAAATCATGGCGTACCCCTCTAGATGAGAGAACATGTCATGTTGCTGTTTACCTTAAGGTATTTGCACCAATAATAGATTGATTCAAGTAAAAAAAAAGTCAACTAAATTCGACAGCACAGGGATAAAGCTTAACACTTTCAGAATTTTTTTTTATTTAAAGAATTTCTAAATTAAAAAAAAATAAAAATTTTAAAAAATTTCATGAAATTTCTAAAATAAAATTCAAAAATTTCAAATTCTCAAAAAAAAAAATATTTGCATAAGATTTCAATATTAAAATTTTTTTTTTAAAAATTTCAAAATTTTCATAAGATTTCAAAAATAACAAAAAAATAAAAATTCAAAAATTTTCAAACAATTTCAAAAACATTCCAAATTTTCATAAAATACATGTATTATCAAAGGCATGGCTGAAATATATGATATAATGAACATTACATGTCAAAATCTGTATCACATGCCGTATCAACCCTCGACCTATATCAAAGTGTCAAAACATGGCCAAGTCCAAAGACAATTACTGATGTACGAAGATTCATGGGCACCTGCTCATATTACCGTCGCTTTATAAAAGATTTTGCGGCGATAGCTAGACCAAAACATAAATTAATTGAGAAAAATTGTCCATTCAAATGGACAGAAGAATGTGAAACTGCATTCGAAAAGCTGAAAATCACTTTGATTACAGCTCCAGTTCTGGGTTTTCCAGATATGTCAAAGCATTTCTTGCTAGACCCAGATGCTAGTGGATTTGGAATTGGTGCTGTGATATCACAAGTTACTGATGGTAAAGAAGTTGTCATAGCTTACTTTAGTAAAGCTCAAAGACAATACTGTGTCACTAGAAGAGAGCTTCTAGCTGTAATATTAGGTGTTAAGCATTTTCATCACTACCTATATGGTACACGATTTATAGTCCACACAAATCATGGTTCATTAACATGGCTGCTCAGGTTTCAAATCCTGAAGGACAAATGGCCAGGTGGCTCCAAATGCTTAATACATACAACTTCGAAATTAACCATCGCCCTGGTAGACAACATGGTAACGCTGATGGTTTATCTTGTCGCCCATGTTTTCCTGGCAACTATTGCAGTAGACAAGACCAAAAGGAGATGAATAGTTCATCAGATGAGACCATTGAACACCTGTACAGAACTAAGAAACATGAGTCAAAATCAACTCCATCTTTGGGTGATGATAATTTTATGTTTTGGTTTCAACATAAATCTAATGAAGAGATGCAGATGGCTCAAAATAAAGACTTAGTTTTGTTAAAACTATACAATTTGAAAATGGAAAATAAAGACATACCTGACTGGGCAGACGTAGCCATTGAGAATGTAAAACTCAAGAAATACTGGTCGCAGTGGGATCGTATTCTATTAATCAATAATGTACTTTACAGAAAGTGGATAAATACCTTAACAGAAGAAAACATCTTCCAACTTTTACTTCCCGAGGTATGGCAAAATGATGTCATGAAAATATTGCATGATGATCCACAATCAGGACACCTTGGAATACACAGAACTGTGTCTAGGGCACAGAACAGATTTTATTGGGTGGATTACAAACCTGACATAATTAAATGGGTTCACAACTGTACAATATGTAACTCTCGAAAGCAACCACACAGGAAAGCAAAGAGTAAAATGAAACAATACTGTGTAGGGGCACCAATGGAGCGTGTTGCATTAGACCTTATTGGTCCATTACCATTATCTCATAAAGGCAATAAATATGTCTTAATTGTATCTGATTACTTTACCAAATGGGCTGAAGGTTACCCCCATGCCAGACATGGAAACAACAACAATAGTAGACAATTTTGTTTGCAGGTTTGGTGTGCCACGTCAAATACACACAGACCAAGGAATACAATTTGAATCTGGATTATTTAAAGAATTATGCAAGAAATTTTCAATGGACAAGACTAGAACAACTGCATTGAGGCCTCAGAGTGATGGTCTAGTAGAGCGTTTCAACCGCACGCTAGAAGACGTACTCAGTAAGTATATTAGCCAAAACCAGAAAGATTGGGATGATCAACTCCCATGGGTATTAATGGCCTACCGGTCATCGGAGCATGATACTACTAAATTCTCGACTTGCATGCTTATGATTGGTAGAGAAATTGAATTTCCCGTAGATTTGATATATGGTCCCCATCCACAAAGCGAAGAATTTCCAGATGAGACCCAAGCAGTATTTGCACACTCTGATAATATGCAAAAACGCATGTGGAAAGTTCAAGAAAAAGCCAGAAGTAATATATTAAAAGCTAGTGATCGTCAGAAGCGTCAGTATGATGTCAGAGTCAATCAACACAGATACCAAACTGGAGATGTTGTATGGCTACACACTCTCTTAAGAGTAAAACAGAGAAGTCCAAAGCTACAAAGAAACTGGAATGGTCCATATTTTGTAACAAAGGTGATGTCTGATGTCATATACAAGATCCAAAAGAGCCCTTCCTCTAAGTTTCAAGTCGTCCATCATGATCGACTCAAACCATTTTATGGAGAAGTAGAAAACTGGGTGAAAATTTCACAAGATGCTGCTATGTTGGATAAGATGTCAAGTCAAAGTACTGAAAGTACTGCTGGACCATCAAATGACAATCCTGAGAAATAAGACAACAAATATTATTTGATATTCTTATTCTAATGTAAACAATGTATATATTATATTGTTCTGATTTTATATATGTAAATATATTTATGTGAAATGTGTTTCTGTGGTTGACATTGTATATTAATTTTATGCAAAAATTCACACAAAACAGGAAAAACTATTCCTGCATTTGTATAACTTAAACTCTATTTTTGAGATAACAAGAAAGCAAGCAAACTGGGATACATGGTCATGGTGCTAGATAGTCCGAGTAGATGAATAAAATTCTCAAAAATAGGTACAAATTGGTATTTTTCAGATGCTGTATTCATGCCGTAAATGTGAAGCTGAGTATAAAACTCATTCCAGATTAATGAGGCACGTTAGGATTAGTCACCCCAACAAAGTGATCAAATGCCATTTTTGCAATTATATTCTTTCATCATCACTTAAATAAAGGATGTTAGATCACCAAAGACAAAGGCATGGGCCTCAAATGAGAGAAAATAAGGACCAGATGAGTGAAATGACCATTACCAGTACACCATTTTTGGGACTGAAGGAAAGACAAGATGAAAAATCTCGACCAAAAAAACAAAAGAAGGAAGACAAAGGAGAAAAAGGGGACAGGACTGAAACAGTTTCAGTTGTTCCTTCTACAACAGAGAAACTTGATAATCCATCCTTAGATGAATCTTTCTCTATGATGCCATCTCCTGTCAGTATTCTATTAGGATTTGAAGACCATATAGAAGTTTCCCCAATTAAGGGTAGATTACAGAGTTTATTTGAACCACCAGCAAGGGCAGTGTCGCCTCTACCATTAACACATGATATTTCTCAAGTGAGTAATAACAAGGAGACATTTATTGTTATAGAGGACCCTGCGCTTAATGATTTGGATCTTGATATAATAAGTTCGGACGTGGCCATAAGCACAAACAGAGATAGTAGTCACCTTGAACTCCCTACTGTGGCAGAAAAAGAGAGCGCTAGTAGATTTCAGGCACCACCAAGTGCATGTATTCACTCTACAAAAGCAAATTCTGTACGAACGATCAGAAATAGGGCAATGGACAGCCAAACGCACAGTAGCTCTGTAATACAGGTTGGATATGTAGGGGTAAAAAGGAGGAGAAAGTAGTTTTCCCTCATGGTACGATGTACTATCTATCTTGCATTTTGGATGGCCGATCCACAACTCTCCACTAATATTACTATGGAAACACAAACTCCACTTAAGGTGACCATCCTAGATGGCAGCATCATAAGCACAAATACTGATCCACCCAATGTCAGAGACATCCACACCAGAGGTAGTACAACAAGGACCGTAGAGACACAAACCGAAGACCAAGAAGAGAGCCATAGTGTTATAGAGGAGGACTTTTCGTATTTCAGTTAAAGTAGTGTATGGACATTTCAAAACTGTGAATAGATGTAGTTTAATAGTGTATGGACATTTCTGAACTGTGAATAGATTTAGCTTAATAATGTATGAACGTTTTGAAACATTTCTGCATATAATCATGAACATTGTATTTCTTAATTATTATTAATATTATTATTATTATCCAAAAGATTTGAAAATGCTTAATATAAGGATGATACAGAAAGGTATATAATATGTATATTTCTAATTGATTTGATACTTGGTAAAGATATAATAAGTAGTATACAATGCACAAAATGAATTTAATATTCATAGTTTGTTTCTAATATTATGCATGAATGTTTTCTTTTGTTTTATATATATATATATATATATATATATATATATATATGTAATGACTTGTTGTTCATTCATTCATTCATTCATTCATTCATTCATTCAATGAACCGTAATGAGAGCGGGAGGTTTGGCGCCTTAAAATCTGATTCAACCCACCATTTCTTTAGAAATGCCTGTACCAAGTCAGGGTCATTACGGTTTTCACAGTTTTCCGGTTGTTGACTGATTTTGTCTGTTTATATAATTATGAGTTTTGACTTTCCCTTTGTAAGATTGTTCGGAGTTCGGTAATTTTGTTATTACCTTTATTCCTGTCCGGGACGGACAGTCTTTATAAAGAAGGGGGTAGTGTAGCGGATTTGCTACCTGCCTATTGTAAACGGAACTATGCCCCCCTTTTTGGCATAACCATTTTTTCTAAAAGTTACTGTTCTGTTGTAATTTCACAATTTTCATGGAAGACAAAGTTCAACATAATTTTTTGTTGTTATTTATTAATATTTCTATCTCATTTACCACGGTAATTGAAAGTTGAGTAATGATAAAGCAGTTTATGTAAAAGTTTATCGGCAAATGAAAAAGTGTTGCAATAATGTGTCGAAACGAGTCACTGTTTACTTACAATTTGCACAGAACACAATATATTCCAAGGGTTATATTATATATGAAATGAATTGTCTGTTATTGTAGAATTCCATAATTATTCACATATTTTCTTATTTTCAGTGGTTTTGCAAACCTAGTCAAATACTTAACGACTCATTTTGTCGCTTCAAATCGGTCATTTTTTATCGGTAAAATATATGTGCCGTAAATTGGTCTAATCCTTGTTGTTCAGCGTACTATACGTCATATTTAAGTCTTTTGAGTCATATTTTACGTCATATTAAGAGTCTTTCAAGTCGTTCAACACTATATAGGAGACGATTCTTATTAATTTTTCAGTCGTGATCTGACTCACTTGGTACAAGGTAACTTTAGCCAAAAACCAACAAAAGTCTATATTTGACTTCTTTTGCTAGCAGAAACGGATCCATATATATAGTTATACAGAGTTTGAACTCTTCATACGACGATACGTTTTAGATAAAGGTTAATACAAATATGCATTAAATGAGTCTCATCTTTACTATTTTGGTTTAAGGAATAGTTCCATTACAAGAAATTAGACTTATTTCGAGTCTTTTCACTCATTGAGTCATAAAGATATTTAAAGATAATACAGTCTCTTATATAGGGTTGTATCAGTCATATAAAGTCGTTTAAGGAATATACTGATTTACATTATACATTGATATAAAATAATTAAAGTAGTTTTTAATCATTGCATACTGCTGTATTTTTGTGAACCGAAACCCTAGCTATTTTATTCACATATTTCTTTTAATAAGATTTAATACCTAAAAGAATTTTAGTTAAGAAACTAAGCATGGAAAGTATACTGTAGTTGTTTTTATATAAACTTGTGTAATATTGGTATTCAATAATAGTTGAGATATACTCAAATACTTTCCACGTTTTATTAAGTGAAATTAAACATTTAGTAGACACATTTTTCACATTAAAGTTACACATTATATTAGGGATTAAGATTTATTTATTGAGTAATAATTGTTATTTGCAACATTATGACACTAACTTGGCCAGAGTTATCTCCACTTTCTTGCTCGCTTATTCACTAATATATTAATTGCATGCTTGGCGAAGAGAATTGTATTTATTGACTATGCTTTTGGTGACAGAAATTTACTAAATTGTTATCTAATTTTATTGTCAATATTGCTTGATAATATTTGCATTAATGAATTCCTGTCATATTAAATAATTAACTTTATACGAATTGATCAATGCTGCCTTATTAATGCCTCATAACCTTGAATTATATCGTCTCGATCGACTTCACTACGGTGCTGAGTCTATCTGGAGGAGCATAGGACCCGAAGGCTATCACTCTTCCCCAAAAAAAAAGAGTATTTGTGTGTCTTGTGTGACAGTTTAGTCGAGTGTTCCAATTGAACCATTTTATATTCTGAGGTCTGACTTGGAGGTGCTGTTTCAAGTGTCATTGTTAACATTTTACAAAAGTCACTTCAGGGGTAACCAGAGAAAAAGGATCCACACTTTATGAGATTAGTATGGAGATTTGTGGTGGCATGTATGAAATACAATATCTTACCTAAGGCAGTACACATTCAGGGTTATAAAAACGTTTTGGCTGACTTGCTTTCACGTTTTCGGTTTCAGGAGTTCAGAAAGAGAGCTCCATTTATGCACGATCATCCTACGATAGTGGATTCAAAGTTCCTTGTCATGTAATTAATACAGCGGAACTGCTGCTAGATGCCGCTATTGCACCCAACACCAAGAGTACATATAGCACACCCATACAAATTTTTTTAATATTTTTAGATAAGTATTTTCCTAAAGCTGAACTTGTTGACTTTACAGTGGAAAAACTTGTTTTATTTATTCGAAGAAGGAAAATCTTCTACATATCTTGCAGATTTGTCATATTATCTGAAATTCAAAGGCAAACCTGACATTACCAACAATTTCATTATTAGCAAATTAGTAAATGGTGCTAAACGCCTAGCAGCAGGTCCAGATATTCACCGTCCAATAACAGTTACAATACTTGGTCATTTATTACAAGCTTTGGCACATGTGATAAAAGCGTACTACCAAAGAATCATGTTTGAGGCTGTTTCTATTAGCATTTTATGCATTCTTGAGAATTGGGGAAATAACTTCACGTTTAAAAACCCATCAAAATTTGCTGCTGTTTCAGGATGTCACATTGCATAAATATAAATCTGGTCAAACTACAGTTAATTTGAAGATGTCACATTTTAAACATAACACTTCAAAACAACCGGTCCTACTGGAAATTAAGAGTCAAGCTAAAGCCAACTATTGCCAAGAACGAAAACTAAGAGAATTTTTACGTTTATGTAGAAGATCTAAAGGTCCACTTGTTTGCTACAGGGATCTAAATCCTATTAAAAGGAGTGAATTTTGTTCAGATTTAAATGAAGCTTTATTGTTTGCAAATTACGATATAACTCATTACAAATCGCATAGTTTTCGCATTGGGGCGGCAACAACAGCACATATGATGGGAATACCTGATAATATAATTAAAGCTATGGGTCGCTGGCATTCTGACTCTTTTCTAAGATACATTCGTGTTCCAGTTTTACCTAGTATAAGCATTTGACTCATTTTAGATCATTTCAGCTATGTTATGTACATACATGTACTTGTATACAAAACTGTCTGAGACGGCTTGTATGCGTATGTATAACTTTTGGAAATATTAATGAGTATAGGGGTTTTCGTTATTTCATGTGTCAACATTACTTATTTACGTGTGGCAAATACACAGACTGTCTGAGGCGGCTGTGATAGTTTTATTGATAAAGGTTTTACTGGTTAATACATGTTATGTGCTTTTGGATGTGCTGATTGCAGTCAGGTTACATTACAGACTGTCTGAGGCGGCTGTAATCTTATATATAATCAGTTATATTGCTTGCCAATTAAATTTACCATTGACTGTCTGAAGCGGTTGTGATTTTTCATGAATTTTGCTACATAGATATATATGTTGACCAATGTGGCTCGTGTTCAATTTTATCATTGTGTTTTAATATTTCAAATTTTGTATGCTTCCATAGTACTTTTCAGTGACACATGCTATGTGGGACTTGTCCCTGCTGTATTTTGAATGGTGACACATCCTACAAGATGAGATTTTAGTACATTGTATACAACATGCTCGTGAGATCTTCAAGTATGTATGTACTGGTTGGAACGGATATGCGGGTTTGCTAATTACAAAGTTGACTCTGCAGGTAGATCGTGTGTAGAAATTCACAGTCTGTATGGTTACAATATTAACATTTTAACGCCCTATATGATAGGGTAGTGACTTATAATTGTAAAAAACACAAGGAGTGTAAATGCTACATTGTGGATGAACCTGACTTTAACACTGGTGATGGTGAAGCAGTGCAAATCCTTTATTATAAGACTGGTGTAACACACTTAATGTAGCGGAAGCAGACTGTATAGACTGCATGCTGAAGATTATGCCAAATACTGCAATTCACACTGAAGTTATCACTCTTGGTAACATTACATTTGCGGAACATTTGGGCATATTATTAATGTTCAGAAGTTATTCATGTGCTTTGACTGTTTATTTCACTATTATCCAGAATATTTAACCGTCCATTACGTTGTTATACAGTCTCATTAATCGGACAATTTGTTGTGATACTGACTCATTAACCGTCCAGTCAGCTGTTATACAGTAACATTAATTGGCCGTTATGTTCATGTTATCCAGAATTTCATACCGTCCAGCTCATTGTCATAAAGATTCATTACACATTCGTTATCCATACCTGAAGCTATGTCACCATCCGTCCGAGAAATACTTCATATAGGGGCAATGTGACTGTCATGACTTGATATTAACTTGATCTTGACATGCATGAATAGTTTATATTGTTGTACTTTACTGGTAGTATATACAAGTTTCACCTTATTATTTCAAGTATTGTTATAAATACTGTTATAGTGACAGCCGGAAACTTTGAGCCGTAATGAAAGGGGGAGGTTTGACGCTTTAAAATCTGATTCAACCCACCATTTCTTTAGAAATGCCTGTACCAAGTCAGGGTCATTACGGTGTTCACAGTTTTCCGGTTGTTGACTGATTTTGTCTGTTTATATACTCTTTGTAAGATTGCTCGGAGTTCGGTAATTTTGTTATTACCCTTATTGTTGTCCTATTTTTCTTGTATTACAAGTCACCTTGGTACATTTCAGGCTGATATTCCATGAGGCATAATTCCTGTTTATAGGAATATGCAGATGTTCATGTTCATATAAACAGCAGAAGCTTTGTGGCGCTTTGATATTTTTATGTGATGTTTTTATTGATTTAGGCTAGTCATTTGTTTTAGACTTTTTGATACTAGTCTATATGTTTATAAATATTATGTTAAATTGGCATTTTATTAAAATGCTCTTAACGACAAACATATCTTGTGTATCATTTATTGTCAGATGCCTTGTCCTTGAACGAACAGAGCTCAAATTATGCCTCACAACACGTTGCTTTGGATATTCATCATTTAAGGGATTATAAGTGGATTTATGGGACATAAATAAATAAATAATTTTTTGGTAATTTTATGAAATCTTTTTCACTGAAGTTTTATGATTGCTATTTTTAGATTGTACATAATTCTATCACTATTGATTTTTGCAGCGCCATCTATAAACTTCAAATTAATAAAAATCTTGAAAATTGCTTCGAACTAAAAAGTTGTGGTAAATTTTCAAGATTTTTTATTAATTTACCACTTCCACCCCTTCCACCCTCCTGTATCAATGAATTTTTCCTTTTCTGTTTCAAGTTAACGCTTTAAAACTTTATTATCTTCACTTTAAAATTGGCGCTTTGTATGCCCCACCTTCGCTCAATTTTTTGGATATGTTTATGTGATGTTTTTTTTATTGATTTAGGCTAGGTGCTTTGTATGCACCACCGACGTTTTGTATGCCCCACCTTCGCTCAATTTTTTGGATATTTTTATTGATTTCGGCTAGTCATTTGTTTTAGACTTTTTGACGTAGATTATGTTGTATATATTTGATACTAGTCTATATGTTAATAAATAGTATGTTGCATTGGCATTTTATTAAAATGCTCTTAACGACAAACATATCTTGTGTATCATTTATTGTCAGATGCCTTGTCCTTGAACGAACAGAGCTCAAATTATGCCTCACAACACATTGTTTTGGATATTCATCATTTAAGGGATCATAACTTGGAATAAATTAGACTGGTAAATTAACAACCTATTGTGATGTTAAAGACCATTTTAGAATTGAAAAATATCTATCATCCAATAAATTGCAATACATACAGATAATGACTACATTTAGAATAAGTGCACACAGTTTACGTATAGAAACTGGCAGATATGAAAGAAAACCAAACAAAGAAAATAAATTAATAAAAATTGTAAGAGAAGAAAGAACATGTCTCTACTGTAATAATAATGATTTTTTTGGTAGAATTTGTTGAGAGGAGCACAGCCTTCAGGATGATGGTCTCTCCTCAGCTGTTAATGGTTTCGTTGAATGGATTAAAGATGTGAATCAGACGGAGGTCAAATCTATTGTGAATGGACTTTAAAAAAAATTATAAAAAACTTTGATAAAAGATCTTCCTTTAACCAAAACACATGAATTAAGAATTCATCTATAAAAGAAAACACACTGTTATAAAGTTTAACATGAATGGCTCATGAAAAGAGGGTTAGTATATAGCAAACACACTGTTATAAAGTTTAACATGAATGGCTCATGAAAAGAGGGTTAGTATATAGCAAACACACTGTTATAAAGTTTAACATGAATGGCTCATGAAAAGAGGGTTAGTATATAGCAAACACACTGTTATAAAGTTTAACATGAATGGCTCATGAAAAGAGGGTTAGTATATAGCAAACACACTGTTATAAAGTTTAACATGAATGGCTCATGAAAAGAGGGTTAGTATATAGCAAACACACTGTTATAAAGTTTAAAATGAATGGCTCATGAAAAGAGGGTTAGTATATAGCAAACACACTGTTATAAAGTTTAACATGAATGGCTCATGAAAAGAGGGTTAGTATATAGCAAACACACTGTTATAAAGTTTAACATGAATGGCTCATGAAAAGAGGGTTAGTATATATCAAACACACTGTTATAAAGTTTAACATGAATGGCTCATGAAAAGAGGGTTAGTATATAGCAAACACACTGTTATAAAGTTTAACATGAATGGCTCATGAAAAGAGGGTTAGTATATAGCAAACACACTGTTATAAAGTTTAACATGAATGGCTCATGAAAAGAGGGTTAGTATATGGCAAACACACTATTATAAAGTTTAACATGAATGGCTCATGAAAAGAGGGTTAGTATATAGCAAACACACTGTTATAAAGTTTAACATGAATGGCTCATGAAAAGAGGGTTAGTATATAGCAAACACACTGTTATAAAGTTTAACATGAATGGCTCATGAAAAGAGGGTTAGTATATAGCAAACACACTGTTATAAAGTTTAACATGAATGGCTCATGAAAAGAGGGTTAGTATATAGCAAACACACTGTTATTTAGTGGTTGGGTTTTGAGGACGGTGAATGAATCTTTTGTCTCATTTTCACATGATTGATTGATTGGTGTTTAGCGCCAACCTTAGCAATATTTCAGCTATATCGTAACGTAAAAAAAAACTTCATGCTAACTTAGACACCTAGATTAACCATTAGAAATAAAATAAGCTTGTATATAAAACAAACGGGTTACATGTACAAATAAAAGATATTAAGACATTAAAAAGATTTAAAAAAGCATATACATGTATTTAAGAACACACGTAATCCAAGTCGGTACTGGACACAAATTTTAAAATATTAAGTGCTTTAAAGGCACTTATTTTAAAGCATTTTAATATGAGGTAGATCAGCTCTAATTGGCTGATGACGATTGAACCAGCCAAATATTGTTTTAAACGGTCATTTTGGAAAACACTGTTATATACATTTTGATTTATGTATCTTTTATCAAATATATATATCGACGATCCGTTCTCTGGTTGGTAGATTCCCTTAGACTTTATATATGTTTTGAACTACCTGTATTGTGTTTTTACACGATCCCAGTAGACTTAGTTATTCCATCTTATCTCATTATGAACTGTGACGAATATTATAAACATGATGTTATTCCTAGTGGATTACTCATCAAACTCTTGCCTCAAACACCAGGCAGTGATTCTAACTCTCTAAATCGTAAATGGGATCAGACTCTTTTTTTCACTGCTTCAAACGTTTGTTGATCCTTCTAAAGAACATCTTAAAAGATTGACAACAGAGTTTCATTTTCTTTTAGATATATGTAAAAAAAAGACCTATTAGTCTCAGAATATGAAAACATTTCAAAGCGTCTTGATGACATTACTGCTATACAAAGTTTGGCTCTCAATAAACGACAACGCAGTAAATTCCACCGAGATGGCGTTTCACACCAACCAGCACCCTCTATTGACAAACAGAAAAAAAAGACGCATTAGACATTTTAAACGTAGATCCCGAGTAATTAACAACTCCCACACTGTTGTTAATCTTTCTAGCCACCAACTGACAGAAAATGAAACAATTTTACTTTCAAAGGGTCTTAATTTCTGCCCAGTTCCTGGTCCCATCAACGAGACCAAATTGTCTGAGGAACTGGATAATTTCGCTAGAGGCCTTCGGATCAAGGAACACTTTGGTTCCAAGGAGGTAGAGGGAGGTGACGAAGTCAGCTCTGATAGTGACTCAGAAGACGCATGTGACAATAGATTTGTCAAAAAAACATTTATAGATAACGTAAAATCAGATATATTACGAACTGCCAAAGTGAACACTGATACCTTTGACAATCTCACGCCTGGGGAACGCATTGTTCTTCAAAACTTAAGATCTAATGAAGACATTATCATCAAACCAGCAGAAAAGGCAGTGCTGTTGTTATGGACAAATCTGCCTACATTCGAGAACCCCACTAAACAATTCAGTGATGAAATAACAAATGAGTTAAATAATATGTATGATAATGGAGACATCGATGAAAAAACTCTCGAATACGATACCACTGACTACTTATAAAAAATGGCAGCTCTGAATCCTTTACCATCCAACACTATTCTGGTCACTATGGATGTCACCTCCCTCTACACCAATATTCCTTATTCCGATGGCATCGAAGCCTGTAAGGAAATTTGGGAATCTCGTTCGGTTAAAATTCCACCTACCGACTGCTTGGTTACAATGCTCACGATGGTGCTTAAAAGAACAACTTTACTTTTAATGGAGACCATTACTTACAAATAAATGGCTCAGCTATGGGCACCAAAATGGCTCCATCTTATGCTAATACATTTATGGGAAATTTTGAAAAACAACTGCTCGAATCCTCTATTGAAAGACCGCTTTCTTGGTACAGATTTATAGATGATGTGGATATGAAGTGGACTCAGAGTGATGTAGAATTACAGAACCTTCTTTCACTTGCCAATAACCTACATCCCTCTATCAAGTTCACTCATGAAATATCTAACACTACCATTTCCTTCCTCGACACTTTTAGCTCTTTATCGGAAGGTGAACTATCCACAGATTTATACTCCAAACCTACCGGCACCAATCAATACATTTTGCCTAGCAGCTGTCATCCTTCTCATGTGACTAAGAGCATACCATAGTCAAGTTCTTAGAATCAGGCGAATTTGCTCCACCGACAAAATTTGAAAAAACGATTGTCAACTTAAAAATCATTTGAAAAGAAGGGGTTATAAACAAAGCATTATCAAGAAAAGTTTTAACACAGCTCATAACATCTCCAGGAGCAGTTTACTTCAGTACAAAGAAAAACAGAAATGTAAAAGAACCCCTTGTGTCCTCACATACCATCCCTGTCTGCGAAACAGCTTCAACACCATTCGTGAGCATGGGAAATCCGTCGAAAAAAAAATTCAAAACTGTCCAAAGTCTTTCCTGAGCCTCCCATGGTTGCCTTCAAACAACCAAACAGTCTGCAGAACATCCGATACAACAGACTTCTACCGCCAACAATTATCACCAGGCCACATCAATGGACCAGGCAAAACATCCGATACAACAGATTTCTACTGCCAACAATTATCACCAGCCCACATCAATGGACCAGGTAGAACATCCGATACGACAGATTTCTACCGCCAACAATTATTACCAGCCCACATCAATGGACCAGTCAGAACACCAGACTTCTAGTCAACATGCACCCCCAGTCCACATCATCAATGGACCAGGCAGAACCAGTAACGGGGTTAACCGACGAGTATGGCAGGCGTGTCCACATACCCACTTAATCACATGCTAGACCAAGACCAATACACTGAGCTGCTATAATCATGCCATATCAACATTTGATGACAGCCTAAACAGCTACTTCAGCAAAAGCATGTATTGATCTTTCTTCTAGTATATTTCAGCTTAAAAAATGGGAAATGGCTTAAATGTTTGTCATTATTTTTTTTCTAAAATGGGAAATGGCTTAAATGTTTGTCAATTAATTTAAAAAAAAATGGGAAATGGCTTAAATGTTTGTCAATTTTTTTTTAATGGGTAATAGTTTCAACAATGCTTCGAAATTTCTGTTTCACTTGACACTTCACGGGGATATTTCTTGAAAATAAGTAACTTACTTTTCCTACCTACCTACCCCATTTTTGTAAACCAAGTTATATGGCTTGCAATTAAGTACATGGCGATCATAATTACGAAGCTGGGAATCGAGCAGATGATGTTAATCAAGCTAAAGGGTTACACGATGACTTCAAATCCTTCAAATTTGTCAAAGTTTTTCACTTCTTGTTAGATATACTGACCATTCTTACGAAACTGTCTTAAGAGTTTTCAAAAGAATCATATTTAGATTTTTCAAACAAATGACCTCATTGACCGTACAGTAATGGAACTGACTTTGAAAACTGTACTAGGTAAATAAACGTTAGAGAATACCGAAGGGGCAATAAAAACAAATGGACAATCCAGCGAAACTGGCAACACAGGTCACACAAGACAAAGAAAAACAAAACAAAAACGCAACGCAATATGCTTTGGATGCCACAATATGCAAACATACACAAATAACGTAAATAAGACACGAGGCCTTCTACAAACAACTGGATGACTTAACAACTAATTATGATGTGAACATACATGAGTACTGTGGTGTTAAATTGAGAAGTGCTTCCAATTGTACCCTTTACCTATACACGTGACACTGATATCATGAATTTCCTTGCTGATACTATAACTTACATTAATAAGAGATTTGAAAACTTGAAACATGAATCACAAAGCTGAAAATATTTGACATTAGCAAATGGCCATATGATGTTCAACATCAGTTCTCTTAAAAGGGAGGCGATCAGCACATGTTTGATAAAGGTAAATAAGAAACAGTATATTTCTTTTCATTCATATACTAATAGTTAATTCGAGACAACAGCTGTAAATGAAATAAATATTTATTAATGTTGCCGTAGTAAAACAGGAGTACTTTTTGTTGCAGGTCAAGCAGTGCATTACAAGTATAAATACTGACACAGTGGTACACACAGAACTGAGAAAACCCCTCAGTAAAAGCATGGCAGATACTCAGAGAACTGAGAAAACCTCTCAGCAAAAACATGGCAGGTACTCAGAGAACTGAGAAAAGCCCTCAGTAAAAACATAGCAGGTACTCAGAGAACTGAGAAAACCTCTCAGCAAAAACATAGCAGGTACTCAGAGAACTGAGAAAAGCCCTCAGTAAAAACATAGCAGGTACTCAGAGAACTGAGAAAAGCCCTCAGTAAAAACATAGCAGGTACTCGGAGAACTGAGAAAACCCCTCAGTAAAAACATAGCAGGTACTCAGAGAACTGAGAAAAGCCCTCAGTAAAAACATGGCAGGTACTCAGAGAACTGAGAAAACCTCTCAGCAAAAACATGGCAGGTACTCAGAGAACTGAGAAAAGCCCTCAGTAAAAGCATGGCAGATACTCAGAGAACTGAGAAAACCTCTCAGCAAAAACATGGCAGGTACTCAGAGAACTGAGAAAAGCCCTCAGTAAAAACATAGCAGGTACTCAGAGAACTGAGAAAACCTCTCAGCAAAAACATAGCAGGTACTCAGAGAACTGAGAAAACCCCTCAGTAAAAACATAGCAGGTACTCGGAGAACTGAGAAAAGCCCTCAGTAAAAACATAGCAGGTACTCAGAGAACTGAGAAAAGCCCTCAGTAAAAACATAGTAGGTACTCAGAGAACTGAGAAAAGCCCTCAGTAAAAACATAGCAGGTACTCAGAGAACCCCTCAGTAAAACCATAGCAGGTACTCAGAGAACTGAGAAAACCCTCAGTAAAAACATGGCGTACAGAAGCAGGAATGAACATTCGTTGTAAGATTAATATTAATATTTTACTGTATAGAAGGTTAATTAGAAATTAAAACATTGCTATGTAATTATATTATTTGATATTTTTAGTGGACTTATTTTGATTGGTTAAGTTATACAGCAAATAGTATATACATGTTCTACATCACTGAAAGTATCGAAATATTGTATAAGTATTAATTAATATAAATAATCTTTTGTGAATACCCCCGTCATTAGTGTTCAGAACATGTAGGTGACAAATCTGAATAAAAACTAGTATACTGTTTACTGTAACATTTTCCGCAAACATATACTGGTATCTATGGAATTAAATACAATTATAAATGGTCCATTTCTAGACGAAGGAAACCAGCAAATAATTTATTAAAATATAGTTATGGTATTTACCAGTTCCGCTTTGGTATATCTATGGCAACGGTCGGTAAATTGATAAGCCAAACGTACAAAAGCCACGGGTTACAAATAAACGTTCAGTTGTCTTCTATTCTGGGCAACCCGTTGTGTTATCAGAGTACCATTGTCGAGCATATCATTACCAGACCAGATAACATATACCAGTTACCAAATCCAGAACCAGTCCGTAGACCAATAATCTTCAGAGCTACCAGAACCATGGACAGTATTTAACCCATACTATAGGTCGACTGTTCACCGAAAATACCTTTTCGAAAATATCTTACCGAGTTACCACCATATTTTAAGTAGTATTTTGGCAACAATATTTCGCTATATTTTTAAGTATATGCCCTTTTTGATCTTAAAAAGTTACATGAAGGAAATCGGACCTTCTTCCACCGCCAATATTTTCTAGTTTTACCTTCATACCTATCATTGGTGGTTTTTCAAGTTAAAGTGGACCAACTTCCGAAATAGATAATAATTTAAGTACGCACGCATCCATTTATTCGTCGACTTGAACTCGGTACGGAATGTCTCAAGACCATTCCTTGTGTCATAGCGTAGCTTTACTTAATTTTTCATTTCTGCAGAGAAATAATGTATTCGGTCAATAGTATAAATGATAAGGTTAATTCTGACATCTTCGTTCAAAATTTTTTTTTTTATCATTAACCTTAATAGTAGATATTTTATTATTCCTAAAATTTGTCAATTTATTTGAGTCAATAAGAACATAACATTTTGAAGCTTAAAAAGAATATGAAACCTTGTTGTATATATCACCGTAATAGTTATTTTATTGAAAAGTATACATATTTAAATATTATTTGTTCCATTCATTCATTGTTGTTCCATCATGACGTATGACTGTGACTGACGATTCGACCGTTCGACCAAGATGGCCCCCACAGCCGAACTTAGCTTAACATAGTACCCTATGGGAAATTCACATAAAAATCTTCTTGTCTGGAACCAGTAGCTCAATTGGAACCAAACTTTGATAAAATAGTCATTGGATTGTCCTCTTCCAAAATTGTGTCTGGTGGTCCCACCCTCTGACCAAGATGGCTGCACACCTGAACTTAGTTTAACATAGGACTCTATGGGAAATTCACATAAATACCATCTTGTCTGGAAACAGTAGCTCAATTAGAACCAAACTTTGATGGAATAGTCATTGGATGGTCCTCTTCCAAAATTGTGTCCGGCAGTCGC
This sequence comes from Bathymodiolus brooksi, assembly GCA_963680875.1. Taxonomy (NCBI): domain Eukaryota; kingdom Metazoa; phylum Mollusca; class Bivalvia; order Mytilida; family Modiolidae; genus Bathymodiolus; species Bathymodiolus brooksi. Next base: position 100,559,153 of record OY804586.1, read on the forward strand.
GCTCTCCCACCAAGATGGCCACCACAGTGCAGTTGCGTTGTTATTGAATGCAGCTTTGATCCAGGTGAGTGATTACATGCTCCTGGGAGCCTCTGGTTCTCAAATGTCCACTATACGAAGCTGCTAGAGTAATTAATCTAAATCAAACAGTAGATGTAGAAGGAAACGATATCGACCTCTTGACTCTGATCTATTGTTGGAAGATAACAAACTTCGTCTTTAAACATGTGCTCAATTTTATTTGAAGGTCTGACAGATTCTTAATTGATTTGTTTAGCTGGTTTTGGAGGAGAACACACACACCACATGTAACTTTATGGTCATCTACCTTTTTCATGTATTCCGTTTGTTTTCTCTACTAAAATTTCGCATTATAATTGTAATTATTTTTTTACACTGTGCATGCTCATATAAAATGTCTAGTTAAAATAATGAATGAGTGGGTGATTGTTGTTCAATGCCAACTCAGCAATTTTTCAACTATATCATGGTGAGAACAAATTAAAATTTTAAATTGGAGAAGACTCCATCAGTTTGTGTATCTTTTGTGTCTTCTCCATTTTGTCTTTTTGCACAAATAAAATATGTTTAAACTAAAAATTTATAAAATAAAATTGCATTAAAGATAAAATACACATATTCAATGTTTTTTCAGGTGTCAACACTAAAGATAAGGAAACATAGGAGAAAAAAACACCGTAAGTATAACACAGACAGTCTGTTACATGATATGTCACATCAAAGTCATTGACTTTGGTAGGTGACAAACAGTGGCATTAAGATTCAATTACATTCCAAGTGTATTGCTAATGCCAATATTTGCTAATTTTATTAAAATACATGTCTGACCAAGCCACGCTAAATGCAATTATAGATTCATACGCAAGTTCCAACTTTTTACAAAAACCTTCAAATTTGATTGGATGAACCTGAACATAGTCCAAAGTCAAAATTGTAATGTATATTGTTCATAATAGATCACTTTGCATTTATTTTCATGTAACGCACAGGCGTATCAATAGAAACATGTAGTTAAAATCATAATTTATTAAGATGATATCGTTGTATCTATATATCACAATACAATTCAATAATAAATGCAATCAAACTTCAGAATTTTCCATTTGAGATCTTGCGTATGTTAGACAACGTAATATTTGCCAACGTCTAATATACAATTAGAAAAATCAGTAACGCACCAAAGGTGCGAAAGCCGAGTTGCAAACATGTAGATGGACAAATGCCTTTGACCTACAAACCTCAATAGGCTTCCTCCTCTCACCATCATGCATATGTGTACCAAGTTTCATTTAGATCCTACTTTTTATACTTGAGATATCGTGCGGAAACGAAAAAAGTATCCAATTTTTGTTCTATTTATAGACGTTGTGACCTTGACCTTTGTCATACGATCCTCAATATCAATAAGCTTCCTCCTCTCACCACCAGGCATGTGTGTACCAAGTTTCATTTAGATCCGACATTTCATTTTTAAGATATTGCGCGGAGACCAAAAAATTGACGCCCGGACAACATTCATCATATTATAAGCCGAGTTCGACTTCGTCGCAACTCGGCTAAAATATAGAAAATATAACCATCATAAAAAATATTAGTGTTCCAGCTAGGTCCTTTTCACAGGGCGGATCGTCCGCCCTTTTTCCAAGTATATATGCCTTTTTTAAGAAAATATATCGTTTATTTTGATGTTTCGTAATGATCCGCCATTTTTCTCGATTACGCTTCCTTGTAAACAATGCGCGCGCATCATAGTCAATATTCTACCTGTTTACCTTGACGATTAAGGAAAACAGCTGATTGACCGTAGGTTATTTGCAACAGCTGATTGACTCTAGCTAATTGAAAGTGATTGAGTGATTAAAACTCATCAAATAAACAAATTTAACATAATATGTTGTTGTCTTATTTCTGTCACAATGCCCAAGCGTGACAGACGTTTGAAGGAAGAAATTAAAAAATGCAAAGAAACAAACAGAAGCTTGAAGGACTTTTTTTTAGTACTACGTGAGTTATAGATAAAAAAATTTTAGCATCTTCATGGTGTTGAACTTTTAATTAATTTGAATCCCTTACAATAACGATAAAAATATATTTAAAAAAATAGAAATCACCACTTAGTTTTACATCACTGACAGTGGTTCAAAGTGTTTTCTATTATTAGCAAATTAATATTTTGATATTTTTTTTATTTAATCCAATTTTAAAATGTTGAACTTTCAAATTCATCTGAAACTTAAACAAGTGATTAAATAAAAGTTAATAAATTTTCAGAAAATGTACTGAAAGTGGTGATAATAATGATAATGCAAGTCACGATAATAGTACCCTTAAAAGGAAACACCTTAACAGTCCTACCACATCTACAGAAAGCCCTAACAAAAGACATAGGCATACTAGTGGACATCGGGTAGTGTTTGATGAAAAATGGCAGCAAGATAGACCATGGCTACACTATACCGATAATGCTATGATTTGTACATTGTGTTAAAAACACAGTAAGTGTGGAACATGGAGCTCTTCAGGGTGTATAACATTACGCTTAGGCAAGGTTAAAGGACATGAACACTGCGCTGAGCACTTGATCTGTCAACAAAGAATCGGAACAACAAAACGCAGACAAGTGTAACAAAAACCTTTAACAGGACTCACGTAGTTCTATTAAAGATGCTTTAAGGGTTTTATATTATCTAATAGAACATATCCTATCTCTGGATTTATTTTCAAGATTAGTTGATTTGAATATAGAACTGGGTTCAACTAATTTGCGCAATCTGAGATTAGCAAAGAACGCAAATTATACAAGTTGGTATATTGTCACTGAACTGTTACAATTATTAAGTGATGACGTTAGAGAGAATCTTTACACTGAAATGAGAAAAAGTCCCACTTACTCCTTAATGGTCGATGAAGTTATGGATATCACATCTCATAAACACCTTGTTATTTGTGCCAGATATATAGATCCAGATTGTAACATTGTTGGCAACACTAGGAGCAAACCATAGTACATTTTTTTTTATTGAGGATACATGTAATTAAACTGCATACTGCTTTCCCCTTGTAAAAGGTCAAATCCTATTTATTTTCAAGGTCAAGGGGGATTTCAGATTTGTGATGTTCCTCTTAGCGGTTCCCTTGGTTGATTTTTGGTACTAAATCATTATAACATTATTAAAACTAGCCAAGATTTATGACCCGCTCCCCTCACTTTGACTAGTAAAGATGTTGCCATGTATTTCTAATAATAATTTGCTTATGTTTTATAATAGGACAACTGCTTCCTTGGAATACTATCGGGGCTCCACCTAAATCCACAGAGTTGTTGATCAAAATGGATTGGACAGATGACACATCTGGGAGAAATTTAAACATTGATGGTATACATCTTTTAGCTTTAATACCTTGATAGTGCCAAAATGTTTCCTCATTGGGTTTTCCGGAAATAGAATTGTAAAGGAAATATTCTATGATTTTCTCACAAACTGTCTTGAATATCAGAAGACTCATTTTTGAGATATTGTTTTTGCTTGTTACTATGAAACAGAAAACTCTTCCTGATAAAAAAAAAGACAGCTTGGGGGATAAACCTGATGCAATTCACATTGGCATAAATAACCGTTTTATTGAAAACTTTATGATGACCTCTGTATTTGTCTTAATTCTGTGGTTTTTGGTGTTAATGACATACATTCTTCTAATACAAATGAAAAAATAATGGGCATCATCTGCCCTATAAATTCCAAAATGTTATAATTTCTGTGACAGTAGATATGTTACAAAATTTTTGTATTAGTAATTTTCATATTTTTACAGATGATGGTGCTATTTGTTCTGCGTAAAAAAAAACAAAGTGGATGACTGTGTTTGACTGCCCTAGAGATGGATGTACAAAATCATTTACCAGCAATCTGTCACTGGGAAACCATCTGCTGTTGGGCGATTGTAACTATACACAAGACTTGACAGCTCATGACAAAGCTAAAGTGTTGTATGGTACAAAGGTGAACGATTTGTTCACAAATACCAGTACAGTAATTATACCATCAGAAACTTAAGAAGGTGACAATTATCTGCAACAAGGTTGGGCATTAAAATCAAAAAAGAAAAAGGTGCTATTTAATGACGATCAGGTAAAATATATGAAGGAGAAATTTTATGCTGGAAAAAGAACAGGGAGTAAAGTGGACCTATACGTAGCAATCTAAATTAATTTTTATAATAACCCTCCTTTTTGTGTATATGGAGTTATTTCCTTTGCATGGACAACTTCCGGTTTAGTTTTGATTGGAAATCAGCGTGATAGTTGAAGATTTGTGCATTATACAGCCAGTTTATTGCGATTTAAAAATAGTTTAACCACTTTTCATTGCACACGAGATAGTAAGGATACTGAATAATGTGGTTTAACAATAATCAAATGTATTTTCAACTAAAAAAACATACGTAACATAGGAATCCTCCTTGCAGCAGCGGCAGTTCACTTCTGCTATTCACAGTTAGAAAAAACGACATGGTTTGTTATTCCCTTGTCTTCCATTCTCCCGTTTTCCATCCCATATTGATAGAAGATTCCCCTATCCCCCCCCCCCCCCCCCCCCCCCCTTACCCTGACTGCCACTTTCCAAGTTGAAAGTAATATTATAAATTTAGACAAATAGGATACATGCATGCGATAGCTCCTGGATCATCCAGGAGACTCCTGGATTTGCTTCCTCAAAAAAATGTTTCCTGGCAGGAGATGGAAATCTGCTGGATCTTCCCACAACAACAACAAAAAAATACTAGTTGTAAAATGTACTGTCTACTTAATTGGCCATTCAAATTTTCCAGTCACTGGTTACAATAAATGTATGATAGTTGATTTTGTGCATAATTTGACACTACGTGGCTTAAAACAACTGGTTTTTGAAACAATTTAGTGATTTCGTATTACTATATCATGTTAAGAGGAACAATATTTAAAAAAGAAAATGCACATGTCATATACAAATCTGCATCTTGTTTCCAATCTGTTGCATTTTGAAGGTGCATCTCCTGTATGTGCTCTCGTGCCTTATCATATGTATGAAATAGTATGACTCTATTTTTCAGACTGTAATTAACAGTAAACTAACGATATTATTTTTTGTATACATATTTTTGTGTGTGTGATCACATTAAATGAGTGTTGTGTCGATGTATGGATTTAACCTATGTATTTACCAGATTTAACTAACACATGTAATAGTGCAAACATACTTTAATTATCCATTGTTTTACAATTTCTATTTCCGTTACAGCTTGTACTCAACAGCAGTCAATTATAGTACTTAACAGACAGATGCATGACTAGACACTCACTGATAGAATCAATACTCTAATACACTGCTTTCCTCCCTTTCTTACGACTAGATCATCAAACTTGGCACATTTTGGAAACAAACTAAACTATACTATTAAGAAATAAGAAAGAAAGAATCTTTGAAGAAATTGGCCAAATTTAAAAAGGAAAAACTAAAACTACATGATTATCGGAAAATCAAAGAAATATTACTTGTCTCTATTTCTAGTTGTCCTAACTACTAATTGTCCCTAAACTAAATTTCCTACTGTTTCTAACTATCAATCAACAGTTCATCTCTCACTTTGCACAAATTCTCCCTACAACAAAGTCTTTATATTTCGCTGGTATTTTAGTCTCTCTTCTTGGTCGCGATATCTCAAGATCACTAGTGTCAGTCACAGGTATTGGAGTTTCATTTAACTTTCCCTCCATTTCAGGCATTTGGTTATCGATTTCGGTATGATTCTTAGGTTCATTGTACTTTCTAACGTGTGTACTATTCCTCTTATACTGTACACCCTCTGGAGATTGAACAACACATTGATTTCCAGACTTGTGGATGAGTTTATACGGAGTGGTACAAAACGGTGTACATTTTATTTTGCTGTGATTGTTTTACCAAAACATTATCTCCAAACGAAAGTTCACTTTTCAATGCTTTTCTCTTAGTGTCTATATACAACTTATTCCTGTCCTTCAAAATTATGTCTCTATCTCTGATTTCCTCCTCGCAATGAACATCTCTTTCCTCTTCACAATTTTGTTTTATGTCGGGTATTTTGGTTCGCAATTTCCTTTTAAACATAAGTTCAGACGGTGAAATACCAGTTATACCATGTGGTTTCGTACGGTACGCTACTAAATACTTTCTAATCTCTTTCTTCCAGTCCAGAGATTCGGCCTGTGCAATTCTAATTCTTTTCATCAATGACCGATTCTGTCTCTCTACTTCTCCGTTTACAGCTGGGTGCAACGGTGTTGTTTTCCTGTGTTTCACATCATTGTCATTCAAATACTGTTCAAATACTTTGGATGTGAATTGCGGTCCATTATCTGATCTAATTGTGTACGGTAGTCCATGACGTGAAAACATATTCTCTTAAGAGTTAATAATCCTATCGCTTGACGTGTCCTTCATAATGTCTATTTCATAATATCTGCTGTAGTAATCAATTACTACTAAAATATAATGGCCTGATGGTAACGGTCCAAGCAAATCAATTGCTAAATCTTGCCAAGGTCCATCTGGCAATTTTGTCGGTTCAAGCGGTTCAGGATTTGGCATTGTACTAGTGATCTGACAACCATGACATGATTTAACATAATTCTCTACGTCCTTATCTATTTTCGGCCACCAAACTTTACTTCTCAACATTTGCTTTGTCCCCCTCATGTGCTAAACTAATACACTGAAGGCGAAGCGGTTTTGGAATTAAAATCCTTGTTCCTCTCAAAATTAAATATCCGAGTTTTGAAAATTCAGTCCTCATTGGATAATAGTTTGTCAAGGTTCTGTTCCACTTGGCCTGATCTAAAGAAACACGAATTTCTGATATTTCTTCATCATATCTCGAAAATTCCTCGATTTCTCTTGTCGTCAAGGATTTTGGAGTAGCTTGTTTTGGGACAAATCTAATATATTCTTCTTCTATATTTTCCTCCTTGCCACTGTTTCCAGTTTTGCCTATTAGACGAGAAAGTGCATCGGCTATATTCTGCTTGCCTGGCATATAACGAATTGTGTAATTATACGGCATGAGCCTCAACACCCATCTCTGAATTCTGGCATTCGGTTTCGATTTAGCATTGTAGAGTCCTTCCGAGGGTTTATGGTAGGTCACAAGTTCGAAATTTATTCCGTACAGATACAGATGGAATTTCTCACATGCCCAGACGACTGATAGGGCCTCCTTTTCCGTTGTAGAATATTTCTTTTCAACATCCGTTAGTGAACGGCCTGCGTAACAAATTACCTTTGATTATCCTTTGTACTCTTGTATCAACACTGCTCCGAGCCCAATATTACTTGCATCGGTGACTAATTGTGTCTTTTCCGCACCTAATCTGAAGTATCCTAAGGTATCATTTGCACTTAATGAGTTCTTTAGTTTCTGAAAACTGTCCTGTTGTTCTTTATTCCATCGAAATGGCTCATTTTTCTTTGTCAATTTCCGAAGCGGTTCCGATAGTGTTGCTAGATTGGGAATATAACGAGCACTGAAATTGACTAGTCCTAAGAAACTTTTTACTTCTGATGCATTGTTCGGTTCTGTTGCATTCAATATATCTTTAACTCGCTCGGATGTTGGTCCAATACCATTCTTGGATAGTACATGACCCATAAATGTTATTTTGTCCATTGAAAACTCACATTTGTCCTTATTTAAAGTCAACCTTTTCTCTCTAATCCTATTCAAAACTTGTTTCAGTCTCTTATTATGTTCTTCCTTTGAAGACCCAAAAACAACAATGTCGTCCGATATATTTTGCACTCCTTCGATATCATGGAATACTTGTGATACTACTTGTTGGTACTTTTCCGGTGCAGCATTAATTCCAAACATTAAACGTTTGTACCTGTACAACCATTTATGTGTTACGAATGTTATCTCACGAGAATCTTCTTCTAATTCGATCTGATGAAATCCTGGATTCATATCTAATTTTGTGAAAACTTCACCCCCATTCATTTGATACAGAAATTCATCCACTGTTGGTATGGGGTGTCTTTCCCTATTTATAGCCTTGTTTGCGACACGTATGTCTATGCACAATCTGATATCTCCATTCAGTTTTGGCACAATAACTGGACTAACCCACGGCGTTGGGGAATTAACTTTTTCTATAATATCTTGAGATTCTAATTCCTGTAATTTCTTATCCACCTTATCTCTCAATATGAACGGAATTCTATACATTTGTTGAGCAACGGGCTCCACTCCCGAATCTATATGTAACTTCAATTTGAAATTTTTCAATTTTCCTACTCCTTGGAATAAATCTTTATATTCATCATTAGCATTCTCGAGAATAACATTGATCCCTAATTTCAACACACCTAGCTCTACGGCTGTGTTTTTCCCTAACAAAGAAGGATTGTTTCCATCAATAACATACAAATCTGCATCAATATTTTGCCGTTGATCTCGAGATTTCAAACAAACATTACACGAAAATTTACCCATCACACTGAGCGGTGTTTTGCTTCCATGCGCATATAACTTTTGATCTGATTTTTCTGACTTGCACTTTATTCTATTTTCTTTCAACTTTTCCCACACTGCATTGGAAATGACATTTACAGATGCTCCGCTATCTATAATCACACTTAATTCTACACCACCAACCTTAATTTCAATATTTTCATTTGAATCTTTTTCATTCACAATAAATGCATATTCACTTCCTGAATCATAATTTTCCTGGTCAACATAACGAACTTTCCCTTTCATTTGTGGCCTGTAACTCCTTGAATTTGAATTACGCTGCTTCGTTTTACAGAATTTTCCGAAATGATCTTTTTCCCCACATTTATAGCACGTTTTACCTTTTGCCGGACAATTTGCATCTTTTCCAAAATGCCCTGCCTTTCCGCATCGGAAACATACAGATGTTCTTCCTAGATTCTGTTTCGGTCTTACACCTCCTGGTGGATTGGAGCAATAACCTCCCCCACTACTACTACTTGGTACCGGTTTTTGTCGGATTTTATTTACATTGTCGACATGGCTTGTGCCTTCAAGTTCCTCCGCTTGTTTCTCTGCTGATTCTAGTGTTCGTGCAATTGTTCTTACGTTGTCTAATGTTAATCCAGGACCCTGTTCTAGTAACCTCGTTCTCAATTTATGGCTTTTACATTTTTCAATAATTTGGTCTCTTATCTGAGCGTCAGGGTCATTAAAGTCACATAACACCACTTGTTGTTTCAATCTTGTTATGTACTGATCTACCGTTTCAGTGTCTGATTGTCTTATACTTCGAAAATTATATCTTTCAACCGAGAAATTCACTTTTGACGAAAAATACTTCTTTAATGTTGCAACACATTTTGCGTAATCATCGTCACCTTCTTCCTCCTCTAATGTAAAGAAAATATCTTGGACATCTAGTCCTGCACAATGCAAAAGCAAAGCTTTCTTCTGTTTTTTGTCAGTTATTGCTTTTCCGGTTGCGTAAAGTTCAAAACTTCTATGCCACCTTACCCAAGATTGCGACAGTTTATCACCATTAACATTGAAATTTGCAACAGGATTTATTTCCATTCCACCTGCCATTGTGTCATTAAAACATATTCCACATTTAAGTATAAGCTTTCAAGTTCATCCTCGTCGCCAATTGTTGTGTCGATGTATGGATTTAACCTATGTATTTACCAGATTTATCTAACACATGTAATAGTGCAAACATACTTTAATTATCCATTGTTTTACAATTTCTATTTCCGTTACAGCTTGTACTCAACAGCAGTCAATGATAGTACTTAACAGACAGATGCATGACTAGACACTCACTGATAGAATCAATACTCTAATACACTGCAATGAGTTGTTGAAATTTTCCCACATATATGTTCTAAATACAATGGCATAATTAAATACTACACACATTTAATTTGCTGATACCAAATCATGGCATTCTAAGAAATTTCAAGCGTTGACATCTAGTGTATTTGTATTTCAGATATCATCATGGAATTTCAAAAAAGAACAACCAATAAAATGAAACATAACAGCATTTTACAGTATTTATCCAATCGAGAAGTTGGAAATGTAAGTGCGAATAGAAGATATGATCTAAAATTTGCTTTGAACATGTGTACTGAACTTGCTTTGTACCACTATAATGACGTCTTTCAGAAGCAATTAATTTACCACTTAAACAAAATAATTGACTGCACAAATGCAAGAGCCATTGTTATCATAAATTTCTTAGAAGAACTTATTTGTGATGTAATCGAGCCATGTCACCCAGACAAAATAGATATAGTCTTTATATATTTCTGTATGAGATCAGAATTTGTCAAATATGAAAAACTGAAAAAAATGAAGCGGATAGTAGCAGAACAAATTGCTACTGATTTATTAAAAGATTCCACTCTTGGATAAACAGTACCGGGATCTCCACACTGCTATAACTTAATATACGATAGTGAATTAGACAGTGAAGGGAACGTAACGGACACCACAGCCATCTACACATACAGACTGTTACAGGATTATCGAGCCAAAACACTTGCGATAATACTGGAGATGGTAGGTCCAAAACCATGTTCGAAGTTCTGTTCAAGATTCGTTCTGCATGTAGTTGCATAGGAAGTGCAATTTTTTAATATGAATTCAGCATGATCATGCATAAGAATACATGAACTAATCAAGTTTTACCTTGGAGCTTCCCACATTCTGTATTGATCAGTATTGAAGTAATTTCATGGCAAGAGAAAACAAACACTAGCAAACACCATGCAATTTAATATATATCCTGAAATAATATATCTGGGAAGCTGCAAGTCATACTAGCAACTAATGCTTGATACAGTGCAACCTGTCTAAACCAAACCCTGAATAAACCGGAAACCATATTCTGAAGTCCCTTCATCTCAGATTCAATGCATTTTGAACTTCAGTCCTGAATGAGTTTGGTTTAGACAGATTTCACTGTATAAATTTTGTAACTGATATACAAATATGAATTTACTTTACTTTTATACATACAAGTCTTTACAGTGATCTGACATAATTATTTTGTTTGAAATTTCTCAAATAAAAATTATTATTAATATTTATTGTCATTGTTTTTCAGCGCAAAAGGTATTTTCGACCTATAGTATAATTGCTGGAAGGTTGTTTATTTCTATTTACAAGCATATAAGAATAAGAACATTTCATTCTGGAGTTAGGTAATTTTGTTATTACCCTTATTCATTAAATAGAAAGCTAATGAAAAGGAACATTCTAAAACTATCATGACTATACAAAGACAGATTACATATTTCGAAACTTGTCTCGTCTCTCATGGTACACATACACACACACATATTGTATATAAAAAGAGTAATATTCATATTTATATTTTGTTTCTTTACATTCAAATGTTTATAAAGTTTTATTTTACATTTTCAGTATACCAATTGATGTTCCGAAGAAAGGAATTTGGTACAATATATAAAGGTATCGTCATAATTAATGTTATGGGACTTTGGACGACAGAATTTCATGGGAGTGGTTGACATTTTCATGCTTTATGCTTCTATTTTGACCAAAAAAACTGAACATGGAGGATTGAAATAGACTTACAAGATGTAAAAGAAGCAATACAAACAAAACTATAACCCAAATGATCAAAAATATATATTTTATTATTTTTTAAAGACAGGAAACAGTTTTTCTAGAATAGTAAAAAATTATCATTTTGAAAATTTGCAATTTCTTCGTTGTTATTATGTGTATTAATAAAAGTGAAACTATTTTGAAAATGTCTTCACAATGTCTTTAAAAGGAGGTAAAAGTTTTCTTGGATCAGTTGATTTTTAAAAAATCACTTTCCGTACCTATGAAAGGTGCTTTATCAACCTCCATCCGCCATCATGTTTTGGCACAATACCTATCGGAGATGTACGTAACGTGGAAATGGGCTTAGTAGGAAAGGGGCCTGCCTTTCGCTCTAAATGCCTGTACCAAGTCAGGGTCATTACGGTTTTCACAGTTTTCCGGTTGTTGACTGATTTTGTCTGTTTATATAATTATGAGTTTTGACTTTCCCTTTGTAAGATTGTTCGGAGTTCGGTAATTTTGTTATTACCTTTATTAACCTCTTTTTGTAATTTTTTCCCTTGTAATAAACTTATTTTCAACAGCAGTATGGTAGGAAAGGGGCCTGCCTTTCGCTCTAAATGCCTGTACCAAGTCAGGGTCATTACGGTTTTCACAGTTTTCCGGTTGTTGACTGATTTTGTCTGTTTATATAATTATGAGTTTTGACTTTCCCTTTGTAAGATTGTTCGGAGTTCGGTAATTTTGTTATTACCTTTATTAACCTCTTTTTGTAATTTTTTCCCTTGTAATAAACTTATTTTCAACAGCAGTATGGTATGTTTACACAATACACAGAACGTCAATGATATTTTCCGCTAATCGTGAGAAAACTCAATTTTAACACCTGTTTCCATACGATTATAGCATATATAGGTGTATTGTTCTAAATAAGGGTAATAACAAAATTACCGAACTCCGAACAATCTTACAAAGGGAAAGTCAAAACTCATAATTGTATAAACAGACAAAATCAGTCAACAACCGGAAAACTGTGAAAACCGTAATGACCCTGACTTGGTACAGGCATTTCTCAAGAAATGGTGGGTTGAATCAGATTTTAAGACGCCAAACCTCCCGCTCTCATTACGGTTCAAAGGTTCCGGCTGTCACTATAACAGTATTTAAATACAGGAACAAAATAGGTAAAATAGTTATGTCAAAAATATTTTTACGTCACACATTGACAAATAAAACATCCTTGACATTTGTTGACTTCTTTATTTTTATACATTTTCACTGTATGAAAATGCATCGCTTATAATTTTTTCTGCAGAGACGAAATATATTTCGACAAGATCTTGGTATCGGAATATAAGCTTTTTAAGAGATCGAATAAGGCGAATCTTTTTATAGCCCTGGTCCAGTAGCCTGTTTCTCAGATGAAGATGACGTTTCAGGAAATCAGAATAATTGCTACTGGCCCTTGCATAGCGAATCAATTGCGAGATGTAAACACCATATGCAGGAGAAGCTGGTATATTGCAGCACATGTTTGGAAAATTTATGATTTTAAAATTGAAGTCGTCCCGCTTATCATAAATTTTAGTACTGAGTTGACCACTGCCGTCAAATTCGAGGTATAAGTCCAAAAATTATGCGGACGAAGCTGTATCGGTGGTCTCTTTAACTAAATGATTGATAATATTGGAGAGTACAGATCCTAACTGTACTTGATTATTTCCGAATTCATTCATTATAATTTCACTCAAGAGACTATGAATGTGATTAAACTTTAACAGTAAATGTTTTTTGTAGATGTTGGTTTATAATATGAATACCATATATATATATTGTACACACCTGTTATACACAAGTGCTACTACTGGTAGAATTGTCCACGTCTTACTCTACTGTTGTCTGAATTGATGCTATGCTTAGATCTATCCACACTATTGTCAACTGTGAGCAAGACTGTGTTATTACCACTTGTCACATTTGTATTAGTATGTATTATCTGGGCCCGGTTGTTCAACTTGTCGTTAGCAATAACGCTGTCGTTTAATTCATTAACGCTCCGTTAAATTTTATCGTTACGTTAAATCTGTTGTTCAACACTTCGTTACTTTAACGCGCCGTTAAACCTCCGTTAACTTGTATGCATTTTAACGGTGGTTCAGACCTCCGTTAAAATTGTTAACGGCAGGTTATCATTCAAATTTCAAAATGGCCGCTTTGATGATGCCTCAACTTCATAGGAAGGAAAACGTTTACAGGGCTACTGCTTGTCACCTTGCAAATCTGACAGATGATGAACATAGGGCAAGAAACAGATTTGGACAGGATTCAATCAATTTCATTGCAAATTTGTTGAGTGAGGACAACAAACAAGGCTACTGGGCTAGCTGTTGAAGAACAAGTAAAGATATGCTTCAGGGTCATTCCTACAGGTCATAGAAGATACATTTGGCTACATCAAAGGAACTGTGTAAAGGGTTGTGGATAATGTGACGAATGCACTTATTGCCAGGAAAGACCAATTCATTAAGTGGCCCACAGACAACCATACGCAGAATAAGATTAGATATGTTTTTTTCGGTACCGGGTCGTTTCGCCCCGATTTCCTGTCCCCCCCCCCCCCGGAAAGTTAGTCGATTCGCCCCACTTAATCGCTATTATATAATAATCGATGACGTCTTTTTGTGAGTTGTGCTAATGTATGAACTGTTTTGTAATTTATTATAAAGTTGTTAGATGATATGAATAAAATATTAAAAAACCTAAATGCTTTTTTTTTTGTTTAGAAAAAAATATTTGCCATATATGTGTTTCCAATTACACCAACGACCTATTTTTTTAGTTACTACCCTAACAAAAATTATGAAACACTGCTATTCATGCTATTTCTGGTAAAACCTTGAAAACAGTTGTAATCAATACAAACACACACATATACAAATTGAAACGAAAAAAGAAAGACAGAAAGAAATGAAAACAAATAATAAATAAATAAGATGTAAAAAGATATTATTCATGCTCTGAAATACAGATATGATAACCATTGACCCAATGAAGTGATTTTGAACAATAAAAATAACTGATAGGTGTCAACAACTAATTTGAAGCCATGCAGAACAAACAATACATACATACTAATTTATTACTGTATTGTTCAAAGAAATTTTACACATTTAATCAGGTGTCAAACAATGAAAGTGAAGCCATACATAATATTAAACACGTCAAGAAAGCATGTTAATTATGAGGAAGACAAAAATAAAGTACCCATGAACAAGCCTTACAACATCCAAAATACGAATATTTGCAATGGTATTTGCCATATTTCATTTTTTAAAGCACTATGAATAAATGATGGCGAAACGACTCACCGGGCGAAAGGGCCCGGATTCGTTTTTTCCCAATATGCGAGCTTTCCAAATGTTCTAGGATGCATCGACGGGACTCATGTTAGAATTCAGAGGACGAGGGGTCGTATATCAATAGGAAAAGTTACCCCAGCATTAATGTGCAAGCTGTTTGTGACCATGAAGGTAATTATTTTGATTATAAAACTCTTTGCTGCATTTTTCTTCTCTGTCTTGTCAGTTCGTACTTTTGTTTATGTTGATTCTCTCCCTTTAATACTCAGCGTGCGTCAATTCGACCCTATACCAATTCGTCCCATCGACGATACTATTGTATCTATTGAAATGTAATATACATATATGTAAAAAAAAGTCAAATTGCACCACTGGAGTGGTACAAAGGATTTCTTTCAGAAAAAAGATGAAAGAAAAAAACATAATCTGGCTGACAATACTTAGTTTTTTTTTCCCCAGACCAGGGATTTTAAAATTGATAAATGAAAAACTGTACCATGTTGGCCTGGGTTTGGTAGGTACACTTAAATGAACATATGCGGAATGGGGCGAAATGACTTGAACGGATACGATGCGTCTTCGCGCCACATTCGAGAAACTATCGTCACAGACGGATTAAACCTGTTTTCCAGTTTTTAAACACTATTCAAATACCACCAAATTGTTTTAGAATATCTTGCATATTCAACATAAACTATAAGAAATATAAATTGTCAAAATATATTGTCAAATAATTCCAAATCATCCATAAATCAAAATCAATCAGTTGGGCCGTTAACGGCTTTGGTACGAAGAGATACAGGTATATATTCAAAGGGAGATAAAAAGAATTGACAAAAAAGGCGGGAATCTGTTCAGAAAAATGAAGACACTATTCCATATGTAAATTGGTAATTGTAATTAAAAAATATCAGTAATGTTATCGAGGTCACTTCGGGAATTTGCAAAGATCTGAAATAAGGTTTAAATATAGCCGGAAAAGACATTTGTACCAAATGCTTACAGTTGTCAGGTCAAGGTCATTATCTAGAGCGTCAAAATAAAAACTGTCCGAGCAGACGACCACCTTTGAATAATCACTAATCGATCTTATTAGAGATTGCACATTATAAGAACTATGGGAGTTTTAAAATCTAAACGGGATTAGCTTGAATGATGAATAAATTACCATTCATACTGGTTTGGAACCCTCCAATCCCATTGAAGGCGGCTGAATCCCTGCATAGGTCTATTGGCCTATTGATTGCTGGTGTGACCAGTTTTATCTCTGGACCACCACCTGTTTGCCTCTGGTCCTTTCTGGCTAAGGAATAGACTTTCTTAGCCTCTTTTTTTGTGTTCCTCCATTTGTCCTTGCACCCCTTGGGTGTTCGCTGTGCAACTCCCAGGGCAGACACCATCCTGCTGATTTTTTACCACACTTCCAATTTCTTTTGGTTGGCTTTTGCAGTCGAAAATTTATCATTCAAAAGTGATTTTTTTTTTCCACCTCATCTTGAATCACATTAATCTCTGCTTCAGTAATTTTTTTCTTTTGATTGGTGTCCACCATCTTTTTTTGTTAGGGAAGTCTTTTTATTAAAATCTTGAATAATGGGTAATATCATACTCTCTAACCTGTCGTTAAGATGTAACACCACCGTTAACTAACGGTAAGCAAATCGTCTATGACGTCCGACATGTTGCACAGGGCTTTCCATTGATCCAAATGTAAGCTCACTCCTTCTTTCGAAGGGACTGTGCCATCTTTCCAGAATCGTAAGTCTACTCTCTTGGATCCGTTCCATTCTGTTAACTCTCAAGTATATGTTTCCTCCCAGGGCTCGTTTGAGCGGCTGAATGTCGACCATATGTGCTGCCATATGCAAGATGTCTTCAATTTGTGCGGTATCGGGCGTCTGAGCCGTTTTGTGTCGGAGGACTCTGTACGATATCTTGAGTTGCTGGTATCTGTACGATATCTGCAGTTGGTGGCATCTCTACAATATCAATTATCTACGGGGTTTTAGGCTGCTGTTCTGTCATCTGAACGCCTTTGGCTCTTTTACCTTTTTGACTTGGCATGTTGCTGGTTCCAGCCAGTAAATAATGCAGAGTTCTAGTTACATCATCTTATATCCAAGGTGAATAATAATAACGACGTATCTGATTGGTCGATTTCTTTCGTAACGTCGTATCTGATTGGACAGTCATTCTGTGTTTCGATTGGTCTGTTGTTTATGAAATGGAGTTTTCTGATTGGTGGATGAGCGATCGATTGAAGTATTCGTATTCTGACCCTTTAAGAACGGCATGGTAAATGTCCCAAAACTTCCATGCATCGGTGGGATACTTTTGTCCCATTTGACTCGTGGAGGCAAATAACACTAGAACTCGACCCATGTTGATAACACCGTCATTGAACATGGTAGACACAATCCTTCTATACGTCTGTACTCTATCGTTGTCAATGTCTGAATGATATATATTTGCCCTTTTTTCTGTTTTCACAGGCTTTTGACCACGCCATTGTTTTAAACTTGACGTGGCCGTTGTGTTGTCCCTATGGGGCTCATACTCTGTACTTTAATGTGAAGTCCTTTGTCCCTGTGGGGCTCATACTCTACTTTAATATGAAATCCCTCTGGGGCTCATACTCTGTACTTTAATTTGAAGTCCCTGTTGGGCTCATACTCTATACTTTAATATGAAGTCCATGTGGGGCTCATACTCTAGTTTATGTGCTGTCCTTTGTTGTATGTGTATGTTGTTGTCCTTCGATTTTGATTACACCTTTGGTATTTTCAAACTCTTCTTCTGTGTGATCGGTTTTCAAGATAAGATATGCATAAGATCAAATAATGTCCGTCTAGACACCTCATCTTTGAGATAAGTTTGTGAGTGACTTTGCGTTAGGTCGGTAGTTTCCTCCACCACGATATAGCTGAAAGTAGCGTTAAACACCAAATAAAATATTTGACCACGATATAGCGGTAAGTAGCGTTCAACACCAAATAAAATATTTGATCACGATATAACTGAAAGTAGCGTTAAAATTCAAATACAATCTTTGATCATCCATATGAAAGACCCAACACCGTTATACAATTTCAATTATTTTATAAATACAAATATATACAACAATGTACAATGAATTTTTTTTTAAGGAAGATCAATTTAAAAGAAAATCAACGAGGTATATTGACCTCAATTTAACTATTTTTTTCCTTTATATTCAACTAGAACTTTACAGGTAAACATTTTTAAAATTCACGGGAAAAAAAGAAAACTATTTACACAATTTAAAATCTTAAACAGTCTATTATTTACAGTTTATATCACAGATTTAAATATCTAACGGGATTGTAGACACTCCATCCGCCAGCACTTTTCGTTTGGGGTAAAAGTAAGAAAATCCAGCTCTCTCTTGTAAATACGTATACATTTTATTGTGTCCTCTTGTCGTAGGCAGCATGTTCGGGGGTGTCATCACGGGGAAAACAGTCGTTCTTCTCTAATATATATTTCTGTCGTAAATGAGGTTTTACGACATCTTCCAGGGTGTCTGTGGAAAGAGCCATATATGCAGAGTCAGTGTCCATGCTGCAATATTGAAAGTCACGGTGGTCTACGAAGACGTCCATGAAATCGTAATAAAACTGTAGCATACACAGTTTGGCGTACTGGTAAACGAAACAACCAATTTGTAATGGTCAATCTAAAGTTATTGTCTTCTTACTCATTTCGACTTCAAATGTATCTTTGTTTAAGCTGGTTACATTTACGGAAAAACCGATCTACAAGGTATTGATGGACATATCAATCCTTACAGTATATAACGTCTGTATGTCTCTCTTTATTGGTGACTGTTTTCCCGTAGCTGGGATTTCCATCTAGCTTATTGGTTTCGGCTATAATTTTTTTATTTGGATCCGCATCTCCGGCTCGGCGGGCATCGCTGACAGCTTCTCCAAATGTTTGAAAACATTTTGCAGGACTATATTCAACGACCTGGTAAATACGGGTGACGACGAGTTCTTTGATCAAATACCATTTTAATAGCGGGGTGATTATCATAATCTTTAACCCAAACATACTTCCGACCAGACTTTTACGGGGTTGAGACATGATGTCGTGGTCCACGGCATACTGCCGCATGTGGTCACCAATATCGTCTCTGGATACTTCGACGTTTTTAAATATGGGTGACATCTCGGCAAACGTCGGTTTTAAGTGGTCGGGGACGTGAAGATCGACTTCCAAAGCACCAAACAGTTGATCGTTCAAGACGGCGGCCAGTATCTGGTTTTCTGTCATGGTGATCAAACCATCACATGGTCGTTTTCGATGTTCGATAAAACGACTCAATTCCGGGTCTCTTTTGATACTTGCGCGCCACTGGCATTCCCACATCTCCACGACGTTGTAGCCTTGGTCTTTGATGTATTGTATTTTGTCCTGCGTACGCTGGTACAAGTCGCCTTAAGTTCTTTCCGTTGACGGGGTTGACGCCGTTATGTTTTTTGGTCATCCAGCATCGATGTCCGTGCCATAGACATCCCTGGAATTCGTAGACGGTGTTGGTGTCTGCAAAATCCATCCACGGGTAAACGTTTCATCCCGATCAATTTTTCGGAGTCGTTACCCTGGTGACGAATGGACTGACGGGACTGCAGAGCTTCCCACTCCAACCAATTGATGGCCATACTCATACCTTCTGGACGTTTCCCGCCGGAAGCCTGTTTTTTCTTTTCGGAGAACGAAATGTCCTGCATGATTGACCATAAATAAAGTGTATTGGCGTCGAAGCCGATGATAGACTTGCATGGCTTGGGATCGTCGTATTCCTTGGGTCGTATGAAGGTCTTGTCTTTCTCGTGGTACCGATGAAACACGATGCTCGGGCATTGAACGATGTTGTTCTTGCATAGGTCGTACATATCTTTATTCTTCTCATCGGGCAAGGTGAAGTAATCTGGTAGGTCTTGGAACATGTACTTCAGTGCGAGTCCGGGAACGCTGATGCCGTCCTTAAACATATCGATGTGGCGATTCTTGTAAAACTGAAACATCTTTTCGAGGGCCTCTAGCATCGGGACTACTTTTCGAGGGCCTCTAGCATCGGGACTACGTCTTTGTTGTTGTACCAGACCAGGAACTCTTTCATGGTCTTCATGTCGTTGTCTTCCCATACTCTCTGGCACAGCTGGTAGTCTTCGGCAGAGATATTTTCGTTTTTCAATGTACTGAAAAAGGCTTCGTGAGGGGGGAGCTGGCTGACGTTGAGTTTGTCCAGGGACGTCACCATTCGTACGGAAAATGGCCCTTTTCTTGGGAACAGCCGTAAGCTTTCAGGTACTGACTAACTAAGACCAGGAGCGAGGTAATTGGCGATGTCAAGGAACTTCAGCTTCTCTGTCTTGACGGTCATAAAAGTGTTGTTGCGCTTCACGGCGTACTTGACGAGGTTCCGCTCGACCAGGTGGGAAAAGAAGTCTATTTTCATGGCATTGATGTCGTAACGCCCAGAGTTGAAACCGATGACGGGGAGTTCGTGCAAAAAACGTTCTAATTTTGGTACAGGTGGTGACCTTTCTGTTTCTTTTCCTTTTCCTCGTCGGAAAATTCTTTCCAATCTTCATCTATTTTTGAGTTGATTTGTCCAAAGGCGGAGAGATAATTTCTTTCCAAATGAAAATAAGCAGCTTGACTTATCTCTGTTAAATGTTGAAGACAGTCTTCGACGGTTTCAGCGCTGTTTCCTTCCAATACAAAACATTTTGGTTCCGTAAATTCGGGAACGTTGGAGCAGACGGAGATGCTCAACAAGACGTGCTGATTGACCCATTCTAAATTTGTTGTTCTTTCTTTTTCAGGAGGGTGGAACATGGTCTCAATGTCGTATGTGGCTCGATAAGGAAAGTAACGTTGTCCCGGTGGAACGATGATGCCCTCGTCTTCCAGTTCTTCAAAAACGGTCTTTGTTGTATGATAGACCCCACCGGGATGTTTGTAACGGACACCTCCTTTGCAATTTTGTTCGTGTCGGTGCAACATACCGACGTCACATAGCTTGTCACAGTTACGACAGGCGTACCTCCTGCTGTATGACCTCAGGTCTTTAATATAGCTGAGTGATCCGTGTAC
The DNA here is from genome assembly GCA_963680875.1 of Bathymodiolus brooksi. Lineage (NCBI taxonomy): Eukaryota > Metazoa > Mollusca > Bivalvia > Mytilida > Modiolidae > Bathymodiolus > Bathymodiolus brooksi. Next base: position 100,580,251 of record OY804586.1, read on the forward strand.
AGGTTCAAATTCATGGTGTCGTCGAATTTGTAGGGAGATCGGCGGACCAATTCGGCATTTACTTTACCTTCTTCGGTCTCTTTCAATTCGTACACGAAGACGTTGAAATTAAATAAACGCTCCAAAAGGGGTAGTTCGTCCAGGTACAGGCCTTTAAACTCTCGTAAGGGAAGCTCGGTATGGTCTAGATATTGGTGAAAATATGTCTTGGTTGGGGTTTCTACATTTACGACTGGAGCTCCACGATGTACGGCTAAACAACGGAAAAAGCAGAGGTTGTCTGTGTAGGCACCATGGGATCCACCGGTCAAGTTGTTTAATCCAGGGTTGTTGGAGACGTAGGCCGGTAGCAGGACGCCGCCTCCGATTGGATGATTGTTGATTTTATTAACGTAGAAGGTCACGTTGGTTAGGAGGTGCACCACCCATTTGGTGTCAGGACGTTGTTGTCGAATATACTCTAACATGTCATATCGGCTCAACTCCTCTAGAAACCTCTCCAAGTCTTCTGTTCTGATGAGGTGTGGAACATAACAAAAATCTGGAGTTATTCTGGCTGGAGTGGTAGCACCGTAATTCTCCAGTTTCCACGTTTCTCAAAATAAAACCAAACGACAGGTTGATTTTAAAGGCTGTGGTCTGCTGTCGAAAGATCCGGCGTACCTTCTCTGGAAAAGTGGACGCTGTCATATCATGCAAGGTAAAATGATACCTGTCTTGGACACGATTGCCGGTCGCCTCCTCTGTACGGATGGTTTTCCAGTGTCTTAGATATAGGATACGGGTCTCCGGGTCTTCTGGTAATATATTAGGTTCAACGGACGGACTGTTGGAAGACTGGGGACTGTGACTTCGTGGTTGCTTTGGAGGATTATTGGATGGTCCAGGGGATGGATGTCTCTTCATCACTTCAGGTCTTTCGTGGAGACCCCGGTGACGGAGCATGCTTTCCCTTCTATTAAAATATTGACCACAAACGGGACAGGTGATCGTGTAGTTGTGGGATTCCTCATAGCGTTTTCTGTGGTCTGCCCTCTTAAACTCATTCCCACACACATCACAGGGATATGTTTTAGACGATTGGACGTGGGTTTTCATGTGTCTAATGAGGTTGCTCTTCTCCGTAAACTGTTTCCCACATTTGTCACACACGTACTTCTGAAACGATAACACAAGAGTCAACAACCAGAATCAGCTCAAAATGTGACTCAGCATGGAACATCCAACAGTCCTGCACAATCTGGTGAAAAACATATCCAGCACCAAATCTCTAATCAGGCGTCAATAGAAGTGCAACCAGGTCAGTCATCGGCATCACAAAGTAATATTCAGACTCCAGTTAGTCAGCAGCATTCATTAGAAATTCCAGCAGAAAAACTCCATCAAACAAGTGAACAGTCTACAAGTCAGATAGTCACCCAGAAACAGGTATTATTTGTTGCAGATATTAATTACTTATTATCCCTTTAGTTGCAGTATTTTCCTGTTTGTTAAATTATGGCTATATAATTTTGTATGTTATTTATAAATAAATTTTAGTATTTTCCCTAGTGCAGTACCATGCTTCTCTCACAATGGAAATCGTCTATGTTCTTGTCTAATTTGTGAAATTCTAATAATTGTTCAACTTGAAATACTTCTGTTATTATTATGCTATGTTAGTGCTATAGATTGCCACAGTCACCAATGGCGACAGTTTTGTCAAAGTGGCAACTTATTTTCATGCTAAGAAAATATCTATCCAGAGTCTAAACAAGAAAAAAACAATCTGCTAAAAAATTGTAATAATTTCATTGTTGTAACAATATTCACCAACTCCTTTCATTCTATTTCAGCTTTAGATAGTATTCCAACCGAACAGTTTGGTGACCAGTACCCACTTCACTTGCACCACTGATCAGTTCAGGTAAACCATGAAAATTGTGGTTAATGGTGGAAAATTTAAAGTTAATTATATTTTAATTTGATTGAAGTATCTATTTTTTCTGTTTGCCACTTGTAAAATACATACTTCTGGCTTGTAGTAAAGTGATGTAGTATGTAATATATTAATAATGTAGACATCAACTTTATGTAATGGGCTTGAGTGTTTGTAACCTTAAATTTTAACTGCAGCTACATGGCAAGGAGTAGTTTAACATATATTCCGTTTTTTTCTGTGAAATTTTTCTTTCAGCCGATTTATACCGATTATGCAAATTAGGCATAATTTGATAAAAGATCACATTTAAATCTTCTCCTCTGAAACTGCTGAACCAAATTAAGCCAAACCTTGCAGGGATGGTCTCTGGGTGGGTCCCTTTCAAAAGTGTGTCCGACAGCCCCGCCCTCCATTTAAGATGGCTGCTGTTACTAAAAATAGAAATTTCTTCAATTGTTCATTGCTGCTTTAGTATAAATCAAATTTGACACAAATGAACGAGTGGGGGTATTCTTAGCACGACGTAGCGTGCAACATCTTGTTTTATCACAAGCTTCATATAGGTACCCCATATCGTGGTAAGCGTTTTTGGACCCATCAGATTCCTACTTCCTGTTTGCCGACTTGGTTGGTTTTTATACACATTGAACATATATGCGGGGGTATCATAAGTGAGCATTAGCTCACAGTTCATCTTGTTTATACTTATTTGATAATCTGTGCTCATAAATTATAATATTGCAATGAATGTACCAATTCTTGAATGACCCAAATATTTTACCTCAATCAGAAGACATGCTAAGATAATTTATGCTATGTTTCATCGATTGATTTTTGCTTAACATCCTGTGAGTAGTATTTCAGCTATATTCAGGTTCAATAATATATAAAAATGGTGAAGGGATGGGTCAACCTGGTCAATAACTTTAAATTGCCACTGACAAAGTATGAATATTGATGAAAAAAATTATTCTTGTAACTGCTACAATACATCTGCTCTGTTTCAAAATAGAGTCAAAGTAAGACCAGTGAAGTAACACAAGAGAGTCAACAACAACAACCAGAATCTGCTCAAAATGTGACTCAGCATGGAACATCCAACAGTCCTGCACAATCTGGTGAAAAACATATCCAGCACCAAATCTCTAATCAGGCGTCAATAGAAGTGCAACCAGGTCAGTCATCGGCATCACAAAGTAATATTCAGACTCCAGTTAGTCAGCAGCATTCATTAGAAATTCCAGCAGAAAAACTCCATCAAACAAGTGAACAGTCTACAAGTCAGATAGTCACCCAGAAACAGGTATTATTTGTTGCAGATATTAATTACTTATTATCCCTTTAGTTGCAGTATTTTCCTGTTTGTTAAATTATGGCTATATAATTTTGTATGTTATTTATAAATAAATTTTAGTATTTTCCCTAGTGCAGTACCATGCTTCTCTCACAATGGAAATCGTCTATGTTCTTGTCTAATTTGTGAAATTCTAATAATTGTTCAACTTGAAATACTTCTGTTATTATTATGCTATGTTAGTGCTATAGATTGCCACAGTCACCAATGGCGACAGTTTTGTCAAAGTGGCAACTTATTTTCATGCTAAGAAAATATCTATCCAGAGTCTAAACAAGAAAAAAACAATCTGCTAAAAAATTGTAATAATTTCATTGTTGTAACAATATTCACCAACTCCTTTCATTCTATTTCAGCTTTAGATAGTATTCCAACCGAACAGTTTGGTGACCAGTACCCACTTCACTTGCACCACTGATCAGTTCAGGTAAACCATGAACATTGTGGTTAATGGTGGAAAATTTAAAGTGAATTATATTTTAATTTGATTGATGTATCTATTTTTTCTGTTTGCCACTTGTAAAATACATACTTCTGGCTTGTAGTAAAGTGATGTAGTATGTAATATATTAATAATGTAGACATCAACTTTATGTAATGGGCTTGAGTGTTTGTAACCTTAAATTTTAACTGCAGCTACATGGCAAGGAGTAGTTTAACATATATTCCGTTTTTTTCTGTGAAATTTTTCTTTCAGCCGATTTATACCGATTATGCAAATTAGGCATAATTTGATAAAAGATCACATTTAAATCTTCTCCTCTGAAACTGCTGAACCAAATTAAGCCAAACCTTGCAGGGATGGTCTCTGGGTGGGTCCCTTTCAAAAGTGTGTCCGACAGCCCCGCCCTCCATTTAAGATGGCTGCTGTTACTAAAAATAGAAATTTCTTCAATTGTTCATTGCTGCTTTAGTATAAATCAAATTTGACACAAATGAACGAGTGGGGGTGTTATTAGCACGACGTAGCGTGCAACATCTTGTTTTATCACAAGCTTCATATAGGTACCCCATATCGTGGTAAGCGTTTTTGGACCCATCAGATTCCTACTTCCTGTTTGCCGACTTGGTTGGTTTTTATACACATTGAACATATATGCGGGGGTATCATAAGTGAGCATTAGCTCACAGTTCATCTTGTTTATACTTATTTGATAATCTGTGCTCATAAATTATAATATTGCAATGAATGTACCAATTCTTGAATGACCCAAATATTTTACCTCAATCAGAAGACATGCTAAGATAATTTATGCTATGTTTCATTGATTGATTTTTGCTTAACATCCTGTGAGTAGTATTTCAGCTATATTCAGGTTCAATAATATATAAAAATGGTGAAGGGATGGGTCAACCTGGTCAATAACTTTAAATTGCCACTGACAAAGTATGAATATTGATGAAAAAAATTATTCTTGTAACTGCTACAATACATCTGCTCTGTTTCAAAATAGAGTCAAAGTAAGACCAGTGAAGTAACACAAGAGAGTCAACAACAACAACCAGAATCAGCTCAAAATGTGACTCAGCATGGAACATCCAACAGTCCTGCACAATCTGGTGAAAAACATATCCAGCACCAAATCTCTAATCAGGCGTCAATAGAAGTGCAACCAGGTCAGTCATCGGCATCACAAAGTAATATTCAGACTCCAGTTAGTCAGCAGCATTCATTAGAAATTCCAGCAGAAAAACTCCATCAAGCAAGTGAACAGTCTACAAGTCAGATAGTCACCCAGAAACAGGTATTATTTGTTGCAGATATTAATTACTTATTATCCCTTTAGTTGCAGTATTTTCCTGTTTGTTAAATTATGGCTATATAATTTTGTATGTTATTTATAAATAAATTTTAGTATTTTCCCTAGTGCAGTACCATGCTTCTCTCACAATGGAAATCGTCTATGTTCTTGTCTAATTTGTGAAATTCTAATAATTGTTCAACTTGTAATACTTCTGTTATTATTATGCTATGTTAGTGCTATAGATTGCCAGAGTCACCAATGGCGACAGTTTTGTCAAAGTGGCAACTTATTTTCATGCTAAGAAAATATCTATCCAGAGTCTAAACAAGAAAAAAACAATCTGCTAAAAAATTGTAATAATTTCATTGTTGTAACAATATTCACCAACTCCTTTCATTCTATTTCAGCTTTAGATAGTATTCCAACCGAACAGTTTGGTGACCAGTACCCACTTCACTTGCACCACTGATCAGTTCAGGTAAACCATGAAAATTGTGGTTAATGGTGGAAAATTTAAAGTTAATTATATTTTAATTTGATTGAAGTATCTATTTTTTCTGTTTGCCACTTGTAAAATACATACTTCTGGCTTTTGTAAAGTGATGTAGTATGTAATATATTAATAATGTAGACATCAACTTTATGTAATGGGCTTGAGTGTTTGTAACCTTAAATTTTAACTGCAGCTACATGGCAAGGAGTAGTTTAACATATATTCCGTTTTTTTCTGTGAAATTTTTCTTTCAGCCGATTTATATCGATTATGCAAATTAGGCATAATTTGATAAAAGATCACATTTAAATCTTCTCCTCTGAAACTGCTGAACCAAATTAAGCCAAACCTTGCAGGGATGGTCTCTGGGTGGGTCCCTTTCAAAAGTGTGTCCGACAGCCCCGCCCTCCATTTAAGATGGCTGCTGTTACTAAAAATAGAAATTTCTTCAATTGTTCATTGCTGCTTTAGTATAAATCAAATTTGACACAAATGAACGAGTGGGGGTATTCTTAGCACGACGTAGCGTGCTACATCTTGTTTGATCACAAGCTTCATATAGGTACCCCATATCGTGGTAAGCGTTTTTGGACCCATCAGATTTCTACTTCCTGTTTGCCGACTTGGTTGGTTTTTATACACATTGAACATATATGCGGGGGTATCATAAGTGAGCATTAGCTCACAGTTCATCTTGTTTATACTTATTTGATAATCTGTGCTCATATATTATAATATTGCAATGAATGTACCAATTCTTGAATGACCCAAATATTTTACCTCAATCAGAAGACATGCTAAGATAATTTATGCTATGTTTCATTGATTGATTTTTGCTTAACATCCTGTGAGTAGTATTTCAGCTATATTCAGGTTCAATAATATATAAAAATGGTGAAGGGATGGGTCAACCTGGTCAATAACTTTAAATTGCCACTGACAAAGTATGAATATTGATGAAAAAAATTATTCTTGTAACTGCTACAATACATCTGCTCTGTTTCAAAATAGAGTCAAAGTAAGACCAGTGAAGTAACACAAGAGAGTCAACAACAACAACCAGAATCAGCTCAAAATGTGACTCAGCATGGAACATCCAACAGTCCTGCACAATCTGGTGAAAAACATATCCAGCACCAAATCTCTAATCAGGCGTCAATAGAAGTGCAACCAGGTCAGTCATCGGCATCACAAAGTAATATTCAGACTCCAGTTAATCAGCAGCATTCATTAGAAATTCCAGCAGTAAAACTCCATCAAACAAGTGAACAGTCTACAAGTCAGATAGTCACCCAGAAACAGGTATTATTTGTTGCAGATATTAAATACTTATTATCCCTTTAGTTGCAGTATTTTCCTGTTTGTTAAATTATGGCTATATAATTTTGTATGTTATTTATAAATAAATTTTAGTATTTTCCCTAGTGCAGTACCATGCTTCTCTCACAATGGAAATCGTCTATGTTCTTGTCTAATTTGTGAAATTCTAATAATTGTTCAACTTGAAATACTTCTGTTATTATTATGCTATGTTAGTGCTATAGATTGCCACAGTCACCAATGGCGACAGTTTTGTCAAAGTGGCAACTTATTTTCATGCTAAGAAAATATCTATCCAGAGTCTAAACAAGAAAAAAACAATCTGCTAAAAAATTGTAATAATTTCATTGTTGTAACAATATTCACCAACTCCTTTCATTCTATTTCAGCTTTAGATAGTATTCCAACCGAACAGTTTGGTGACCAGTACCCACTTCACTTGCACCACTGATCAGTTCAGGTAAACCATGAACATTGTGGTTAATGGTGGAAAATTTAAAGTGAATTATATTTTAATTTGATTGATGTATCTATTTTTTCTGTTTGCCACTTGTAAAATACATACTTCTGGCTTGTAGTAAAGTGATGTAGTATGTAATATATTAATAATGTAGACATCAACTTTATGTAATGGGCTTGAGTGTTTGTAACCTTAAATTTTAACTGCAGCTACATGGCAAGGAGTAGTTTAACATATATTCCGTTTTTTTCTGTGAAATTTTTCTTTCAGCCGATTTATACCGATTATGCAAATTAGGCATAATTTGATAAAAGATCACATTTAAATCTTCTCCTCTGAAACTGCTGAACCAAATTAAGCCAAACCTTGCAGGGATGGTCTCTGGGTGGGTCCCTTTCAAAAGTGTGTCCGACAGCCCCGCCCTCCATTTAAGATGGCTGCTGTTACTAAAAATAGAAATTTCTTCAATTGTTCATTGCTGCTTTAGTATAAATCAAATTTGACACAAATGAACGAGTGGGGGTATTCTTAGCACGACGTAGCGTGCTACATCTTGTTTGATCACAAGCTTCATATAGGTACCCCATATCGTGGTAAGCGTTTTTGGACCCATCAGATTTCTACTTCCTGTTTGCCGACTTGGTTGGTTTTTATACACATTGAACATATATGCGGGGGTATCATAAGTGAGCATTAGCTCACAGTTCATCTTGTTTATACTTATTTGATAATCTGTGCTCATATATTATAATATTGCAATGAATGTACCAATTCTTGAATGACCCAAATATTTTACCTCAATCAGAAGACATGCTAAGATAATTTATGCTATGTTTCATTGATTGATTTTTGCTTAACATCCTGTGAGTAGTATTTCAGCTATATTCAGGTTCAATAATATATAAAAATGGTGAAGGGATGGGTCAACCTGGTCAATAACTTTAAATTGCCACTGACAAAGTATGAATATTGATGAAAAAAATTATTCTTGTAACTGCTACAATACATCTGCTCTGTTTCAAAATAGAGTCAAAGTAAGACCAGTGAAGTAACACAAGAGAGTCAACAACAACAACCAGAATCAGCTCAAAATGTGACTCAGCATGGAACATCCAACAGTCCTGCACAATCTGGTGAAAAACATATCCAGCACCAAATCTCTAATCAGGCGTCAATAGAAGTGCAACCAGGTCAGTCATCGGCATCACAAAGTAATATTCAGACTCCAGTTAATCAGCAGCATTCATTAGAAATTCCAGCAGTAAAACTCCATCAAACAAGTGAACAGTCTACAAGTCAGATAGTCACCCAGAAACAGGTATTATTTGTTGCAGATATTAAATACTTATTATCCCTTTAGTTGCAGTATTTTCCTGTTTGTTAAATTATGGCTATATAATTTTGTATGTTATTTATAAATAAATTTTAGTATTTTCCCTAGTGCAGTACCATGCTTCTCTCACAATGGAAATCGTCTATGTTCTTGTCTAATTTGTGAAATTCTAATAATTGTTCAACTTGAAATACTTCTGTTATTATTATGCTATGTTAGTGCTATAGATTGCCACAGTCACCAATGGCGACAGTTTTGTCAAAGTGGCAACTTATTTTCATGCTAAGAAAATATCTATCCAGAGTCTAAACAAGAAAAAAACAATCTGCTAAAAAATTGTAATAATTTCATTGTTGTAACAATATTCACCAACTCCTTTCATTCTATTTCAGCTTTAGATAGTATTCCAACCGAACAGTTTGGTGACCAGTACCCACTTCACTTGCACCACTGATCAGTTCAGGTAAACCATGAACATTGTGGTTAATGGTGGAAAATTTAAAGTGAATTATATTTTAATTTGATTGATGTATCTATTTTTTCTGTTTGCCACTTGTAAAATACATACTTCTGGCTTGTAGTAAAGTGATGTAGTATGTAATATATTAATAATGTAGACATCAACTTTATGTAATGGGCTTGAGTGTTTGTAACCTTAAATTTTAACTGCAGCTACATGGCAAGGAGTAGTTTAACATATATTCCGTTTTTTTCTGTGAAATTTTTCTTTCAGCCGATTTATACCGATTATGCAAATTAGGCATAATTTGATAAAAGATCACATTTAAATCTTCTCCTCTGAAACTGCTGAACCAAATTAAGCCAAACCTTGCAGGGATGGTCTCTGGGTGGGTCCCTTTCAAAAGTGTGTCCGACAGCCCCGCCCTCCATTTAAGATGGCTGCTGTTACTAAAAATAGAAATTTCTTCAATTGTTCATTGCTGCTTTAGTATAAATCAAATTTGACACAAATGAACGAGTGGGGGTGTTATTAGCACGACGTAGCGTGCAACATCTTGTTTTATCACAAGCTTCATATAGGTACCCCATATCGTGGTAAGCGTTTTTGGACCCATCAGATTCCTACTTCCTGTTTGCCGACTTGGTTGGTTTTTATACACATTGAACATATATGCGGGGGTATCATAAGTGAGCATTAGCTCACAGTTCATCTTGTTTATACTTATTTGATAATCTGTGCTCATAAATTATAATATTGCAATGAATGTACCAATTCTTGAATGACCCAAATATTTTACCTCAATCAGAAGACATGCTAAGATAATTTATGCTATGTTTCATTGATTGATTTTTGCTTAACATCCTGTGAGTAGTATTTCAGCTATATTCAGGTTCAATAATATATAAAAATGGTGAAGGGATGGGTCAACCTGGTCAATAACTTTAAATTGCCACTGACAAAGTATGAATATTGATGAAAAAAATTATTCTTGTAACTGCTACAATACATCTGCTCTGTTTCAAAATAGAGTCAAAGTAAGACCAGTGAAGTAACACAAGAGAGTCAACAACAACAACCAGAATCAGCTCAAAATGTGACTCAGCATGGAACATCCAACAGTCCTGCACAATCTGGTGAAAAACATATCCAGCACCAAATCTCTAATCAGGCGTCAATAGAAGTGCAACCAGGTCAGTCATCGGCATCACAAAGTAATATTCAGACTCCAGTTAGTCAGCAGCATTCATTAGAAATTCCAGCAGAAAAACTCCATCAAGCAAGTGAACAGTCTACAAGTCAGATAGTCACCCAGAAACAGGTATTATTTGTTGCAGATATTAATTACTTATTATCCCTTTAGTTGCAGTATTTTCCTGTTTGTTAAATTATGGCTATATAATTTTGTATGTTATTTATAAATAAATTTTAGTATTTTCCCTAGTGCAGTACCATGCTTCTCTCACAATGGAAATCGTCTATGTTCTTGTCTAATTTGTGAAATTCTAATAATTGTTCAACTTGTAATACTTCTGTTATTATTATGCTATGTTAGTGCTATAGATTGCCAGAGTCACCAATGGCGACAGTTTTGTCAAAGTGGCAACTTATTTTCATGCTAAGAAAATATCTATCCAGAGTCTAAACAAGAAAAAAACAATCTGCTAAAAAATTGTAATAATTTCATTGTTGTAACAATATTCACCAACTCCTTTCATTCTATTTCAGCTTTAGATAGTATTCCAACCGAACAGTTTGGTGACCAGTACCCACTTCACTTGCACCACTGATCAGTTCAGGTAAACCATGAAAATTGTGGTTAATGGTGGAAAATTTAAAGTTAATTATATTTTAATTTGATTGAAGTATCTATTTTTTCTGTTTGCCACTTGTAAAATACATACTTCTGGCTTTTGTAAAGTGATGTAGTATGTAATATATTAATAATGTAGACATCAACTTTATGTAATGGGCTTGAGTGTTTGTAACCTTAAATTTTAACTGCAGCTACATGGCAAGGAGTAGTTTAACATATATTCCGTTTTTTTCTGTGAAATTTTTCTTTCAGCCGATTTATATCGATTATGCAAATTAGGCATAATTTGATAAAAGATCACATTTAAATCTTCTCCTCTGAAACTGCTGAACCAAATTAAGCCAAACCTTGCAGGGATGGTCTCTGGGTGGGTCCCTTTCAAAAGTGTGTCCGACAGCCCCGCCCTCCATTTAAGATGGCTGCTGTTACTAAAAATAGAAATTTCTTCAATTGTTCATTGCTGCTTTAGTATAAATCAAATTTGACACAAATGAACGAGTGGGGGTATTCTTAGCACGACGTAGCGTGCTACATCTTGTTTGATCACAAGCTTCATATAGGTACCCCATATCGTGGTAAGCGTTTTTGGACCCATCAGATTTCTACTTCCTGTTTGCCGACTTGGTTGGTTTTTATACACATTGAACATATATGCGGGGGTATCATAAGTGAGCATTAGCTCACAGTTCATCTTGTTTATACTTATTTGATAATCTGTGCTCATATATTATAATATTGCAATGAATGTACCAATTCTTGAATGACCCAAATATTTTACCTCAATCAGAAGACATGCTAAGATAATTTATGCTATGTTTCATTGATTGATTTTTGCTTAACATCCTGTGAGTAGTATTTCAGCTATATTCAGGTTCAATAATATATAAAAATGGTGAAGGGATGGGTCAACCTGGTCAATAACTTTAAATTGCCACTGACAAAGTATGAATATTGATGAAAAAAATTATTCTTGTAACTGCTACAATACATCTGCTCTGTTTCAAAATAGAGTCAAAGTAAGACCAGTGAAGTAACACAAGAGAGTCAACAACAACAACCAGAATCAGCTCAAAATGTGACTCAGCATGGAACATCCAACAGTCCTGCACAATCTGGTGAAAAACATATCCAGCACCAAATCTCTAATCAGGCGTCAATAGAAGTGCAACCAGGTCAGTCATCGGCATCACAAAGTAATATTCAGACTCCAGTTAATCAGCAGCATTCATTAGAAATTCCAGCAGTAAAACTCCATCAAACAAGTGAACAGTCTACAAGTCAGATAGTCACCCAGAAACAGGTATTATTTGTTGCAGATATTAAATACTTATTATCCCTTTAGTTGCAGTATTTTCCTGTTTGTTAAATTATGGCTATATAATTTTGTATGTTATTTATAAATAAATTTTAGTATTTTCCCTAGTGCAGTACCATGCTTCTCTCACAATGGAAATCGTCTATGTTCTTGTCTAATTTGTGAAATTCTAATAATTGTTCAACTTGAAATACTTCTGTTATTATTATGCTATGTTAGTGCTATAGATTGCCACAGTCACCAATGGCGACAGTTTTGTCAAAGTGGCAACTTATTTTCATGCTAAGAAAATATCTATCCAGAGTCTAAACAAGAAAAAAACAATCTGCTAAAAAATTGTAATAATTTCATTGTTGTAACAATATTCACCAACTCCTTTCATTCTATTTCAGCTTTAGATAGTATTCCAACCGAACAGTTTGGTGACCAGTACCCACTTCACTTGCACCACTGATCAGTTCAGGTAAACCATGAACATTGTGGTTAATGGTGGAAAATTTAAAGTGAATTATATTTTAATTTGATTGATGTATCTATTTTTTCTGTTTGCCACTTGTAAAATACATACTTCTGGCTTGTAGTAAAGTGATGTAGTATGTAATATATTAATAATGTAGACATCAACTTTATGTAATGGGCTTGAGTGTTTGTAACCTTAAATTTTAACTGCAGCTACATGGCAAGGAGTAGTTTAACATATATTCCGTTTTTTTCTGTGAAATTTTTCTTTCAGCCGATTTATACCGATTATGCAAATTAGGCATAATTTGATAAAAGATCACATTTAAATCTTCTCCTCTGAAACTGCTGAACCAAATTAAGCCAAACCTTGCAGGGATGGTCTCTGGGTGGGTCCCTTTCAAAAGTGTGTCCGACAGCCCCGCCCTCCATTTAAGATGGCTGCTGTTACTAAAAATAGAAATTTCTTCAATTGTTCATTGCTGCTTTAGTATAAATCAAATTTGACACAAATGAACGAGTGGGGGTATTCTTAGCACGACGTAGCGTGCTACATCTTGTTTGATCACAAGCTTCATATAGGTACCCCATATCGTGGTAAGCGTTTTTGGACCCATCAGATTTCTACTTCCTGTTTGCCGACTTGGTTGGTTTTTATACACATTGAACATATATGCGGGGGTATCATAAGTGAGCATTAGCTCACAGTTCATCTTGTTTATACTTATTTGATAATCTGTGCTCATATATTATAATATTGCAATGAATGTACCAATTCTTGAATGACCCAAATATTTTACCTCAATCAGAAGACATGCTAAGATAATTTATGCTATGTTTCATTGATTGATTTTTGCTTAACATCCTGTGAGTAGTATTTCAGCTATATTCAGGTTCAATAATATATAAAAATGGTGAAGGGATGGGTCAACCTGGTCAATAACTTTAAATTGCCACTGACAAAGTATGAATATTGATGAAAAAAATTATTCTTGTAACTGCTACAATACATCTGCTCTGTTTCAAAATAGAGTCAAAGTAAGACCAGTGAAGTAACACAAGAGAGTCAACAACAACAACCAGAATCAGCTCAAAATGTGACTCAGCATGGAACATCCAACAGTCCTGCACAATCTGGTGAAAAACATATCCAGCACCAAATCTCTAATCAGGCGTCAATAGAAGTGCAACCAGGTCAGTCATCGGCATCACAAAGTAATATTCAGACTCCAGTTAATCAGCAGCATTCATTAGAAATTCCAGCAGTAAAACTCCATCAAACAAGTGAACAGTCTACAAGTCAGATAGTCACCCAGAAACAGGTATTATTTGTTGCAGATATTAAATACTTATTATCCCTTTAGTTGCAGTATTTTCCTGTTTGTTAAATTATGGCTATATAATTTTGTATGTTATTTATAAATAAATTTTAGTATTTTCCCTAGTGCAGTACCATGCTTCTCTCACAATGGAAATCGTCTATGTTCTTGTCTAATTTGTGAAATTCTAATAATTGTTCAACTTGAAATACTTCTGTTATTATTATGCTATGTTAGTGCTATAGATTGCCACAGTCACCAATGGCGACAGTTTTGTCAAAGTGGCAACTTATTTTCATGCTAAGAAAATATCTATCCAGAGTCTAAACAAGAAAAAAACAATCTGCTAAAAAATTGTAATAATTTCATTGTTGTAACAATATTCACCAACTCCTTTCATTCTATTTCAGCTTTAGATAGTATTCCAACCGAACAGTTTGGTGACCAGTACCCACTTCACTTGCACCACTGATCAGTTCAGGTAAACCATGAACATTGTGGTTAATGGTGGAAAATTTAAAGTGAATTATATTTTAATTTGATTGATGTATCTATTTTTTCTGTTTGCCACTTGTAAAATACATACTTCTGGCTTGTAGTAAAGTGATGTAGTATGTAATATATTAATAATGTAGACATCAACTTTATGTAATGGGCTTGAGTGTTTGTAACCTTAAATTTTAACTGCAGCTACATGGCAAGGAGTAGTTTAACATATATTCCGTTTTTTTCTGTGAAATTTTTCTTTCAGCCGATTTATACCGATTATGCAAATTAGGCATAATTTGATAAAAGATCACATTTAAATCTTCTCCTCTGAAACTGCTGAACCAAATTAAGCCAAACCTTGCAGGGATGGTCTCTGGGTGGGTCCCTTTCAAAAGTGTGTCCGACAGCCCCGCCCTCCATTTAAGATGGCTGCTGTTACTAAAAATAGAAATTTCTTCAATTGTTCATTGCTGCTTTAGTATAAATCAAATTTGACACAAATGAACGAGTGGGGGTGTTATTAGCACGACGTAGCGTGCAACATCTTGTTTTATCACAAGCTTCATATAGGTACCCCATATCGTGGTAAGCGTTTTTGGACCCATCAGATTCCTACTTCCTGTTTGCCGACTTGGTTGGTTTTTATACACATTGAACATATATGCGGGGGTATCATAAGTGAGCATTAGCTCACAGTTCATCTTGTTTATACTTATTTGATAATCTGTGCTCATAAATTATAATATTGCAATGAATGTACCAATTCTTGAATGACCCAAATATTTTACCTCAATCAGAAGACATGCTAAGATAATTTATGCTATGTTTCATTGATTGATTTTTGCTTAACATCCTGTGAGTAGTATTTCAGCTATATTCAGGTTCAATAATATATAAAAATGGTGAAGGGATGGGTCAACCTGGTCAATAACTTTAAATTGCCACTGACAAAGTATGAATATTGATGAAAAAAATTATTCTTGTAACTGCTACAATACATCTGCTCTGTTTCAAAATAGAGTCAAAGTAAGACCAGTGAAGTAACACAAGAGAGTCAACAACAACAACCAGAATCAGCTCAAAATGTGACTCAGCATGGAACATCCAACAGTCCTGCACAAT
The DNA here is from genome assembly GCA_963680875.1 of Bathymodiolus brooksi. NCBI lineage: Eukaryota > Metazoa > Mollusca > Bivalvia > Mytilida > Modiolidae > Bathymodiolus > Bathymodiolus brooksi. The sequence goes on from OY804586.1 coordinate 100,595,857, forward strand.
CTGGTGAAAAACATATCCAGCACCAAATCTCTAATCAGGCGTCAATAGAAGTGCAACCAGGTCAGTCATCGGCATCACAAAGTAATATTCAGACTCCAGTTAGTCAGCAGCATTCATTAGAAATTCCAGCAGAAAAACTCCATCAAGCAAGTGAACAGTCTACAAGTCAGATAGTCACCCAGAAACAGGTATTATTTGTTGCAGATATTAATTACTTATTATCCCTTTAGTTGCAGTATTTTCCTGTTTGTTAAATTATGGCTATATAATTTTGTATGTTATTTATAAATAAATTTTAGTATTTTCCCTAGTGCAGTACCATGCTTCTCTCACAATGGAAATCGTCTATGTTCTTGTCTAATTTGTGAAATTCTAATAATTGTTCAACTTGTAATACTTCTGTTATTATTATGCTATGTTAGTGCTATAGATTGCCAGAGTCACCAATGGCGACAGTTTTGTCAAAGTGGCAACTTATTTTCATGCTAAGAAAATATCTATCCAGAGTCTAAACAAGAAAAAAACAATCTGCTAAAAAATTGTAATAATTTCATTGTTGTAACAATATTCACCAACTCCTTTCATTCTATTTCAGCTTTAGATAGTATTCCAACCGAACAGTTTGGTGACCAGTACCCACTTCACTTGCACCACTGATCAGTTCAGGTAAACCATGAAAATTGTGGTTAATGGTGGAAAATTTAAAGTTAATTATATTTTAATTTGATTGAAGTATCTATTTTTTCTGTTTGCCACTTGTAAAATACATACTTCTGGCTTTTGTAAAGTGATGTAGTATGTAATATATTAATAATGTAGACATCAACTTTATGTAATGGGCTTGAGTGTTTGTAACCTTAAATTTTAACTGCAGCTACATGGCAAGGAGTAGTTTAACATATATTCCGTTTTTTTCTGTGAAATTTTTCTTTCAGCCGATTTATATCGATTATGCAAATTAGGCATAATTTGATAAAAGATCACATTTAAATCTTCTCCTCTGAAACTGCTGAACCAAATTAAGCCAAACCTTGCAGGGATGGTCTCTGGGTGGGTCCCTTTCAAAAGTGTGTCCGACAGCCCCGCCCTCCATTTAAGATGGCTGCTGTTACTAAAAATAGAAATTTCTTCAATTGTTCATTGCTGCTTTAGTATAAATCAAATTTGACACAAATGAACGAGTGGGGGTGTTATTAGCACGACGTAGCGTGCAACATCTTGTTTTATCACAAGCTTCATATAGGTACCCCATATCGTGGTAAGCGTTTTTGGACCCATCAGATTCCTACTTCCTGTTTGCCGACTTGGTTGGTTTTTATACACATTGAACATATATGCGGGGGTATCATAAGTGAGCATTAGCTCACAGTTCATCTTGTTTATACTTATTTGATAATCTGTGCTCATAAATTATAATATTGCAATGAATGTACCAATTCTTGAATGACCCAAATATTTTACCTCAATCAGAAGACATGCTAAGATAATTTATGCTATGTTTCATTGATTGATTTTTGCTTAACATCCTGTGAGTAGTATTTCAGCTATATTCAGGTTCAATAATATATAAAAATGGTGAAGGGATGGGTCAACCTGGTCAATAACTTTAAATTGCCACTGACAAAGTATGAATATTGATGAAAAAAATTATTCTTGTAACTGCTACAATACATCTGCTCTGTTTCAAAATAGAGTCAAAGTAAGACCAGTGAAGTAACACAAGAGAGTCAACAACAACAACCAGAATCAGCTCAAAATGTGACTCAGCATGGAACATCCAACAGTCCTGCACAATCTGGTGAAAAACATATCCAGCACCAAATCTCTAATCAGGCGTCAATAGAAGTGCAACCAGGTCAGTCATCGGCATCACAAAGTAATATTCAGACTCCAGTTAGTCAGCAGCATTCATTAGAAATTCCAGCAGAAAAACTCCATCAAACAAGTGAACAGTCTACAAGTCAGATAGTCACCCAGAAACAGGTATTATTTGTTGCAGATATTAATTACTTATTATCCCTTTAGTTGCAGTATTTTCCTGTTTGTTAAATTATGGCTATATAATTTTGTATGTTATTTATAAATAAATTTTAGTATTTTCCCTAGTGCAGTACCATGCTTCTCTCACAATGGAAATCGTCTATGTTCTTGTCTAATTTGTGAAATTCTAATAATTGTTCAACTTGTAATACTTCTGTTATTATTATGCTATGTTAGTGCTATAGATTGCCAGAGTCACCAATGGCGACAGTTTTGTCAAAGTGGCAACTTATTTTCATGCTAAGAAAATATCTATCCAGAGTCTAAACAAGAAAAAAACAATCTGCTAAAAAATTGTAATAATTTCATTGTTGTAACAATATTCACCAACTCCTTTCATTCTATTTCAGCTTTAGATAGTATTCCAACCGAACAGTTTGGTGACCAGTACCCACTTCACTTGCACCACTGATCAGTTCAGGTAAACCATGAAAATTGTGGTTAATGGTGGAAAATTTAAAGTTAATTATATTTTAATTTGATTGAAGTATCTATTTTTTCTGTTTGCCACTTGTAAAATACATACTTCTGGCTTTTGTAAAGTGATGTAGTATGTAATATATTAATAATGTAGACATCAACTTTATGTAATGGGCTTGAGTGTTTGTAACCTTAAATTTTAACTGCAGCTACATGGCAAGGAGTAGTTTAACATATATTCCGTTTTTTTCTGTGAAATTTTTCTTTCAGCCGATTTATATCGATTATGCAAATTAGGCATAATTTGATAAAAGATCACATTTAAATCTTCTCCTCTGAAACTGCTGAACCAAATTAAGCCAAACCTTGCAGGGATGGTCTCTGGGTGGGTCCCTTTCAAAAGTGTGTCCGACAGCCCCGCCCTCCATTTAAGATGGCTGCTGTTACTAAAAATAGAAATTTCTTCAATTGTTCATTGCTGCTTTAGTATAAATCAAATTTGACACAAATGAACGAGTGGGGGTATTCTTAGCACGACGTAGCGTGCTACATCTTGTTTGATCACAAGCTTCATATAGGTACCCCATATCGTGGTAAGCGTTTTTGGACCCATCAGATTTCTACTTCCTGTTTGCCGACTTGGTTGGTTTTTATACACATTGAACATATATGCGGGGGTATCATAAGTGAGCATTAGCTCACAGTTCATCTTGTTTATACTTATTTGATAATCTGTGCTCATATATTATAATATTGCAATGAATGTACCAATTCTTGAATGACCCAAATATTTTACCTCAATCAGAAGACATGCTAAGATAATTTATGCTATGTTTCATTGATTGATTTTTGCTTAACATCCTGTGAGTAGTATTTCAGCTATATTCAGGTTCAATAATATATAAAAATGGTGAAGGGATGGGTCAACCTGGTCAATAACTTTAAATTGCCACTGACAAAGTATGAATATTGATGAAAAAAATTATTCTTGTAACTGCTACAATACATCTGCTCTGTTTCAAAATAGAGTCAAAGTAAGACCAGTGAAGTAACACAAGAGAGTCAACAACAACAACCAGAATCAGCTCAAAATGTGACTCAGCATGGAACATCCAACAGTCCTGCACAATCTGGTGAAAAACATATCCAGCACCAAATCTCTAATCAGGCGTCAATAGAAGTGCAACCAGGTCAGTCATCGGCATCACAAAGTAATATTCAGACTCCAGTTAATCAGCAGCATTCATTAGAAATTCCAGCAGTAAAACTCCATCAAACAAGTGAACAGTCTACAAGTCAGATAGTCACCCAGAAACAGGTATTATTTGTTGCAGATATTAAATACTTATTATCCCTTTAGTTGCAGTATTTTCCTGTTTGTTAAATTATGGCTATATAATTTTGTATGTTATTTATAAATAAATTTTAGTATTTTCCCTAGTGCAGTACCATGCTTCTCTCACAATGGAAATCGTCTATGTTCTTGTCTAATTTGTGAAATTCTAATAATTGTTCAACTTGAAATACTTCTGTTATTATTATGCTATGTTAGTGCTATAGATTGCCACAGTCACCAATGGCGACAGTTTTGTCAAAGTGGCAACTTATTTTCATGCTAAGAAAATATCTATCCAGAGTCTAAACAAGAAAAAAACAATCTGCTAAAAAATTGTAATAATTTCATTGTTGTAACAATATTCACCAACTCCTTTCATTCTATTTCAGCTTTAGATAGTATTCCAACCGAACAGTTTGGTGACCAGTACCCACTTCACTTGCACCACTGATCAGTTCAGGTAAACCATGAACATTGTGGTTAATGGTGGAAAATTTAAAGTGAATTATATTTTAATTTGATTGATGTATCTATTTTTTCTGTTTGCCACTTGTAAAATACATACTTCTGGCTTGTAGTAAAGTGATGTAGTATGTAATATATTAATAATGTAGACATCAACTTTATGTAATGGGCTTGAGTGTTTGTAACCTTAAATTTTAACTGCAGCTACATGGCAAGGAGTAGTTTAACATATATTCCGTTTTTTTCTGTGAAATTTTTCTTTCAGTCGATTTATACCGATTATGCAAATTAGGCATAATTTGATAAAAGATCACATTTAAATCTTCTCCTCTGAAACTGCTGAACCAAATTAAGCCAAACCTTGCAGGGATGGTCTCTGGGTGGGTCCCTTTCAAAAGTGTGTCCGACAGCCCCGCCCTCCATTTAAGATGGCTGCTGTTACTAAAAATAGAAATTTCTTCAATTGTTCATTGCTGCTTTAGTATAAATCAAATTTGACACAAATGAACGAGTGGGGGTATTCTTAGCACGACGTAGCGTGCAACATCTTGTTTGATCACAAGCTTCATATAGGTACCCCATATCGTGGTAAGCGTTTTTGGACCCATCAGATTCCTACTTCCTGTTTGCCGACTTGGTTGGTTTTTATACACATTGAACATATATGCGGGGGTATCATAAGTGAGCATTAGCTCACAGTTCATCTTGTTTATACTTATTTGATAATCTGTGCTCATAAATTATAATATTGCAATGAATGTACCAATTCTTGAATGACCCAAATATTTTACCTCAATCAGAAGACATGCTAAGATAATTTATGCTATGTTTCATTGTTTGATTTTTGCTTAACATCCTGTGAGTAGTATTTCAGCTATATTCAGGTTCAATAATATATAAAAATGGTGAAGGGATGGGTCAACCTGGTCAATAACTTTAAATTGCCACTGACAAAGTATGAATATTGATGAAAAAAATTATTCTTGTAACTGCTACAATACATCTGCTCTGTTTCAAAATAGAGTCAAAGTAAGACCAGTGAAGTAACACAAGAGAGTCAACAACAACAACCAGAATCAGCTCAAAATGTGACTCAGCATGGAACATCCAACAGTCCTGCACAATCTGGTGAAAAACATATCCAGCACCAAATCTCTAATCAGGCGTCAATAGAAGTGCAACCAGGTCAGTCATCGGCATCACAAAGTAATATTCAGACTCCAGTTAGTCAGCAGCATTCATTAGAAATTCCAGCAGTAAAACTCCATCAAACAAGTGAACAGTCTACAAGTCAGATAGTCGCCCAGAAACAGGTATTATTTGTTGCAGATATTAATTACTTATTATCCCTTTAGTTGCAGTATTTTCCTGTTTGTTAAATTATGGCTATATAATTTTGTATGTTATTTATAAATAAATTTTAGTATTTTCCCTAGTGCAGTACCATGCTTCTCTCACAATTGAAATCGTCTATGTTCTTGTCTAATTTGTGAAATTCTAATAATTGTTCAACTTGAAATACTTCTGTTATTATTATGCTATGTTAGTGCTATAGATTGCCACAGTCACCAATGGCGACAGTTTTGTCAAAGTGGCAACTTATTTTCATGCTAAGAAAATATCTATCCAGAGTCTAAACAAGAAAAAAACAATCTGCTAAAAAATTGTAATAATTTCATTGTTGTAACAATATTCACCAACTCCTTTCATTCTATTTCAGCTTTAGATAGTATTCCAACCGAACAGTTTGGTGACCAGTACCCACTTCACTTGCACCACTGATCAGTTCAGGTAAACCATGAAAATTGTGGTTAATGGTGGAAAATTTAAAGTTAATTATATTTTAATTTGATTGATGTATCTATTTTTTCTGTTTGCCACTTGTAAAATACATACTTCTGGCTTGTAGTAAAGTGATGTAGTATGTAATATATTAATAATGTAGACATCAACTTTATGTAATGGGCTTGAGTGTTTGTAACCTTAAATTTTAACTGCAGCTACATGGCAAGGAGTAGTTTAACATATATTCTGTTTTTTTCTGTGAAATTTTTCTTTCAGCCGATTTATACCGATTATGCAAATTAGGCATAATTTGATAAAAGATCACATTTAAATCTTCTCCTCTGAAACTGCTGAACCAAATTAAGCCAAACCTGGCAGGGATGGTCTCTGGGTGGGTCCCTTTCAAAAGTGTGTCCGACAGCCCCGCCCTCCATTTAAGATGGCTGCTGTTACTAAAAATAGAAATTTCTTCAATTGTTCATTGCTGCTTTAGTATAAATCAAATTTGACACAAATGAACGAGTGGGGGTATTCTTAGCACGACGTAGCGTGCAACATCTTGTTTGATCACAAGCTTCATATAGGTACCCCATATCGTGGTAAGCGTTTTTGGACCCATCAGATTCCTACTTCCTGTTTGCCGACTTGGTTGGTTTTTATACACATTGAACATATATGCGGGGGTATCATAAGTGAGCATTAGCTCACAGTTCATCTTGTTTATACTTATTTGATAATCTGTGCTCATAAATTATAATATTGCAATGAATGTACCAATTCTTGAATGACCCAAATATTTTACCTCAATCAGAAGACATGCTAAGATAATTTATGCTATGTTTCATTGTTTGATTTTTGCTTAACATCCTGTGAGTAGTATTTCAGCTATATTCAGGTTCAATAATATATAAAAATGGTGAAGGGATGGGTCAACCTGGTCAATAACTTTAAATTGCCACTGACAAAGTATGAATATTGATGAAAAAAATTATTCTTGTAACTGCTACAATACATCTGCTCTGTTTCAAAATAGAGTCAAAGTAAGACCAGTGAAGTAACACAAGAGAGTCAACAACAACAACCAGAATCAGCTCAAAATGTGACTCAGCATGGAACATCCAACAGTCCTGCACAATCTGGTGAAAAACATATCCAGCACCAAATCTCTAATCAGGCGTCAATAGAAGTGCAACCAGGTCAGTCATCGGCATCACAAAGTAATATTCAGACTCCAGTTAGTCAGCAGCATTCATTAGAAATTCCAGCAGTAAAACTCCATCAAACAAGTGAACAGTCTACAAGTCAGATAGTCACCCAGAAACAGGTATTATTTGTTGCAGATATTAATTACTTATTATCCCTTTAGTTGCAGTATTTTCCTGTTTGTTAAATTATGGCTATATAATTTTGTATGTTATTTATAAATAAATTTTAGTATTTTCCCTAGTGCAGTACCATGCTTCTCTCACAATTGAAATCGTCTATGTTCTTGTCTAATTTGTGAAATTCTAATAATTGTTCAACTTGAAATACTTCTGTTATTATTATGCTATGTTAGTGCTATAGATTGCCACAGTCACCAATGGCGACAGTTTTGTCAAAGTGGCAACTTATTTTCATGCTAAGAAAATATCTATCCAGAGTCTAAACAAGAAAAAAACAATCTGCTAAAAAATTGTAATAATTTCATTGTTGTAACAATATTCACCAACTCCTTTCATTCTATTTCAGCTTTAGATAGTATTCCAACCGAACAGTTTGGTGACCAGTACCCACTTCACTTGCACCACTGATCAGTTCAGGTAAACCATGAAAATTGTGGTTAATGGTGGAAAATTTAAAGTTAATTATATTTTAATTTGATTGATGTATCTATTTTTTCTGTTTGCCACTTGTAAAATACATACTTCTGGCTTGTAGTAAAGTGATGTAGTATGTAATATATTAATAATGTAGACATCAACTTTATGTAATGGGCTTGAGTGTTTGTAACCTTAAATTTTAACTGCAGCTACATGGCAAGGAGTAGTTTAACATATATTCTGTTTTTTTCTGTGAAATTTTTCTTTCAGCCGATTTATACCGATTATGCAAATTAGGCATAATTTGATAAAAGATCACATTTAAATCTTCTCCTCTGAAACTGCTGAACCAAATTAAGCCAAACCTGGCAGGGATGGTCTCTGGGTGGGTCCCTTTCAAAAGTGTGTCCGACAGCCCCGCCCTCCATTTAAGATGGCTGCTGTTACTAAAAATAGAAATTTCTTCAAATGTTCATTGCTGCTTTAGTATAAATCAAATTTGACACAAATGAACGAGTGGGGGTATTCTTAGCACGACGTAGCGTGCTACATCTTGTTTGATCACAAGCTTCATATAGGTACCCCATATCGTGGTAAGCGTTTTTGGACCCATCAGATTTCTACTTCCTGTTTGCCGACTTGGTTGGTTTTTATACACATTGAACATATATGCGGGGGTATCATAAGTGAGCATTAGCTCACAGTTCATCTTGTTTATACTTATTTGATAATCTGTGCTCATAAATTATAATATTGCAATGAATGTACCAATTCTTGAATGACCCAAATATTTTACCTCAATCAGAAGACATGCTAAGATAATTTATGCTATGTTTCATTGATTGATTTTTGCTTAACATCCTGTGAGTAGTATTTCAGCTATATTCAGGTTCAATAATATATAAAAATGGTGAAGGGATGGGTCAACCTGGTCAATAACTTTAAATTGCCACTGACAAAGTATGAATATTGATGAAAAAAATTATTCTTGTAACTGCTACAATACATCTGCTCTGTTTCAAAATAGAGTCAAAGTAAGACCAGTGAAGTAACACAAGAGAGTCAACAACAACAACCAGAATCAGCTCAAAATGTGACTCAGCATGGAACATCCAACAGTCCTGCACAATCTGGTGAAAAACATATCCAGCACCAAATCTCTAATCAGGCGTCAATAGAAGTGCAACCAGGTCAGTCATCGGCATCACAAAGTAATATTCAGACTCCAGTTAGTCAGCAGCATTCATTAGAAATTCCAGCAGTAAAACTCCATCAAACAAGTGAACAGTCTACAAGTCAGATAGTCACCCAGAAACAGGTATTATTTGTTGCAGATATTAAATACTTATTATCCCTTTAGTTGCAGTATTTTCCTGTTTGTTAAATTATGGCTATATAATTTTGTATGTTATTTATAAATAAATTTTAGTATTTTCCCTAGTGCAGTACCATGCTTCTCTCACAATGGAAATCGTCTATGTTCTTGTCTAATTTGTGAAATTCTAATAATTGTTCAACTTGAAATACTTCTGTTATTATTATGCTATGTTAGTGCTATAGATTGCCACAGTCACCAATGGCGACAGTTTTGTCAAAGTGGCAACTTATTTTCATGCTAAGAAAATATCTATCCAGAGTCTAAACAAGAAAAAAACAATCTGCTAAAAAATTGTAATAATTTCATTGTTGTAACAATATTCACCAACTCCTTTCATTCTATTTCAGCTTTAGATAGTATTCCAACCGAACAGTTTGGTGACCAGTACCCACTTCACTTGCACCACTGATCAGTTCAGGTAAACCATGAACATTGTGGTTAATGGTGGAAAATTTAAAGTGAATTATATTTTAATTTGATTGATGTATCTATTTTTTCTGTTTGCCACTTGTAAAATACATACTTCTGGCTTGTAGTAAAGTGATGTAGTATGTAATATATTAATAATGTAGACATCAACTTTATGTAATGGGCTTGAGTGTTTGTAACCTTAAATTTTAACTGCAGCTACATGGCAAGGAGTAGTTTAACATATATTCCGTTTTTTTCTGTGAAATTTTTCTTTCAGTCGATTTATACCGATTATGCAAATTAGGCATAATTTGATAAAAGATCACATTTAAATCTTCTCCTCTGAAACTGCTGAACCAAATTAAGCCAAACCTTGCAGGGATGGTCTCTGGGTGGGTCCCTTTCAAAAGTGTGTCCGACAGCCCCGCCCTCCATTTAAGATGGCTGCTGTTACTAAAAATAGAAATTTCTTCAATTGTTCATTGCTGCTTTAGTATAAATCAAATTTGACACAAATGAACGAGTGGGGGTATTCTTAGCACGACGTAGCGTGCAACATCTTGTTTGATCACAAGCTTCATATAGGTACCCCATATCGTGGTAAGCGTTTTTGGACCCATCAGATTCCTACTTCCTGTTTGCCGACTTGGTTGGTTTTTATACACATTGAACATATATGCGGGGGTATCATAAGTGAGCATTAGCTCACAGTTCATCTTGTTTATACTTATTTGATAATCTGTGCTCATAAATTATAATATTGCAATGAATGTACCAATTCTTGAATGACCCAAATATTTTACCTCAATCAGAAGACATGCTAAGATAATTTATGCTATGTTTCATTGTTTGATTTTTGCTTAACATCCTGTGAGTAGTATTTCAGCTATATTCAGGTTCAATAATATATAAAAATGGTGAAGGGATGGGTCAACCTGGTCAATAACTTTAAATTGCCACTGACAAAGTATGAATATTGATGAAAAAAATTATTCTTGTAACTGCTACAATACATCTGCTCTGTTTCAAAATAGAGTCAAAGTAAGACCAGTGAAGTAACACAAGAGAGTCAACAACAACAACCAGAATCAGCTCAAAATGTGACTCAGCATGGAACATCCAACAGTCCTGCACAATCTGGTGAAAAACATATCCAGCACCAAATCTCTAATCAGGCGTCAATAGAAGTGCAACCAGGTCAGTCATCGGCATCACAAAGTAATATTCAGACTCCAGTTAGTCAGCAGCATTCATTAGAAATTCCAGCAGTAAAACTCCATCAAACAAGTGAACAGTCTACAAGTCAGATAGTCACCCAGAAACAGGTATTATTTGTTGCAGATATTAATTACTTATTATCCCTTTAGTTGCAGTATTTTCCTGTTTGTTAAATTATGGCTATATAATTTTGTATGTTATTTATAAATAAATTTTAGTATTTTCCCTAGTGCAGTACCATGCTTCTCTCACAATTGAAATCGTCTATGTTCTTGTCTAATTTGTGAAATTCTAATAATTGTTCAACTTGAAATACTTCTGTTATTATTATGCTATGTTAGTGCTATAGATTGCCACAGTCACCAATGGCGACAGTTTTGTCAAAGTGGCAACTTATTTTCATGCTAAGAAAATATCTATCCAGAGTCTAAACAAGAAAAAAACAATCTGCTAAAAAATTGTAATAATTTCATTGTTGTAACAATATTCACCAACTCCTTTCATTCTATTTCAGCTTTAGATAGTATTCCAACCGAACAGTTTGGTGACCAGTACCCACTTCACTTGCACCACTGATCAGTTCAGGTAAACCATGAAAATTGTGGTTAATGGTGGAAAATTTAAAGTTAATTATATTTTAATTTGATTGATGTATCTATTTTTTCTGTTTGCCACTTGTAAAATACATACTTCTGGCTTGTAGTAAAGTGATGTAGTATGTAATATATTAATAATGTAGACATCAACTTTATGTAATGGGCTTGAGTGTTTGTAACCTTAAATTTTAACTGCAGCTACATGGCAAGGAGTAGTTTAACATATATTCTGTTTTTTTCTGTGAAATTTTTCTTTCAGCCGATTTATACCGATTATGCAAATTAGGCATAATTTGATAAAAGATCACATTTAAATCTTCTCCTCTGAAACTGCTGAACCAAATTAAGCCAAAGCTGGCAGGGATGGTCTCTGGGTGGGTCCCTTTCAAAAGTGTGTCCGACAGCCCCGCCCTCCATTTAAGATGGCTGCTGTTACTAAAAATAGAAATTTCTTCAAATGTTCATTGCTGCTTTAGTATAAATCAAATTTGACACAAATGAACGAGTGGGGGTATTCTTAGCACGACGTAGCGTGCAACATCTTGTTTGATCACAAGCTTCATATAGGTACCCCATATCGTGGTAAGCGTTTTTGGACCCATCAGATTCCTACTTCCTGTTTGCCGACTTGGTTGGTTTTTATACACATTGAACATATATGCGGGGGTATCATAAGTGAGCATTAGCTCACAGTTCATCTTGTTTATACTTATTTGATAATCTGTGCTCATAAATTATAATATTGCAATGAATGTACCAATTCTTGAATGACCCAAATATTTTACCTCAATCAGAAGACATGCTAAGATAATTTATGCTATGTTTCATTGATTGATTTTTGCTTAACATCCTGTGAGTAGTATTTCAGCTATATTCAGGTTCAATAATATATAAAAATGGTGAAGGGATGGGTCAACCTGGTCAATAACTTTAAATTGCCACTGACAAAGTATGAATATTGATGAAAAAAATTATTCTTGTAACTGCTACAATACATCTGCTCTGTTTCAAAATAGAGTCAAAGTAAGACCAGTGAAGTAACACAAGAGAGTCAACAACAACAACCAGAATCAGCTCAAAATGTGACTCAGCATGGAACATCCAACAGTCCTGCACAATCTGGTGAAAAACATATCCAGCACCAAATCTCTAATCAGGCGTCAATAGAAGTGCAACCAGGTCAGTCATCGGCATCACAAAGTAATATTCAGACTCCAGTTAGTCAGCAGCATTCATTAGAAATTCCAGCAGTAAAACTCCATCAAACAAGTGAACAGTCTACAAGTCAGATAGTCACCCAGAAACAGGTATTATTTGTTGCAGATATTAATTACTTATTATCCCTTTAGTTGCAGTATTTTCCTGTTTGTTAAATTATGGCTATATAATTTTGTATGTTATTTATAAATAAATTTTAGTATTTTCCCTAGTGCAGTACCATGCTTCTCTCACAATTGAAATCGTCTATGTTCTTGTCTAATTTGTGAAATTCTAATAATTGTTCAACTTGAAATACTTCTGTTATTATTATGCTATGTTAGTGCTATAGATTGCCACAGTCACCAATGGCGACAGTTTTGTCAAAGTGGCAACTTATTTTCATGCTAAGAAAATATCTATCCAGAGTCTAAACAAGAAAAAAACAATCTGCTAAAAAATTGTAATAATTTCATTGTTGTAACAATATTCACCAACTCCTTTCATTCTATTTCAGCTTTAGATAGTATTCCAACCGAACAGTTTGGTGACCAGTACCCACTTCACTTGCACCACTGATCAGTTCAGGTAAACCATGAAAATTGTGGTTAATGGTGGAAAATTTAAAGTTAATTATATTTTAATTTGATTGATGTATCTATTTTTTCTGTTTGCCACTTGTAAAATACATACTTCTGGCTTGTAGTAAAGTGATGTAGTATGTAATATATTAATAATGTAGACATCAACTTTATGTAATGGGCTTGAGTGTTTGTAACCTTAAATTTTAACTGCAGCTACATGGCAAGGAGTAGTTTAACATATATTCTGGTTTTTTCTGTGAAATTTTTCTTTCAGCCGATTTATACCGATTATGCAAATTAGGCATAATTTGATAAAAGATCACATTTAAATCTTCTCCTCTGAAACTGCTGAACCAAATTAAGCCAAACCTGGCAGGGATGGTCTCTGGGTGGGTCCCTTTCAAAAGTGTGTCCGACAGCCCCGCCCTCCATTTAAGATGGCTGCTGTTACTAAAAATAGAAATTTCTTCAAATGTTCATTGCTGCTTTAGTATAAATCAAATTTGACACAAATGAACGAGTGGGGGTATTCTTAGCACGACGTAGCGTGCAACATCTTGTTTGATCACAAGCTTCATATAGGTACCCCATATCGTGGTAAGCGTTTTTGGACCCATCAGATTCCTACTTCCTGTTTGCCGACTTGGTTGGTTTTTATACACATTGAACATATATGCGGGGGTATCATAAGTGAGCATTAGCTCACAGTTCATCTTGTTTATACTTATTTGATAATCTGTGCTCATAAATTATAATATTGCAATGAATGTACCAATTCTTGAATGACCCAAATATTTTACCTCAATCAGAAGACATGCTAAGATAATTTATGCTATGTTTCATTGATTGATTTTTGCTTAACATCCTGTGAGTAGTATTTCAGCTATATTCAGGTTCAATAATATATAAAAATGGTGAAGGGATGGGTCAACCTGGTCAATAACTTTAAATTGCCACTGACAAAGTATGAATATTGATGAAAAAAATTATTCTTGTAACTGCTACAATACATCTGCTCTGTTTCAAAATAGAGTCAAAGTAAGACCAGTGAAGTAACACAAGAGAGTCAACAACAACAACCAGAATCAGCTCAAAATGTGACTCAGCATGGAACATCCAACAGTCCTGCACAATCTGGTGAAAAACATATCCAGCACCAAATCTCTAATCAGGCGTCAATAGAAGTGCAACCAGGTCAGTCATCGGCATCACAAAGTAATATTCAGACTCCAGTTAGTCAGCAGCATTCATTAGAAATTCCAGCAGTAAAACTCCATCAAACAAGTGAACAGTCTACAAGTCAGATAGTCACCCAGAAACAGGTATTATTTGTTGCAGATATTAATTACTTATTATCCCTTTAGTTGCAGTATTTTCCTGTTTGTTAAATTATGGCTATATAATTTTGTATGTTATTTATAAATAAATTTTAGTATTTTCCCTAGTGCAGTACCATGCTTCTCTCACAATTGAAATCGTCTATGTTCTTGTCTAATTTGTGAAATTCTAATAATTGTTCAACTTGAAATACTTCTGTTATTATTATGCTATGTTAGTGCTATAGATTGCCACAGTCACCAATGGCGACAGTTTTGTCAAAGTGGCAACTTATTTTCATGCTAAGAAAATATCTATCCAGAGTCTAAACAAGAAAAAAACAATCTGCTAAAAAATTGTAATAATTTCATTGTTGTAACAATATTCACCAACTCCTTTCATTCTATTTCAGCTTTAGATAGTATTCCAACCGAACAGTTTGGTGACCAGTACCCACTTCACTTGCACCACTGATCAGTTCAGGTAAACCATGAAAATTGTGGTTAATGGTGGAAAATTTAAAGTTAATTATATTTTAATTTGATTGATGTATCTATTTTTTCTGTTTGCCACTTGTAAAATACATACTTCTGGCTTGTAGTAAAGTGATGTAGTATGTAATATATTAATAATGTAGACATCAACTTTATGTAATGGGCTTGAGTGTTTGTAACCTTAAATTTTAACTGCAGCTACATGGCAAGGAGTAGTTTAACATATATTCTGTTTTTTTCTGTGAAATTTTTCTTTCAGCCGATTTATACCGATTATGCAAATTAGGCATAATTTGATAAAAGATCACATTTAAATCTTCTCCTCTGAAACTGCTGAACCAAATTAAGCCAAACCTGGCAGGGATGGTCTCTGGGTGGGTCCCTTTCAAAAGTGTGTCCGACAGCCCCGCCCTCCATTTAAGATGGCTGCTGTTACTAAAAATAGAAATTTCTTCAAATGTTCATTGCTGCTTTAGTATAAATCAAATTTGACACAAATGAACGAGTGGGGGTATTCTTAGCACGACGTAGCGTGCAACATCTTGTTTGATCACAAGCCTCATATAGGTACCCCATATCGTGGTAAGCGTTTTTGGACCCATCAGATTCCTACTTCCTGTTTGCCGACTTGGTTGGTTTTTATACACATTGAACATATATGCGGGGGTATCATAAGTGAGCATTAGCTCACAGTTCATCTTGTTTATACTTATTTGATAATCTGTGCTCATAAATTATAATATTGCAATGAATGTACCAATTCTTGAATGACCCAAATATTTTACCTCAATCAGAAGACATGCTAAGATAATTTATGCTATGTTTCATTGATTGATTTTTGCTTAACATCCTGTGAGTAGTATTTCAGCTATATTCAGGTTCAATAATATATAAAAATGGTGAAGGGATGGGTCAACCTGGTCAATAACTTTAAATTGCCACTGACAAAGTATGAATATTGATGAAAAAAATTATTCTTGTAACTGCTACAATACATCTGCTCTGTTTCAAAATAGAGTCAAAGTAAGACCAGTGAAGTAACACAAGAGAGTCAACAACAACAACCAGAATCAGCTCAAAATGTGACTCAGCATGGAACATCCAACAGTCCTGCACAATCTGGTGAAAAACATATCCAGCACCAAATCTCTAATCAGGCGTCAATAGAAGTGCAACCAGGTCAGTCATCGGCATCACAAAGTAATATTCAGACTCCAGTTAGTCAGCAGCATTCATTAGAAATTCCAGCAGTAAAACTCCATCAAACAAGTGAACAGTCTACAAGTCAGATAGTCACCCAGAAACAGGTATTATTTGTTGCAGATATTAATTACTTATTATCCCTTTAGTTGCAGTATTTTCCTGTTTGTTAAATTATGGCTATATAATTTTGTATGTTATTTATAAATAAATTTTAGTATTTTCCCTAGTGCAGTACCATGCTTCTCTCACAATTGAAATCGTCTATGTTCTTGTCTAATTTGTGAAATTCTAATAATTGTTCAACTTGAAATACTTCTGTTATTATTATGCTATGTTAGTGCTATAGATTGCCACAGTCACCAATGGCGACAGTTTTGTCAAAGTGGCAACTTATTTTCATGCTAAGAAAATATCTATCCAGAGTCTAAACAAGAAAAAAACAATCTGCTAAAAAATTGTAATAATTTCATTGTTGTAACAATATTCACCAACTCCTTTCATTCTATTTCAGCTTTAGATAGTATTCCAACCGAACAGTTTGGTGACCAGTACCCACTTCACTTGCACCACTGATCAGTTCAGGTAAACCATGAAAATTGTGGTTAATGGTGGAAAATTTAAAGTTAATTATATTTTAATTTGATTGATGTATCTATTTTTTCTGTTTGCCACTTGTAAAATACATACTTCTGGCTTGTAGTAAAGTGATGTAGTATGTAATATATTAATAATGTAGACATCAACTTTATGTAATGGGCTTGAGTGTTTGTAACCTTAAATTTTAACTGCAGCTACATGGCAAGGAGTAGTTTAACATATATTCTGTTTTTTTCTGTGAAATTTTTCTTTCAGCCGATTTATACCGATTATGCAAATTAGGCATAATTTGATAAAAGATCACATTTAAATCTTCTCCTCTGAAACTGCTGAACCAAATTAAGCCAAACCTGGCAGGGATGGTCTCTGGGTGGGTCCCTTTCAAAAGTGTGTCCGACAGCCCCGCCCTCCATTTAAGATGGCTGCTGTTACTAAAAATAGAAATTTCTTCAAATGTTCATTGCTGCTTTAGTATAAATCAAATTTGACACAAATGAACGAGTGGGGGTATTCTTAGCACGACGTAGCGTGCAACATCTTGTTTGATCACAAGCTTCATATAGGTACCCCATATCGTGGTAAGCGTTTTTGGACCCATCAGATTCCTACTTCCTGTTTGCCGACTTGGTTGGTTTTTATACACATTGAACATATATGCGGGGGTATCATAAGTGAGCATTAGCTCACAGTTCATCTTGTTTATACTTATTTGATAATCTGTGCTCATAAATTATAATATTGCAATGAATGTACCAATTCTTGAATGACCCAAATATTTTACCTCAATCAGAAGACATGCTAAGATAATTTATGCTATGTTTCATTGATTGATTTTTGCTTAACATCCTGTGAGTAGTATTTCAGCTATATTCAGGTTCAATAATATATAAAAATGGTGAAGGGATGGGTCAACCTGGTCAATAACTTTAAATTGCCACTGACAAAGTATGAATATTGATGAAAAAAATTATTCTTGTAACTGCTACAATACATCTGCTCTGTTTCAAAATAGAGTCAAAGTAAGACCAGTGAAGTAACACAAGAGAGTCAACAACAACAACCAGAATCAGCTCAAAATGTGACTCAGCATGGAACATCCAACAGTCCTGCACAATCTGGTGAAAAACATATCCAGCACCAAATCTCTAATCAGGCGTCAATAGAAGTGCAACCAGGTCAGTCATCGGCATCACAAAGTAATATTCAGACTCCAGTTAGTCAGCAGCATTCATTAGAAATTCCAGCAGTAAAACTCCATCAAACAAGTGAACAGTCTACAAGTCAGATAGTCACCCAGAAACAGGTATTATTTGTTGCAGATATTAATTACTTATTATCCCTTTAGTTGCAGTATTTTCCTGTTTGTTAAATTATGGCTATATAATTTTGTATGTTATTTATAAATAAATTTTAGTATTTTCCCTAGTGCAGTACCATGCTTCTCTCACAATTGAAATCGTCTATGTTCTTGTCTAATTTGTGAAATTCTAATAATTGTTCAACTTGAAATACTTCTGTTATTATTATGCTATGTTAGTGCTATAGATTGCCACAGTCACCAATGGCGACAGTTTTGTCAAAGTGGCAACTTATTTTCATGCTAAGAAAATATCTATCCAGAGTCTAAACAAGAAAAAAACAATCTGCTAAAAAATTGTAATAATTTCATTGTTGTAACAATATTCACCAACTCCTTTCATTCTATTTCAGCTTTAGATAGTATTCCAACCGAACAGTTTGGTGACCAGTACCCACTTCACTTGCACCACTGATCAGTTCAGGTAAACCATGAAAATTGTGGTTAATGGTGGAAAATTTAAAGTTAATTATATTTTAATTTGATTGATGTATCTATTTTTTCTGTTTGCCACTTGTAAAATACATACTTCTGGCTTGTAGTAAAGTGATGTAGTATGTAATATATTAATAATGTAGACATCAACTTTATGTAATGGGCTTGAGTGTTTGTAACCTTAAATTTTAACTGCAGCTACATGGCAAGGAGTAGTTTAACATATATTCTGTTTTTTTCTGTGAAATTTTTCTTTCAGCCGATTTATACCGATTATGCAAATTAGGCATAATTTGATAAAAGATCACATTTAAATCTTCTCCTCTGAAACTGCTGAACCAAATTAAGCCAAACCTGGCAGGGATGGTCTCTGGGTGGGTCCCTTTCAAAAGTGTGTCCGACAGCCCCGCCCTCCATTTAAGATGGCTGCTGTTACTAAAAATAGAAATTTCTTCAAATGTTCATTGCTGCTTTAGTATAAATCAAATTTGACACAAATGAACGAGTGGGGGTATTCTTAGCACGACGTAGCGTGCAACATCTTGTTTGATCACAAGCCTCATATAGGTACCCCATATCGTGGTAAGCGTTTTTGGACCCATCAGATTCCTACTTCCTGTTTGCCGACTTGGTTGGTTTTTATACACATTGAACATATATGCGGGGGTATCATAAGTGAGCATTAGCTCACAGTTCATCTTGTTTATACTTATTTGATAATCTGTGCTCATAAATTATAATATTGCAATGAATGTACCAATTCTTGAATGACCCAAATATTTTACCTCAATCAGAAGACATGCTAAGATAATTTATGCTATGTTTCATTGATTGATTTTTGCTTAACATCCTGTGAGTAGTATTTCAGCTATATTCAGGTTCAATAATATATAAAAATGGTGAAGGGATGGGTCAACCTGGTCAATAACTTTAAATTGCCACTGACAAAGTATGAATATTGATGAAAAAAATTATTCTTGTAACTGCTACAATACATCTGCTCTGTTTCAAAATAGAGTCAAAGTAAGACCAGTGAAGTAACACAAGAGAGTCAACAACAACAACCAGAATCAGCTCAAAATGTGACTCAGCATGGAACATCCAACAGTCCTGCACAATCTGGTGAAAAACATATCCAGCACCAAATCTCTAATCAGGCGTCAATAGAAGTGCAACCAGGTCAGTCATCGGCATCACAAAGTAATATTCAGACTCCAGTTAGTCAGCAGCATTCATTAGAAATTCCAGCAGTAAAACTCCATCAAACAAGTGAACAGTCTACAAGTCAGATAGTCACCCAGAAACAGGTATTATTTGTTGCAGATATTAATTACTTATTATCCCTTTAGTTGCAGTATTTTCCTGTTTGTTAAATTATGGCTATATAATTTTGTATGTTATTTATAAATAAATTTTAGTATTTTCCCTAGTGCAGTACCATGCTTCTCTCACAATTGAAATCGTCTATGTTCTTGTCTAATTTGTGAAATTCTAATAATTGTTCAACTTGAAATACTTCTGTTATTATTATGCTATGTTAGTGCTATAGATTGCCACAGTCACCAATGGCGACAGTTTTGTCAAAGTGGCAACTTATTTTCATGCTAAGAAAATATCTATCCAGAGTCTAAACAAGAAAAAAACAATCTGCTAAAAAATTGTAATAATTTCATTGTTGTAACAATATTCACCAACTCCTTTCATTCTATTTCAGCTTTAGATAGTATTCCAACCGAACAGTTTGGTGACCAGTACCCACTTCACTTGCACCACTGATCAGTTCAGGTAAACCATGAAAATTGTGGTTAATGGTGGAAAATTTAAAGTTAATTATATTTTAATTTGATTGATGTATCTATTTTTTCTGTTTGCCACTTGTAAAATACATACTTCTGGCTTGTAGTAAAGTGATGTAGTATGTAATATATTAATAATGTAGACATCAACTTTATGTAATGGGCTTGAGTGTTTGTAACCTTAAATTTTAACTGCAGCTACATGGCAAGGAGTAGTTTAACATATATTCTGTTTTTTTCTGTGAAATTTTTCTTTCAGCCGATTTATACCGATTATGCAAATTAGGCATAATTTGATAAAAGATCACATTTAAATCTTCTCCTCTGAAACTGCTGAACCAAATTAAGCCAAACCTGGCAGGGATGGTCTCTGGGTGGGTCCCTTTCAAAAGTGTGTCCGACAGCCCCGCCCTCCATTTAAGATGGCTGCTGTTACTAAAAATAGAAATTTCTTCAAATGTTCATTGCTGCTTTAGTATAAATCAAATTTGACACAAATGAACGAGTGGGGGTATTCTTAGCACGACGTAGCGTGCAACATCTTGTTTGATCACAAGCTTCATATAGGTACCCCATATCGTGGTAAGCGTTTTTGGACCCATCAGATTCCTACTTCCTGTTTGCCGACTTGGTTGGTTTTTATACACATTGAACATATATGCGGGGGTATCATAAGTGAGCATTAGCTCACAGTTCATCTTGTTTATACTTATTTGATAATCTGTGCTCATAAATTATAATATTGCAATGAATGTACCAATTCTTGAATGACCCAAATATTTTACCTCAATCAGAAGACATGCTAAGATAATTTATGCTATGTTTCATTGATTGATTTTTGCTTAACATCCTGTGAGTAGTATTTCAGCTATATTCAGGTTCAATAATATATAAAAATGGTGAAGGGATGGGTCAACCTGGTCAATAACTTTAAATTGCCACTGACAAAGTATGAATATTGATGAAAAAAATTATTCTTGTAACTGCTACAATACATCTGCTCTGTTTCAAAATAGAGTCAAAGTAAGACCAGTGAAGTAACACAAGAGAGTCAACAACAACAACCAGAATCAGCTCAAAATGTGACTCAGCATGGAACATCCAACAGTCCTGCACAATCTGGTGAAAAACATATCCAGCACCAAATCTCTAATCAGGCGTCAATAGAAGTGCAACCAGGTCAGTCATCGGCATCACAAAGTAATATTCAGACTCCAGTTAGTCAGCAGCATTCATTAGAAATTCCAGCAGTAAAACTCCATCAAACAAGTGAACAGTCTACAAGTCAGATAGTCACCCAGAAACAGGTATTATTTGTTGCAGATATTAATTACTTATTATCCCTTTAGTTGCAGTATTTTCCTGTTTGTTAAATTATGGCTATATAATTTTGTATGTTATTTATAAATAAATTTTAGTATTTTCCCTAGTGCAGTACCATGCTTCTCTCACAATTGAAATCGTCTATGTTCTTGTCTAATTTGTGAAATTCTAATAATTGTTCAACTTGAAATACTTCTGTTATTATTATGCTATGTTAGTGCTATAGATTGCCACAGTCACCAATGGCGACAGTTTTGTCAAAGTGGCAACTTATTTTCATGCTAAGAAAATATCTATCCAGAGTCTAAACAAGAAAAAAACAATCTGCTAAAAAATTGTAATAATTTCATTGTTGTAACAATATTCACCAACTCCTTTCATTCTATTTCAGCTTTAGATAGTATTCCAACCGAACAGTTTGGTGACCAGTACCCACTTCACTTGCACCACTGATCAGTTCAGGTAAACCATGAAAATTGTGGTTAATGGTGGAAAATTTAAAGTTAATTATATTTTAATTTGATTGATGTATCTATTTTTTCTGTTTGCCACTTGTAAAATACATACTTCTGGCTTGTAGTAAAGTGATGTAGTATGTAATATATTAATAATGTAGACATCAACTTTATGTAATGGGCTTGAGTGTTTGTAACCTTAAATTTTAACTGCAGCTACATGGCAAGGAGTAGTTTAACATATATTCTGGTTTTTTCTGTGAAATTTTTCTTTCAGCCGATTTATACCGATTATGCAAATTAGGCATAATTTGATAAAAGATCACATTTAAATCTTCTCCTCTGAAACTGCTGAACCAAATTAAGCCAAACCTGGCAGGGATGGTCTCTGGGTGGGTCCCTTTCAAAAGTGTGTCCGACAGCCCCGCCCTCCATTTAAGATGGCTGCTGTTACTAAAAATAGAAATTTCTTCAAATGTTCATTGCTGCTTTAGTATAAATCAAATTTGACACAAATGAACGAGTGGGGGTATTCTTAGCACGACGTAGCGTGCAACATCTTGTTTGATCACAAGCTTCATATAGGTACCCCATATCGTGGTAAGCGTTTTTGGACCCATCAGATTCCTACTTCCTGTTTGCCGACTTGGTTGGTTTTTATACACATTGAACATATATGCGGGGGTATCATAAGTGAGCATTAGCTCACAGTTCATCTTGTTTATACTTATTTGATAATCTGTGCTCATAAATTATAATATTGCAATGAATGTACCAATTCTTGAATGACCCAAATATTTTACCTCAATCAGAAGACATGCTAAGATAATTTATGCTATGTTTCATTGATTGATTTTTGCTTAACATCCTGTGAGTAGTATTTCAGCTATATTCAGGTTCAATAATATATAAAAATGGTGAAGGGATGGGTCAACCTGGTCAATAACTTTAAATTGCCACTGACAAAGTATGAATATTGATGAAAAAAATTATTCTTGTAACTGCTACAATACATCTGCTCTGTTTCAAAATAGAGTCAAAGTAAGACCAGTGAAGTAACACAAGAGAGTCAACAACAACAACCAGAATCAGCTCAAAATGTGACTCAGCATGGAACATCCAACAGTCCTGCACAATCTGGTGAAAAACATATCCAGCACCAAATCTCTAATCAGGCGTCAATAGAAGTGCAACCAGGTCAGTCATCGGCATCACAAAGTAATATTCAGACTCCAGTTAGTCAGCAGCATTCATTAGAAATTCCAGCAGTAAAACTCCATCAAACAAGTGAACAGTCTACAAGTCAGATAGTCACCCAGAAACAGGTATTATTTGTTGCAGATATTAATTACTTATTATCCCTTTAGTTGCAGTATTTTCCTGTTTGTTAAATTATGGCTATATAATTTTGTATGTTATTTATAAATAAATTTTAGTATTTTCCCTAGTGCAGTACCATGCTTCTCTCACAATTGAAATCGTCTATGTTCTTGTCTAATTTGTGAAATTCTAATAATTGTTCAACTTGAAATACTTCTGTTATTATTATGCTATGTTAGTGCTATAGATTGCCACAGTCACCAATGGCGACAGTTTTGTCAAAGTGGCAACTTATTTTCATGCTAAGAAAATATCTATCCAGAGTCTAAACAAGAAAAAAACAATCTGCTAAAAAATTGTAATAATTTCATTGTTGTAACAATATTCACCAACTCCTTTCATTCTATTTCAGCTTTAGATAGTATTCCAACCGAACAGTTTGGTGACCAGTACCCACTTCACTTGCACCACTGATCAGTTCAGGTAAACCATGAAAATTGTGGTTAATGGTGGAAAATTTAAAGTTAATTATATTTTAATTTGATTGATGTATCTATTTTTTCTGTTTGCCACTTGTAAAATACATACTTCTGGCTTGTAGTAAAGTGATGTAGTATGTAATATATTAATAATGTAGACATCAACTTTATGTAATGGGCTTGAGTGTTTGTAACCTTAAATTTTAACTGCAGCTACATGGCAAGGAGTAGTTTAACATATATTCTGTTTTTTTCTGTGAAATTTTTCTTTCAGCCGATTTATACCGATTATGCAAATTAGGCATAATTTGATAAAAGATCACATTTAAATCTTCTCCTCTGAAACTGCTGAACCAAATTAAGCCAAACCTGGCAGGGATGGTCTCTGGGTGGGTCCCTTTCAAAAGTGTGTCCGACAGCCCCGCCCTCCATTTAAGATGGCTGCTGTTACTAAAAATAGAAATTTCTTCAAATGTTCATTGCTGCTTTAGTATAAATCAAATTTGACACAAATGAACGAGTGGGGGTATTCTTAGCACGACGTAGCGTGCAACATCTTGTTTGATCACAAGCTTCATATAGGCACCCCATATCGTGGTAAGCGTTTTTGGACCCATCAGATTCCTACTTCCTGTTTGCTGACTTGGTTGGTTTTTATACACATTGAACATATATGCGGGGGTATCATAAGTGAGCATTAGCTCACAGTTCATCTTGTTTATACTTATTTGATAATCTGTGCTCATAAATTATAATATTGCAATGAATGTACCAATTCTTGAATGACCCAAATATTTTACCTCAATCAGAAGACATGCTAAGATAATTTATGCTATGTTTCATTGATTGATTTTTGCTTAACATCCTGTGAGTAGTATTTCAGCTATATTCAGGTTCAATAATATATAAAAATGGTGAAGGGATGGGTCAACCTGGTCAATAACTTTAAATTGCCACTGACAAAGTATGAATATTGATGAAAAAAATTATTCTTGTAACTGCTACAATACATCTGCTCTGTTTCAAAATAGAGTCAAAGTAAGACCAGTGAAGTAACACAAGAGAGTCAACAACAACAACCAGAATCAGCTCAAAATGTGACTCAGCATGGAACATCCAACAGTCCTGCACAATCTGGTGAAAAACATATCCAGCACCAAATCTCTAATCAGGCGTCAATAGAAGTGCAACCAGGTCAGTCATCGGCATCACAAAGTAATATTCAGACTCCAGTTAGTCAGCAGCATTCATTAGAAATTCCAGCAGTAAAACTCCATCAAACAAGTGAACAGTCTACAAGTCAGATAGTCACCCAGAAACAGGTATTATTTGTTGCAGATATTAAATACTTATTATCCCTTTAGTTGCAGTATTTTCCTGTTTGTTAAATTATGGCTATATAATTTTGTATGTTATTTATAAATAAATTTTAGTATTTTCCCTAGTGCAGTACCATGCTTCTCTCACAATGGAAATCGTCTATGTTCTTGTCTAATTTGTGAAATTCTAATAATTGTTCAACTTGAAATACTTCTGTTATTATTATGCTATGTTAGTGCTATAGATTGCCACAGTCACCAATGGCGACAGTTTTGTCAAAGTGGCAACTTATTTTCATGCTAAGAAAATATCTATCCAGAGTCTAAACAAGAAAAAAACAATCTGCTAAAAAATTGTAATAATTTCATTGTTGTAACAATATTCACCAACTCCTTTCATTCTATTTCAGCTTTAGATAGTATTCCAACCGAACAGTTTGGTGACCAGTACCCACTTCACTTGCACCACTGATCAGTTCAGGTAAACCATGAAAATTGTGGTTAATGGTGGAAAATTTAAAGTTAATTATATTTTAATTTGATTGATGTATCTATTTTTTCTGTTTGCCACTTGTAAAATACATACTTCTGGCTTGTAGTAAAGTGATGTAGTATGTAATATATTAATAATGTAGACATCAACTTTATGTAATGGGCTTGAGTGTTTGTAACCTTAAATTTTAACTGCAGCTACATGGCAAGGAGTAGTTTAACATATATTCTGTTTTTTTCTGTGAAATTTTTCTTTCAGCCGATTTATACCGATTATGCAAATTAGGCATAATTTGATAAAAGATCACATTTAAATCTTCTCCTCTGAAACTGCTGAACCAAATTAAGCCAAACCTGGCAGGGATGGTCTCTGGGTGGGTCCCTTTCAAAAGTGTGTCCGACAGCCCCGCCCTCCATTTAAGATGGCTGCTGTTACTAAAAATAGAAATTTCTTCAATTGTTCATTGCTGCTTTAGTATAAATCAAATTTGACACAAATGAACGAGTGGGGGTATTCTTAGCACGACGTAGCGTGCAACATCTTGTTTGATCACAAGCTTCATATAGGCACCCCATATCGTGGTAAGCGTTTTTGGACCCATCAGATTCCTACTTCCTGTTTGCTGACTTGGTTGGTTTTTATACACATTGAACATATATGCGGGGGTATCATAAGTGAGCATTAGCTCACAGTTCATCTTGTTTATACTTATTTGATAATCTGTGCTCATAAATTATAATATTGCAATGAATGTACCAATTCTTGAATGACCCAAATATTTTACCTCAATCAGAAGACATGCTAAGATAATTTATGCTATGTTTCATTGATTGATTTTTGCTTAACATCCTGTGAGTAGTATTTCAGCTATATTCAGGTTCAATAATATATAAAAATGGTGAAGGGATGGGTCAACCTGGTCAATAACTTTAAATTGCCACTGACAAAGTATGAATATTGATGAAAAAAATTATTCTTGTAACTGCTACAATACATCTGCTCTGTTTCAAAATAGAGTCAAAGTAAGACCAGTGAAGTAACACAAGAGAGTCAACAACAACAACCAGAATCAGCTCAAAATGTGACTCAGCATGGAACATCCAACAGTCCTGCACAATCTGGTGAAAAACATATCCAGCACCAAATCTCTAATCAGGCGTCAATAGAAGTGCAACCAGGTCAGTCATCGGCATCACAAAGTAATATTCAGACTCCAGTTAGTCAGCAGCATTCATTAGAAATTCCAGCAGTAAAACTCCATCAAACAAGTGAACAGTCTACAAGTCAGATAGTCACCCAGAAACAGGTATTATTTGTTGCAGATATTAAATACTTATTATCCCTTTAGTTGCAGTATTTTCCTGTTTGTTAAATTATGGCTATATAATTTTGTATGTTATTTATAAATAAATTTTAGTATTTTCCCTAGTGCAGTACCATGCTTCTCTCACAATGGAAATCGTCTATGTTCTTGTCTAATTTGTGAAATTCTAATAATTGTTCAACTTGAAATACTTCTGTTATTATTATGCTATGTTAGTGCTATAGATTGCCACAGTCACCAATGGCGACAGTTTTGTCAAAGTGGCAACTTATTTTCATGCTAAGAAAATATCTATCCAG
The DNA here is from genome assembly GCA_963680875.1 of Bathymodiolus brooksi. Taxonomy (NCBI): domain Eukaryota; kingdom Metazoa; phylum Mollusca; class Bivalvia; order Mytilida; family Modiolidae; genus Bathymodiolus; species Bathymodiolus brooksi. Next base: position 100,623,300 of record OY804586.1, read on the forward strand.
AGTCTAAACAAGAAAAAAACAATCTGCTAAAAAATTGTAATAATTTCATTGTTGTAACAATATTCACCAACTCCTTTCATTCTATTTCAGCTTTAGATAGTATTCCAACCGAACAGTTTGGTGACCAGTACCCACTTCACTTGCACCACTGATCAGTTCAGGTAAACCATGAAAATTGTGGTTAATGGTGGAAAATTTAAAGTTAATTATATTTTAATTTGATTGATGTATCTATTTTTTCTGTTTGCCACTTGTAAAATACATACTTCTGGCTTGTAGTAAAGTGATGTAGTATGTAATATATTAATAATGTAGACATCAACTTTATGTAATGGGCTTGAGTGTTTGTAACCTTAAATTTTAACTGCAGCTACATGGCAAGGAGTAGTTTAACATATATTCCGTTTTTTTCTGTGAAATTTTTCTTTCAGCCGATTTATACCGATTATGCAAATTAGGCATAATTTGATAAAAGATCACATTTAAATCTTCTCCTCTGAAACTGCTGAACCAAATTAAGCCAAACCTGGCAGGGATGGTCTCTGGGTGGGTCCCTTTCAAAAGTGTGTCCGACAGCCCCGCCCTCCATTTAAGATGGCTGCTGTTACTAAAAATAGAAATTTCTTCAATTGTTCATTGCTGCTTTAGTATAAATCAAATTTGACACAAATGAACGAGTGGGGGTATTCTTAGCACGACGTAGCGTGCAACATCTTGTTTGATCACAAGCTTCATATAGGTACCCCATATCGTGGTAAGCGTTTTTGGACCCATCAGATTCCTACTTCCTGTTTGCCGACTTGGTTGGTTTTTATACACATTGAACATATATGCGGGGGTATCATAAGTGAGCATTAGCTCACAGTTCATCTTGTTTATACTTATTTGATAATCTGTGCTCATAAATTATAATATTGCAATGAATGTACCAATTCTTGAATGACCCAAATATTTTACCTCAATCAGAAGACATGCTAAGATAATTTATGCTATTTTTCATTGATTGATTTTTGCTTAACATCCTGTGAGTAGTATTTCAGCTATATTCAGGTTCAATAATATATAAAAATGGTGAAGGGATGGGTCAACCTGGTCAATAACTTTAAATTGCCACTGACAAAGTATGAATATTGATGAAAAAAATTATTCTTGTAACTGCTACAATACATCTGCTCTGTTTCAAAATAGAGTCAAAGTAAGACCAGTGAAGTAACACAAGAGAGTCAACAACAACAACCAGAATCAGCTCAAAATGTGACTCAGCATGGAACATCCAACAGTCCTGCACAATCTGGTGAAAAACATATCCAGCACCAAATCTCTAATCAGGCGTCAATAGAAGTGCAACCAGGTCAGTCATCGGCATCACAAAGTAATATTCAGACTCCAGTTAGTCAGCAGCATTCATTAGAAATTCCAGCAGTAAAACTCCATCAAACAAGTGAACAGTCTACAAGTCAGATAGTCACCCAGAAACAGGTATTATTTGTTGCAGATATTAAATACTTATTATCCCTTTAGTTGCAGTATTTTCCTGTTTGTTAAATTATGGCTATATAATTTTGTATGTTATTTATAAATAAATTTTAGTATTTTCCCTAGTGCAGTACCATGCTTCTCTCACAATGGAAATCGTCTATGTTCTTGTCTAATTTGTGAAATTCTAATAATTGTTCAACTTGAAATACTTCTGTTATTATTATGCTATGTTAGTGCTATAGATTGCCACAGTCACCAATGGCGACAGTTTTGTCAAAGTGGCAACTTATTTTCATGCTAAGAAAATATCTATCCAGAGTCTAAACAAGAAAAAAACAATCTGCTAAAAAATTGTAATAATTTCATTGTTGTAACAATATTCACCAACTCCTTTCATTCTATTTCAGCTTTAGATAGTATTCCAACCGAACAGTTTGGTGACCAGTACCCACTTCACTTGCACCACTGATCAGTTCAGGTAAACCATGAAAATTGTGGTTAATGGTGGAAAATTTAAAGTTAATTATATTTTAATTTGATTGATGTATCTATTTTTTCTGTTTGCCACTTGTAAAATACATACTTCTGGCTTGTAGTAAAGTGATGTAGTATGTAATATATTAATAATGTAGACATCAACTTTATGTAATGGGCTTGAGTGTTTGTAACCTTAAATTTTAACTGCAGCTACATGGCAAGGAGTAGTTTAACATATATTCCGTTTTTTTCTGTGAAATTTTTCTTTCAGCCGATTTATACCGATTATGCAAATTAGGCATAATTTGATAAAAGATCACATTTAAATCTTCTCCTCTGAAACTGCTGAACCAAATTAAGCCAAACCTGGCAGGGATGGTCTCTGGGTGGGTCCCTTTCAAAAGTGTGTCCGACAGCCCCGCCCTCCATTTAAGATGGCTGCTGTTACTAAAAATAGAAATTTCTTCAATTGTTCATTGCTGCTTTAGTATAAATCAAATTTGACACAAATGAACGAGTGGGGGTATTCTTAGCACGACGTAGCGTGCAACATCTTGTTTGATCACAAGCTTCATATAGGTACCCCATATCGTGGTAAGCGTTTTTGGACCCATCAGATTCCTACTTCCTGTTTGCCGACTTGGTTGGTTTTTATACACATTGAACATATATGCGGGGGTATCATAAGTGAGCATTAGCTCACAGTTCATCTTGTTTATACTTATTTGATAATCTGTGCTCATAAATTATAATATTGCAATGAATGTACCAATTCTTGAATGACCCAAATATTTTACCTCAATCAGAAGACATGCTAAGATAATTTATGCTATGTTTCATTGATTGATTTTTGCTTAACATCCTGTGAGTAGTATTTCAGCTATATTCAGGTTCAATAATATATAAAAATGGTGAAGGGATGGGTCAACCTGGTCAATAACTTTAAATTGCCACTGACAAAGTATGAATATTGATGAAAAAAATTATTCTTGTAACTGCTACAATACATCTGCTCTGTTTCAAAATAGAGTCAAAGTAAGACCAGTGAAGTAACACAAGAGAGTCAACAACAACAACCAGAATCAGCTCAAAATGTGACTCAGCATGGAACATCCAACAGTCCTGCACAATCTGGTGAAAAACATATCCAGCACCAAATCTCTAATCAGGCGTCAATAGAAGTGCAACCAGGTCAGTCATCGGCATCACAAAGTAATATTCAGACTCCAGTTAGTCAGCAGCATTCATTAGAAATTCCAGCAGTAAAACTCCATCAAACAAGTGAACAGTCTACAAGTCAGATAGTCACCCAGAAACAGGTATTATTTGTTGCAGATATTAAATACTTATTATCCCTTTAGTTGCAGTATTTTCCTGTTTGTTAAATTATGGCTATATAATTTTGTATGTTATTTATAAATAAATTTTAGTATTTTCCCTAGTGCAGTACCATGCTTCTCTCACAATGGAAATCGTCTATGTTCTTGTCTAATTTGTGAAATTCTAATAATTGTTCAACTTGAAATACTTCTGTTATTATTATGCTATGTTAGTGCTATAGATTGCCACAGTCACCAATGGCGACAGTTTTGTCAAAGTGGCAACTTATTTTCATGCTAAGAAAATATCTATCCAGAGTCTAAACAAGAAAAAAACAATCTGCTAAAAAATTGTAATAATTTCATTGTTGTAACAATATTCACCAACTCCTTTCATTCTATTTCAGCTTTAGATAGTATTCCAACCGAACAGTTTGGTGACCAGTACCCACTTCACTTGCACCACTGATCAGTTCAGGTAAACCATGAAAATTGTGGTTAATGGTGGAAAATTTAAAGTTAATTATATTTTAATTTGATTGATGTATCTATTTTTTCTGTTTGCCACTTGTAAAATACATACTTCTGGCTTGTAGTAAAGTGATGTAGTATGTAATATATTAATAATGTAGACATCAACTTTATGTAATGGGCTTGAGTGTTTGTAACCTTAAATTTTAACTGCAGCTACATGGCAAGGAGTAGTTTAACATATATTCCGTTTTTTTCTGTGAAATTTTTCTTTCAGCCGATTTATACCGATTATGCAAATTAGGCATAATTTGATAAAAGATCACATTTAAATCTTCTCCTCTGAAACTGCTGAACCAAATTAAGCCAAACCTGGCAGGGATGGTCTCTGGGTGGGTCCCTTTCAAAAGTGTGTCCGACAGCCCCGCCCTCCATTTAAGATGGCTGCTGTTACTAAAAATAGAAATTTCTTCAATTGTTCATTGCTGCTTTAGTATAAATCAAATTTGACACAAATGAACGAGTGGGGGTATTCTTAGCACGACGTAGCGTGCAACATCTTGTTTGATCACAAGCTTCATATAGGTACCCCATATCGTGGTAAGCGTTTTTGGACCCATCAGATTCCTACTTCCTGTTTGCCGACTTGGTTGGTTTTTATGCACATTGAACATATATGCGGGGGTATCATAAGTGAGCATTAGCTCACAGTTCATCTTGTTTATACTTATTTGATAATCTGTGCTCATAAATTATAATATTGCAATGAATGTACCAATTCTTGAATGACCCAAATATTTTACCTCAATCAGAAGACATGCTAAGATAATTTATGCTATGTTTCATTGATTGATTTTTGCTTAACATCCTGTGAGTAGTATTTCAGCTATATTCAGGTTCAATAATATATAAAAATGGTGAAGGGATGGGTCAACCTGGTCAATAACTTTAAATTGCCACTGACAAAGTATGAATATTGATGAAAAAAATTATTCTTGTAACTGCTACAATACATCTGCTCTGTTTCAAAATAGAGTCAAAGTAAGACCAGTGAAGTAACACAAGAGAGTCAACAACAACAACCAGAATCAGCTCAAAATGTGACTCAGCATGGAACATCCAACAGTCCTGCACAATCTGGTGAAAAACATATCCAGCACCAAATCTCTAATCAGGCGTCAATAGAAGTGCAACCAGGTCAGTCATCGGCATCACAAAGTAATATTCAGACTCCAGTTAGTCAGCAGCATTCATTAGAAATTCCAGCAGTAAAACTCCATCAAACAAGTGAACAGTCTACAAGTCAGATAGTCACCCAGAAACAGGTATTATTTGTTGCAGATATTAAATACTTATTATCCCTTTAGTTGCAGTATTTTCCTGTTTGTTAAATTATGGCTATATAATTTTGTATGTTATTTATAAATAAATTTTAGTATTTTCCCTAGTGCAGTACCATGCTTCTCTCACAATGGAAATCGTCTATGTTCTTGTCTAATTTGTGAAATTCTAATAATTGTTCAACTTGAAATACTTCTGTTATTATTATGCTATGTTAGTGCTATAGATTGCCACAGTCACCAATGGCGACAGTTTTGTCAAAGTGGCAACTTATTTTCATGCTAAGAAAATATCTATCCAGAGTCTAAACAAGAAAAAAACAATCTGCTAAAAAATTGTAATAATTTCATTGTTGTAACAATATTCACCAACTCCTTTCATTCTATTTCAGCTTTAGATAGTATTCCAACCGAACAGTTTGGTGACCAGTACCCACTTCACTTGCACCACTGATCAGTCCAGGTAAACCATGAAAATTGTGGTTAATGGTGGAAAATTTAAAGTTAATTATATTTTAATTTGATTGATGTATCTATTTTTTCTGTTTGCCACTTGTAAAATACATACTTCTGGCTTGTAGTAAAGTGATGTAGTATGTAATATATTAATAATGTAGACATCAACTTTATGTAATGGGCTTGAGTGTTTGTAACCTTAAATTTTAACTGCAGCTACATGGCAAGGAGTAGTTTAACATATATTCCGTTTTTTTCTGTGAAATTTTTCTTTCAGCCGATTTATACCGATTATGCAAATTAGGCATAATTTGATAAAAGATCACATTTAAATCTTCTCCTCTGAAACTGCTGAACCAAATTAAGCCAAACCTGGCAGGGATGGTCTCTGGGTGGGTCCCTTTCAAAAGTGTGTCCGACAGCCCCGCCCTCCATTTAAGATGGCTGCTGTTACTAAAAATAGAAATTTCTTCAATTGTTCATTGCTGCTTTAGTATAAATCAAATTTGACACAAATGAACGAGTGGGGGTATTCTTAGCACGACGTAGCGTGCAACATCTTGTTTGATCACAAGCTTCATATAGGTACCCCATATCGTGGTAAGCGTTTTTGGACCCATCAGATTCCTACTTCCTGTTTGCCGACTTGGTTGGTTTTTATACACATTGAACATATATGCGGGGGTATCATAAGTGAGCATTAGCTCACAGTTCATCTTGTTTATACTTATTTGATAATCTGTGCTCATAAATTATAATATTGCAATGAATGTACCAATTCTTGAATGACCCAAATATTTTACCTCAATCAGAAGACATGCTAAGATAATTTATGCTATGTTTCATTGATTGATTTTTGCTTAAAGAAAGACAATAACGCATCATTATAATTAGACCAGTTGATAAAATAAGGTTTCCAATGAAGATCGCAGAAAACCCGATCGATTTCTATGCAGCCGATCGGGAGATATAAATAGGACTTCAAGTAGTCTTGCACCTGCCAAATAATCAATATTTCTATTTTTATCGACTTCCGGTTAAAATACTTGCAACGTCCATGACGTCACAAATGTGTGTAAACATGACTGAGTCAGATAGACAACACGCTAGCACGATGGAATCTCTGGAAGAATCTGACACAACGTCGTTAGACCTTTCATGTGAATCGTCAATATTTGACGAAGAGGAGGAAAATACAAATGAAATCAACAGTATCGAAGTAGAAAATGAAAATATTGGGGTAAATCCGTACCAGTTTGAGCCTTACGATAGTGATTCGTCGTCTTCTCAGACGCAGGACTCAAATTCGGACGAAAGTGACCATGATCGATTGGAAAATACTGACTGGTAAGTATATATTCTTGGCAAGCTGTGCACCATCGTTCAAAATGTAAACAGACTAAAACATGTACATGAGGAGAAATGTCACAAGAAAAGCGTCAATAATTTTAAAAAAAAAGTGGGGTGAACTGTAATTGTTTGGTTGTTAACTTAAACCATGTTACCTGGTCACTTGACAAATAAATCGGCTGTCACTTGGTAATCATTTTGCAGTAAAACCAATGATTGGACAAAGGCATACAAACATACAATTCCAGTTTCAGTGAATAAAATTTATTACTTTTAAATAAAAACAATAATGTAAATACGTACATGCATGTCCATGACCATGTCCACAATTTACATTAAATTTGTATACATAATGTGAATGAGCTTAGCAAATAAAATCACTTACATATACAGTCTTCGAAATCAGACTTTCGAATTTACTGGCCCGAAATTTTCAAAATTAGAATATTTATATAGATTCTATTGAGAAAATTTGGCAAAAGTCACTCGTCCGAATACATTTTCACTGGCCATGGGCCACCGGACCACTGCTAAAGTCGATGATTGCATATAGTGAAGGCATACATGTAGGAAAAAGTACTAGGATACTCAACTTCCCAGACAGCACTTGAAATTGTCATTTCCTTTACCTGATCAACAAAAGGGGTTACATATTTTCCTAGTGATAATTTTTAAAGTAAGTTTTAAAAAAAATTGTTGGCTGGACAGGCTTGGAAAAATATTCTAATTGGTCATTTTCAGTGAATTATTATATGCAAAATTTGTAGAAAAAAAATCTGGTTTATCCTCTTGTCTGAAAATGAAAGAATATGATTTTGTAGCTTCTGAAAAAAAAAATCTGAAGGGAAGTAAAAACCAGGCCCAATGTGCCAGTTGCACATAGCACATACTGTGCAGTTCAGGATCAAAATTTTAATATATTCTACAATAACTTAAACAAAATTTACTGTGCGATAGTTCGTGTTTAAAAAAAAAAATATTTAAAAATACACCCTCCTGTTTGAGAATTCCTGCATTTGCCTTAGCCAAAAGTGAAATGGTTTGTTGTTACTGGATATTCAGAAAAATATTGTATCTAACTTTGTCAAACTGCGGATTAGTAATAGTAATCTTTTAATTGAACAAGGTCGTCACCAAAATATTCCTTTAGAAAATAGACTTTGCCCAATATGTAAATTAGAAATAGAAAATGAATACCACTTTGTTATTGAGGTGTCAAACCACCAATTAATTTCTTTAAGGTTTTCACTAAATTTGTGTTTTTTCGAGCCTACCTGGTCATTTTATCTTAAGTTTAACCTTTTGAAGACCATATATTTTATGAAACGTACATGATTCCTCTACGTTCTGTCAAAATATCAGGGCATGTTTAAAATCTTGCAGTGAAATGCCATGCTACGGAAAGCACCTACTCTAAAAATAGCTCGGTCATCCCCAAGAAATTCACTATTTATAGGTCATGCATCAAATCCTCCATAGAGGTATTAAAATACAACTAAATCCATCAAATTTGGGCTCAAAATAATCCCTATTTATTTAACTTCAATTATCAATTTTAATTAGTCCATTCCATTCAGTAGTTTTCACAATACTACAAAGTGAAAGGAACTTTTTTCTTGAAAAGGGACTACTTTCATATATGTTCCAAGCTCTGATTGGTGAATTAGTGGTTTGCCACCTAGAGTGTAATAAATTGACTTCATCTCGATTGAAACTTTATAGTAAGGTCACTGAAATTGTTCCTAATTTTTTGGTTATGTCTGATTCAGATAAATTTAAATATATCCTTAGCAGTAATGATTACGATATTATGAAAATATGTGTAATAGGTATCTCTGAAATGTGCAGTGAGAGAAATAAGTTACTTAAGAGCAATGCAAAGTTACCTTAATATTTGAGTTACTTTCATATTAATGTATTTATATTGTATTTGTTATAAGTTGGTGATAGTGACTTTTTGCCTCCTCAGCACTCATGCTACTTTCTGTTTTTTAATTGTTTCATGTTTTGTTTATGTCTGTTGATTGTATTGTTGCTGATGACAATCCTTTGTTGGATTTCATATCAATAAAGAATTTGAATTTGAATTTAAGGTCAAAGTTGTGTTTTTCTTTTTTTTTGTGTCTACATGCGGGTAGGTGTTTAGGGCTCTGATATCGAAAACAAACACAGATAAATCTAGGACCAGAAGATATCTTGAAAAAAATCAGAATGCAAATGTTTACAAAATGACGCAATTTCAGTAATGGTTCGTTGACACAAAATATTTTTAATCCTTATTTATTTGCTTTTAGAAGAGGTCATGTATGTCAGACAACCCTGCTCAGGTTATTAGAGGACTGGCGGAATGCCCTTGAAAAAAATCAGTATGTTGCAGCAGTCCTAATGGATCTTTCCAAGGCATTTGATTGCCTACCCCATGATATTTTATTGGATAAACTTTCGGCCTATGGTATGTCCACTGATTCTGTATCCCTTCTTGAGTCATACTTATCAAATAGGAAACAGCAAATTAAAATTAATGGTATCCTGAGCAGTTGGTCTGACATCCAAAAAGGGGTACCCCAAGGGTCAATCTTGAGCCTCTACCTTTTAATGTCTTTATTAATGATATTTTTTATTTTGTAAAAAAGGGTACTTTATATAATTATGCGGATGACAATACTTTGTCTTATGGTCATCCTGATTTTAATGTACTTACCTCAGTTTTAGAATCGGAGTCAAATGTTCTTATTAATTGGTTTAAAGTTAACAAAATGCAGGCTAATCCAGATAAATTTCAGGTACTTGCGGTTGGGAAGAAGACTTTTGACAAAAACATGAAGATTTGTATACAGAACTCTACACTTTCATGTGAAGAGACAGTAAAACTTTTAGGAATTGAAATAGATTATCAATTAAATTTTGACATTCATATCAGTTCAATCTGTAGGAAGGCATCACAGCAACTGAATATACTTAAAACGTTTGGGCCGATATTTAGACAGATTAAGCAAATTAACTATATTCCACACTTTCATTCTCAGTAACTTTAACTTCTGCCCTTTGGCTTGGCATTTTTGTACCGATAAAAATTGTAAAAAATTAGAGAAAGTGCAGGAAAGAGCACTTCGCTTTGTATACGATGACTACACCAGTTCATATATCAACCTTCTTGAAAAAGCTCTAGTGCCCTCCTTACAGATCAGACGTATTAGGACAATGGCCTTGGAGACATATGAAATCGTTAACAAATTAGCTCCTGTATGCCTTCATGATTTGGTTAATGTGAAGAATTCTAAATATGCTTTCAGGTATTCGAACATATTAGATGTACCTCAAGTTAGAACTACAAGGTATGGCAAAAAATCATTCATGTTTGCAGCTGCAACTCTGTGGAACGACCTTCCGAACCATTTCAGAACTGAAAACAGTTTCAACCACTTTAAAAGTTTGATTCAGTCCTGGAATGGCTCAGTATGTCGTTGTTCTGCATGCAGATAACATATTCAGCTTTCTGTTTTATTTCTAGTGCTTTTTCCAAGTTTTAATGCTGCTTAGTTATTTTTTGTTTGTTTGATATTGCTTCAGCATGTTTTAGTATGTCTTTTATTTTTGTGCTTTTTATGTTGCATTTGCTAACTGTATGTGCTTTATATGTGTGTTTATGTGATTATGTTAATATTTGTATGTATCTTGTGCTACTATATATGTATATTCGGTAAAAAGCTCCTGAGAGCTTGTGTTTATTGTTATTCAAAAACCGAATTCAAATAAAGTTTTCTTATCTTATCTTATCTTTTTGTGGTCGTCCAGTTGATGATTGAAATTTATTCACTCCCAGTTTCCACTGCCAATGGCATTAAATTCCGTTTTCAGTTTTATTAAAATGTCAGACAGAGATTTGAAATTTGTTTATTTATTCTGTCAGACCGACACGTTCCTATTTGTAATCGAAACTCCTATACGTAAATGTAAACATCCTTTTAGTAGGAACGAGCACCTGCAAAACGTGGAACATTAAAACTGAAATATATTACTGAGCACAGAAATAAGTTGACTTCCACACTCCCCAAGTATCAAAGATTGTTTGTGTTTAATTAAATATGTTTTGAGATGCTTATATATTGAAGATGACAACAGATTCATATTCTTAACTGAAATTAAAAATGTAGGTAAACCGGAAACTGACATTGATGTATAATATTCGGAACATGATCGGACCATTAGATACGGATTGTTGGCCATATCTGCCTTATCTTTTTAGATAAACATATATATATACAGAAAAATATTTAATTGAGTTGTTTAATGATCATGAGTATATATAGGTAATCTTGCATTCAGTTCTGTATAAAAAACAAAATTTGACAGGTTATATACAATATTACAAAAAAATGGTGGGACAGACACAAAGGCCATGGGTCAGACAGAACCCCACTTCCTGTCTGACTTAATGTCAGACAGAAAAAAAAAAAATTCGCCAACTCTGCGTAATATTTACAAAAAACAGCATGGTACACGACCTTGCGTGGAGAAAATGCAGTTAATTTTCTTTGTTCCCCCAAATGAAGAGTTAGAGGGGTACATTGCACCCCCAAAAATGATGGTAAAAGGGTACATGTACCCCCAGATGAAAAAACCTGTGGGCATGCTGGTCTTAAATTGTTGAATACGGTACAACGATCTATGTTGTAGATTGTGTAACATTTTCTGTTTTGGTGAATCATGGTGTCGGGCCTTCATTTCATGTAATTTAAGGGGCTCTACATATCCTCAAAAATGAAAGCTGGACACTCACCATATAATGTGTCATTTTTGTTCACGATATTTATTAGGTACTTTAGGGGACTCACTTTATTTTCTATAACGAATGGTGTTGTCTTGATATGAACCAGATATATATGGTAGTGGGTCCCCTAAAGTACACTAAGGCATCATAGGCCGGATCATTTACTTTTGGGAACTGGCATTATTTTTTTCATGGTGAATGTTAGTGGGTCCCCTAAAATCGTAGATATATATTATGAAAAGGATTTAACATTTATTCAATTTTGATCTCTGAAAGGTGTAAAATGACACTTTATGGGGCGTAAGCTTTGTAAATTACGACTAACGTAAATGAAGGCTAAAATTACTTAGTGTGTCACGGACATGAATTCCACATCACGCTGTTCTCAATTCAACGATTACTGACAAGTCATAAGTAATACATTTGATGTAAAAATGCATTAAAGGGTGAAGTTACATGAAATTACATGTGAAGGTTCATATACAAATAACCAGAGTTTTTAGTATTGATCATTTATAAAAAAAAAATCCATACACAATATTTTTTGAGAGAAGCCTATTGATAAATTCCCTGACGAATATTGTCTAAATGTAAATAAACAGCTAGATTACAAAAGTTCGGCTTGTATTTTATTTTAAATATTTTTTATTTCAAATTATAAATGTTTTTGTTTTTTTAATTCATATGTTTGTAATATATATTTCATCATCAGAATGAAATATTTGATTCCTTTTGATATATAGTCAGGAAAAATCTAGTAGTAAAGCTGATCTTTGATTAAACACGCCTTTCATCAATCTTTTAGTAAACGGGTGTTCTCCTAAATAATCTGTATATCCTAAAGATAAGAGAGCCGATAACGCTGACCTCGCAGTGATAATACTACTGTAACCTAATCTATTACCGTACAATTCTAACAAATATACCAACACATTATTTACAGATGGGTCAAGCGGATTAATTTGTTTTCTACCACAAAATAGCAACCTTTTCTTGATATAGATCCAATACTGGCGTTTGGTCGACTCCTTCCATGATGACAACATAATGTCGACAGCTTTTCCCGGTATGTTAAAATTTCGGAGCGAATTTCTGATAACCGAAACACAGTTAGTCTCATCGACTGAATTGAAGGAAGTTTGTTCGGGTCTGAAGGGTGTTGAAGGAGATTGCACATGTTCGGAAGAATGTAACTGTCTGCTGCCATTAGATGTAGTATTTTTGAAAAACCATAGTTGGGTCGCCCAGATTGGTGCTATCAATGTCAGTTTGACCCCTTCTTCTTCCACTTTCTGTAACACTTGGCCCAGGATACTGAAAGGTGGAAAGGCATAAGCGTTAATAAATTGTCCCCATGATATAGAGAATGCATCAACAGCAAAAGCTTTTCGGTCGGGAAGATAAGATACATATTTACGAACTTGCCAATTAAGCTTCGAGGCAAATAAATCGACGTCAAACAGACCACATCTGGACTGCAGAATTTCAAAAATATCAACATTCAATTCCATTCCATATCATTACTTAATTTTCTAGATAATTTATCGACTTCTACATTTGACTTCCTAGGTAAATGACATGCACTTAGCCATACATTTCGTTTCATGCACCACTGCCATATTTCCCGAGTCATATTATTAAGATAAGTTGTTCTGTCTCCCATATGATTTATGTACTATACTGCAACTGAATTCTAACGTGCATATTTTGTTTTATTGTACAGAAAGATTTTAAATTTAGGAATAAAAGTCTCGGACCATTTCATCTGGTGTTGCATAACCACAATCTTTCACCAAAATCTTTAAATCGGTCAAGTATTCTTCGAAAGTGTCAGTGTCTTTCTGTACTAGGCTGAAAAATGTATATCTAGAATACAGCACTTGAAGTTTCTGTCCTCGTCCCCTACATTCCACGTCGAGTACATGTCTCTCCCTTTGTCACCGATCCAACTCATCAGGTAATTGAATTTTTGAGGCTCATCTTTTTTAGCTAGAGGTCCCTCAAACCAAAATTCGGTGTGTTGTTTTATCGACTGCCAAGCCGATACTTGGTCGGTTGGTCCCCAGTCCATTTTGGGACAAGCTCCTGTCAAACCATCCATATCGATCGTTGATCGTGTAACTGGTTGATCCTTGCAACTATTGAGATTGCTTCCAGCTTCGGATGGTCTTTGTTTATGCGGATGGGCGTCGATTCATGCTGATACCATATTGTGTTTACAATAAAGATATGTCTAGACTAACAACTCTTTAATTATGACTTCAATACAAAAGAGTTTTAAAACATAACAACATAAAACACGGAACCGAGTTCGGATGAGAGTATGAAAATAAGACGAATACAGAACAACCAATACAGGGAAAAATCTTAACGGTCGCCAGATTTTTGGTTGAGCGAATATAATTTACTTTGCTGCTCGCCCAGCTGGCGACTGTAAACTATTTTGAAGGAACCCTATTTCTTTGAAACTTTTTATTTCTCGAGACCCGATATCAATAAAATGTGTTCCCGAACGAAAACTTAATTGTCAAATCAGTGTGAGAAATGAGAAAGATAATTTTCGGAAACCAGTAAGTTCATTTTAATTACCAAAACCCGGCTCGGACAGCCCAAGTATTCGATGGGGAATGACGATGAATTGCAGTACGTCTGATGATGTCAAAGAAAAAATTATCGTCAATTTCATTGAGAGTGATCTAAATACGTGTTAGGGTTTTGTTTTTTGTTATTTGAGGTATATCACACGTTATTTACCGTATAACCGGTAATTTCTGCCGTTTTGGTCTAAAAAGATGACATTTAACTTCTGCGGATTGAAAATTTCGGCACCGAATTTTTTTTTTTTTTTGTATTACAGGAAGCAACATCTGAAGCGATAAACAACTGGTGCACATTACAGTGATCCTTAGAAGTAAAAACATATTTAGTTTTTAGAAAGTTTTCAAACGTTACAACTTCTGAATACGCATTTGGTTAACTTCAAATTTGTCTTAAGAAACAATTTTTTCACTGTTTTCGCGATCTATTTTGTTGACAGGAAATACGAAGTCAACAGTTGGGTCGATATCGGTATAAACTTTGATATATTTCGGATGTATATTTTTAATGTCGAATTTTCATACTTTATCGTATAACAATTTTTTTAAAGAATTATGATTTAGAAGCAATTGTATTCAATTTTTTTCGTATAATGTAGACATAAAAACTCGAGTTAACCGGAATTCTACTACCAGTACATTTCTATTTGTTTGGTATTTAGATGAATCCTGCGATCACGCAGTTTGATATTATTCAATCGAAGCTACTACAACATTAAAAAAAAATTATAATGTTAATTTATGAAATAACAATTTTAAATATTGCTTTAATAAACTTTATTATGATTGTAAACATTTAATCAGGTGATTGTTTCAATTATACTGTCGGTGTCAGCTTGGTACAATCATATTTCTTGATCTGGAGTAATTGTAATTAACAGGTAAAAATCATCATGCCACAGCTAAATAACTTTTAATTGTTGTGTAAACATTTATATAGTACCAGGTTTTGTTTATCTGGATATAGTAATTACGACTAATTAAATATTTGACACTTACGACGTATTTTGTACGGGACATTAAACATTTATTTTATATAATATTCTGCGGTGCGGAGTTGACCGCAGAAATTACCGATTATACGGTATGTACACTTCTTTGTGCTCTTGTCAATGACGAACTAAATCACGGAGTCATTCCGTTTACGATTTCGGTTGTTATCAGTTATCAATACTTCCTGTCATGCATGTTTTCGTTTGTCTGACAATATATGGAGATATTTAGAAGGTGCTAAGCCTCTACAAGAGCGCAAAACGCCCGAGGTAAAAATTACTTATTTTATGGATTATGAAAAAAATAAACGGACTCGTTCTTACCTGTCGGAATGGGAGCAGGGTAGGTCATGGTTGAAGGGTACCGATAATGGAATGGTATGTACGATATGTCAGAAAAATGGCGATCCCTCAACAGATATGTTTATTACAGGCTGTACAAGTTATAAACTACAGTGTTAGAAAACATGAGAAGTCTAAAGGTCATGAAAAGTCAGCTGCCATTGCAAAAGTAAAATCGGAATCAACTGTCAACTCTGATGCATATAAAATATTAAAAACATTGAATTCTGAAAATTTTGAAAAACTCAACAAAATATTACCTGTGCATGGAAGTAAGGTACCAACTTGGGTGCAAAGTGGCGTATCACCTTGTGGAATGCCTCCAGTCCAGAAGTTTGCTGGGAAGGCGAACTATTTTTTATATCTACAACAAGTAATGGCCCCTTTACAATTTTCTCCAGTTCACTGTATGCTTTGGAACCTGAAATAATAAGTAAACTGCTTTTATATCACAATCACAGCAAAGCAGTTTAGATGGCTTTTAATTGATAACATAATTATTACCATCTTGGCACAGCAGCAGTTTTAAATCCTGCAGTGTCTGTTAACAATTTACATTTCAACTTGAATAAATTTTACTTCAGAATTTACCTGGCTTGATCCATGCTCTGTCATCAAGGACACCATGTACACACTTGGAAAATCATTCACCATGACCCTCGTGAACATTGGTTACATGGTTCAAAATTGAAAGCTATTTTTCCAGAACCATCTCGCAATCACCTTCGCTGCTCATTGCACACCAATAGATGTGGTTGCTTATCGATCTTGCCCATGCACCAACCAAATCACAATTATTCTTCTTCCCAGCAGCTTCCAGTTTCTTGAAAACTCCAACAAAAAGAGGTGATCTTTAACGTCATAAGTTTTTTTATCTCCATAAATTCATAGCATGATTGAATTGTAACATATAGATTTTACTTCCACTTGCCAGGTGAAAAACAGCAAAAAACTTCCAACCTTCAACATATATGAATTGCAATTGCTCAATGAATATTGTAATATTGACAGTTGGTGTTTAAACTCCTAGTAGATAAACTGGTGTTCTACTGAGAGAATGTTAAAGTTCCTATTGTACTGTCAGGATTGTTGAAAAACAAACCATACATGTAAAGGTTGGATGTTGTCCATGCTCCAGTTTGTCCAAATAGCTATTAAGTTGTGTAATAACTTTGTCAGATGTCCTACCACCAAAGGCCTTTGAAACCTATGAAATTATATTGTTGTGTTTGTAATGTGACCGTGTCTGTGCTCTTGCAGTTAGATGTCCAGGTCTTTGAATGAAAACTTCAGAACAATCGATAATGCTTACATACTTTGGATAAGAAAATTTAAACACATTTGGCATGTGACGGATCAGGTTGTCCTTATCTGGCCACTGAATGAGAAAAGAAAGTTTCTCTGCAATTTTTGGTAGTCCTTTGTTGAGAATATCTGATATGGTTGTAATGGGTGCATTAAAGCGGTATGCAAGATCTTGATGTTGTAGATTTAATATGACTTTCATGAAAATACACAGTAGAATACTTTGTGGGGACATTACTTAGCGCTCAGGTAAAACGGCACTGCAAACTGTGACCATCCACAAAAAAACGACTTTGATGGAATACCCGTATAAAACCTAACCTTATTGTCTGTTGATATCTTCAATGTTAAGTTGTTCAATGTTGTTTTTCAATTTCATATTTTCTGTCTGAAGTCTGCCAAGTTGAGTATATGTGAAAGGCTGAAATAAGACAGATTTTCACTAATTCTATAATAATCATGCAGTGCTGATAATTAGTATGGGTTATATAAGCTTCAGTAGACACATGATCTTCAGGTTTTGATATTGCCTTATCGAATAAGTAATACATGAGATAATACACCTATGATGGAAGAATATTTATATGCAAGTGTTGAATCATCGGAGTTTGATAATGAAGAAATTTACAGCCCCCCGAGTTCTCGTGGTTCTGCTGAAGGTTCCAGGTCTGAAAATTCAAATTCACACACTGAAGATATGCCAGTTATGGAAAGGCCAAAGAGACCCACCAGAACTTGGAATAGAAAGATAAAAATTAGGGACAAAGACTGTTCTAAATTCGTCAGAAAATTATTCCGGTAGTGATTCCTGTAGCGACAAAGGTGACAAAAGTAGTCATGTAACTGATGAAGGAGGATCCTCACCGGAAGAATCTACACATATTGCTGCACAAAATATAGCAAGTGAAGCATCCAGAAATGCTGAAATAGATAACAGCCACACTGAAAATGACAATCAGAAACTGTCAACATTAATAGTACAGACAACAGCTCAAAGGAGATGGACATAGATGTAATAACTAAACTTTTTGTGAAAAAAACAACTAAAAACGTATGGAATTTCACAGAGACAGGCTGCAAAATTGATACTTAAATGTCCCCAGTCAAATATATCCGAAGGAATTACAAAAGCAAAAAATTTAAAAACATTAAAAAAAATCTACTAGAGGAATATTCATCTACAAACACATGAAACATGGATAGGTGATCATTCTGCCAAGAGAAGCACAGTACAGAAATATGCACAGCAAAAAAGTCAGTTTGCAGTTAAATTTTATATATAACATTATGTATGTCAGCCTTGTAATTAGTCCAACCATAACTGAATGATAATATTGAATTTCTTGTGAATATTGTTCTTCTATCTGATATCTTTGCAACTTTTCCATGCAAGTTCTGTACTGTAAACCCAGTTTAAAGCAGAAGAAAATTGTGGTTTTAATCCAAATATTTCTTGCTATATTGCATCGTAAATCTTATATTAATATATAAATATATGTACTGATTGAAGTAAGTAACGATTAATTAGCCACAAAATACATGTCGAGTTTCATATTAGTTGCGAGTCCAGAAATTGAAACAAAATGAAGTCTGAGCGTTTTCGATATTATTATTATTTGCAAGACATTTCTTGAATACATTTACAGTATATGACACTTTGGATGGAGTGGAGAACACTATTATAGTATTAATGAATTGGTGTTTATATAATGGCCCTGTTATATGCCTGAGGTCTGTATTAATGGCCAGAGGAGGTTGTAATGGCCCGAGGAAACGCCGAGAGCCCTTACAACCTCTCGAGGGCCATCATTACAGATCGAGAGCATATAACAGGGCCATTATAAAAACACCCATACCTTGATACTTTTATTAACCAACTGAACAAAAGTGTATGTGTTGCTGCCAACTTGATGTAATCTCTACTCTATTAATGACTGTTTATGAAAAAATTGAAGATGTACATCTCAATTAAAATATGTAACTCCAAATACTTTTCTTTTTAGTATTTCTAAATTGTCAGGTAAAATGAAAATATTAAAGATATTCTTCGGTATAGTTTTTCTGATGTTATAGTGGGTGGAACATGGTGACTCTTTTTGTAATCACTATACCCATGAAATCTTTTCAGAGCTTGTGGGATGGGACAGCCATTATTTTCCATTTTTTTTTATGGCAATGGTCTATAAACCATAAAGCATTTGAAAACTTCTTACATACGACACTTCCTGTTTCAAGGACATCTTTTGTTCACCCCTTATCTAAATTTGATATCCAAGTGATAATACCAGAAAGAAGTCGTTGACCACTGAGCTTCTCACCAACTGGCTTTGGGGCGAGCTGAAGCTCATTCTGTGCCGCTAGCATAACAGCAAAGGTAGTTGGTTTATATGGATCACAGGGTGACGTTTTGGGGATTGACTCTTTGGAAGAAATATGGAATTGTATAAATTTGCAATTTAGGTTTTCACATGTGCCGATTTGCATGTTTGGGGAAACTTCAATACTAACGGATGCCTACGTTTGCTCTGTGATTTGGATTTTGACGATGTCATCGTAACTGTAGTCCTGTTAAATCTCTTGACATTGGGGTCTGCTTTTTACTATTTCGTATAGTTCCTATGAATGTAGAGTCCATATCGTCTACTTCCAACGCTGTATTGTTAATTAGTGTCTTTGATTGTCTATGAGACACGACGGAAATGACAAAATTCTTTTTATTTTGTATCTATTCCTGTTATTTCATCAGTCCATAAATGGTAAATGACTTTCCCTATAAAACTCTCTGGGTCCTGGAATATGGCCATCGTTTCATTTCGGAGTTGAAGAATAGTTTATTTTTTTTTAATTTTTCTACGTCATGTTTTCCTTTTGAGCTGAATTGTAATAGAAGCTTATCGTCATGTAACGTCATGGTTTCTTTGTGTATATTAATTTGTGTTTTTAGTGCCAAAATGTCATCTTTTTTTCGTCTTCAATAATGCCAATTCAGATGTAATTTCATTGATAATTTGCTAAATTCCAATTTCAGTTATATTTTTCAACACCTCATTCTTTATTTCCTGTTTTCTTTCATCGCTTTCTATTTGGTTTTTTATTTGCTCCTGTAGTATTTTTTTATATTTCCTGCGCTAACTGCTGTTTATTTTGTTGATCATTTTCGGAGATATTTTTACTTTCTAATCTTGCCTTAGCAATGAATTGTGTTTTATCGCAGTCAGTATTTTCTTGTAACCAATTTTGTGTTTTGTTCACACTGAACATTACGGACCCTTCAATTGTTGGTGTGCTGATATTTGGACAGAAAAGCAGTTTCTGATCTAAATGGCCAAAGGCTCTTTCTACTGAAATGTTGTTTGGTGGACAAGATTGACTCTTGTACCAAAGTGTCTGATGGATCATGATATCGTTCGCCTGGTAAAAAATCTTTAAATAGTGTTGGATTTATCAAATAAACAGATACAAAATCGTTTCAATGCCAGCTCAGTAATTGTGTCATATTCCTTGTTACAAGTAAAAAGTGATTCGTTTTCAGGTTTACCTTAATAGTGTAGGCTCATCAGAAAGTGAGGCATTATTCTGAAGCAGTAGTTTTGGATCTTCTATACATATTTCTAAAAGTTTGACAAGACAGCCATAGGTAGAATTCATTTGAATTGCAGAGATTTCATTGTCAGCGGCTATTTTCCAGTAAGGTTCGAGGATGATGAAACAAACAATTCCTAAAGCTGTGCATAAAGACAACATTGTATCGTTCCTTAAAGCGTCGAAAATGTAATTTTGAGTGTAATTTAACGAATTTCTAGAAGATTCCAGATACAGTATAAGAAATTTGGACAAATAGAAAGTTCCACGAGCATTGTAAAATAGAGTGGTGAAGCGGTTTCCACGGACATTAATTATCGGAATATCAGTTATGTTATGATGGTTTTTTAAGTATACTGTGGTAAAGAGAGGATCTCCAGATCCATCTTTGAAAAATAATTTACAGACAAATTTTAGTAGACATAGTGTTGTTGATTCAATTTTCTGTTTGTCAATATTAACATCAATTTCATTTTCCAGTTTTATTAGTTCTTTCTCGCAAATGTCTGAAAACTAATAGTTTAAACATATTTTATTAATTACTTCAATATAACATTACATAATAAGAAGTAATTACATGCAATTGGATTGGGAAACAAGTTACAAGAACTTATATTAATCCCTATCCATATGAAAACTGTAATAGAGGGTGTACTGTCCATTTAAATGATTTTACAGAATGTGAAGAAGATGATGGTGCAATTTCTTTTGACAAAATATCATTAGCTTTATTTTTAGTGGCACTCCTATCAGTCATGACATTTGACTTTTTTAATGGGTTTGAAGAATCGGTTGACATATTAAATACATTATTCATAATAGATGATGTGCAATCTACATATGTGGTGGCCTTTCCATCTTTAATTTCTTTTATTCCTGTTATAAAATGTTCTTTTTTTTCATTAGAAACTGACGCCATAAAAATGTCTACCTAAATTTGTGGTGGCATCCCTATGAAGTGTTAAGTTTTTACTGTTTCCTATTGCTTCATCAACCTGTTTCGCAATAAAGCTCATTTCATGACTAAAATTTGCAGCAGTTTTCTTTTTCCAAATGCTTTATTTTGAGTCTTTATTTCTTGATAATACTTTGTTGCCTCACGAGTTTTGGCGTTTTACTTTTTGATTCAGGCGTGATAAGTTGATATGATTTTCAATATCGGTTTTCAATTTGTTTACAGTTTCATTCAAATCCTCAATTGTTTCTGATGGTTTCCGTTTTAAGATTCGTCTCGGGGAAAGTAATTTTTTCTGCCAAATATTTGTGTAGTCTATATTCATTGCGGCAATGTTTAAGCCTCTGTATCAAATGGACAATACCTTTAGCTTTATTATAAATGCTTCCAACTATTATGGTGTCTGTTTTTTTAGAAATGCCTCTACCAAGTCAGGGTCATTACAGTTTTCCGGTTGTTGACTGATTTAGTCTGTTTATATACTTATGAGTTTTGACTTTCCCTTTGTAAGATTGCTCAGAGTTTGGTAATTTTGTTATTACCCTTATTTACTCCACCTACCTCACACAGAGCTTTGGGCACCATTTTAGGTTTACCGCCAACATTAGTAAAGATTTTCTTTACGGTATTGTTTGCAATGCAGATCTTTGACAGTTCAATAAATGCTGAAGAATGAAAATATATAAATATTTGAGAGTTTTCTCCCTTTTCAATCTTAAATATAACCAACACCCGTTAATTGTTATTTGGAAAGCTATAATATTACACATAAATGTATTGTATTGTCCCAACAATTCTGATATTTGTGCAAAATTTGAGAAAAGGCCTCACAAGTTTGTTAAAAATTATATTATGCAATTATGGACATGTCAATATCCAGCATAAGGGAAATAACCCAAATCAGGTTGAAAATTATGAATATTGACAAACTGGGAAGGACATTATTGATTGAAAAACAAATTGTTATTGAATGGGAAATATTGGTTTATTACTTTTTAAAAAATCTCAAAATTATACCCAGTGAAATGATTATGCTTAATCCAATAAAAATTAAATATATAAAAAATAAAATATTCTGAAATTCCTGTACGATGATATTTTTTAATATATCAATACTGTATGTTATGTAAAAAATAATAATGCATTAAAGAACCATTGTAATAAGCTCTTTGTGAGTGAAAAAAATGTTAGATGGACATTAATAATCCCAACATATTTATGTAATTTTTCTTTCATAGCACTAGCTGGATCCCTTAGGTTACATTATACTTGCAAAGCCTAAGTAAAGGTCCACACAATAATATATAAAGACCATCCACCATGAGGCCTTCAAAAATGAGCAAATTACTCACACCTCATAGCAAGTTCAAGAGTATTGAAATAACAAGTGCAATATTTCATTACAATAGTTTTAAACTTAAGTTTTAAATTTACTTACCAAACTGGTATATTTAAGTACATTTTGTACTTGGCCAATTTGCATAGAGATATTCGTAATTATGTAACTTTTAAAACATGCAAACAATGGATTCATTAAAAAAAATTCTTCGAAGCGCACATTAATTCAATATCAAAGTAATTATTGTTTTCTAGTGTATAAAATTGATAAAGAAATATTGAAAACTAGGCCTTCATGCTGTCGTTGACACTTGAGCCAAGTGGTATTCACCGTTAGGTTGTCACATGAACATAGGCTGATCACAGTAAATCTACTGTATCAGCAGCCTCTTTCATATTTCTTTATATTCAATAAAAATTGCAAATACAAGAGTGTTCAAAGAACACATACTTCACAAGGAAAAAAATTCATCCAATTTATACCAAGAACAAAATTTGATTTGAAAAAGACTGCAAAGTAAAACGCACTGTTTTAATCTCTCAATTGCACATTATACACATGTATTTTGCATTCATTTGATTTTTTTTTTGTATTGTGTTACGTTGTATGTAATCCAAATGTTATTCAAAACAACAACTAAGCCAGGAATGGAGCCATACCCAGACAAGGAATCATACTGGTATATCTTGTTATTGTTGGTATGGATTGTAGGTGAACACTGCACATTCCAATAAACAATGTGTGAATGTTCTGTGAAATTTAAGTGCACATTCCATTAATGATGATATGGTTATAGGAAAATGAATTTCACCTGAACAATTTGATGTTTATTATATTAGTACCCTGGGTAGTCTCCATATTTTATATATGATATGTACAGAATAACAATCAATCATCACCGATCACTTGCATAAGTATCAAGGCTTGAATCCAAGAAAAACAGTTTGTAATACATTCAATATCTGAATTAATTTTTATTAAAATCCTGTAGTTTCTACAGAAAATATTCAAGTACATTGATGCTGCTCCCAACCTAAGTGTTTATTAATACAAAACATCACCAGCCAAAGTCACTTATGGGTGAAATGTGAGCAACACTAGCCCAAAATTGAACCAGGGGGATTGCAATTTATGATTGTCTGGTTTCATTTTACTTGTTTGGACTTTAAAGAAAGACAATAACGCATCATTATAATTCGACCAGTTGATAAAATAAAGTTTCCAATGAAGATCGCAGAAAACCCGATCGATTTCTATGCAGCCGTTCGGGAGATATAAATAGGACTTCAAGTAGGCTTGCACCTGCCAAATAAGCAATATTTCTATTTTTATCGACTTCCGGTTAAAATACTTGCTACGTCACAAATGTGTGTAAACATGGCCGAGTCAGATACACAACACGCTAGCACGATGGAATCTCTGACACAGCGTCGTTAGACCTTTCATGTGAATCGTCAATATTTGATGAAGAGGTGGAAAATACAAATGAAATCAACAATATAGAAGTAGAAGTAGAAAATGAAAATATTGGGTTAAATCCGTACCAGTTTAAGCCTTACGATAGTGATTCGTCGTCTTGTCAGACGCGGGACTCAAATTCGGACGAAAGTGACCATGATCGATTGGAAAATACTGACTGGTAAGTATATATTCTTGGCAAGATGTGCACCATCGTTCAAAATGTAAACAGACTAAAACATGTACATGAGGGAAAATGTTGAAATGTCACAAGAAAAGCGTCAATAATTTAAAAAAAAAGTGGGGTGAACTGTAATTGTTTGGTTGTTGACTTAAACCATGTTACCTGGTCACTTGACAATTCAATCGGCTGACACTTGGTATTCATTTTGCAGTAAAACCAATGATTGGACAAAGGCATACAAACATACAATTCCAGTTTCAGTGAATCAAATTTATTACTTTTAAATAAAAACAATAATGTAAATACGTATATGCATGTCCATGTCCACAATTTACATTAAATTTTTATATAAAATGTGAATGAGCTTAGCAAATAAAATCACTTACATATAATGGAGGCATACATGTAGGAAAAAGTATTAGGATACTCAACTTCCCAGACAGCACTTGAAATTGTCATTTCATTTACCTGAACAAAAGGGGTTACATTTTTTCCTAGTAATAATTTTTAAAGTAAGTCTTAGTCAAAATTGTTGGCTGGACAGGCTTGGAAAAATATTCTAATTGATCATTTTCAGTGAATTATTATATGCAAAATTTGTAGAAAAAAAAATCTGGTCTATCCTGAAAATGAAAGAATATGATTTTGTAGCTTCTGAAGAAAAAAAAAATCTGAAGGGAAGTAAAAACCAGTACCGTTGCACATAGCACATACTGTGCAGTTCAGAATCAAAATTTTAATATATTCTACAATAACTTAAATAAGGGTAATAACAAAATTAAACAAAATTTACTGTGCGATAGTTCGTGTTTAATTTTTTTTTTTTTTTTTTAAATACACCCTCCTGTTTGAGAATTCCTGCATTTGCCTTAGCCAAAAGTGAAATGGTTTGTTCCTTACATGTGAACAATGCCAGAGACTTCGGTTTTGACTATTGAGAAATGTCTTTGGAATGTTGAAAGAACATCTAATATATTTTCAGAGGTGAGCATATTAACCTGAAACACACATATGTATAATGATATTGATGCATAAATGTACAATACCAGTACATATGATTTCAGGTGCCAACGTGGAAATTGCACGCCCATGCCCACAGTATTACAATGCGTTTGCTGCAAAGAAATATCAAGAGTCACTGATGTCATTGAAGAATTAAATGACGGTCAGTTAACCTGCATAACGTCCCATCCAGGATTTGACCCAGTGTGCCTTAACACTTACGTCCTTCAAACTGCATATTGCCAATACCGGCAACAGTGTGGAGTGGAAGTTGAAAATTCTCATGAGTAAGTTAGGCCAAATAAAATATATGTCTGTTTAGGGTTTCCCTACCGACCATATTTTATGCCTACCCTACAGCTGTTATTGACATTTTTTACATGCACCGTTACATCCCAAATGACTGTCCCATAGAAATAAGGTGAACAAATTTATTTTAATTTTTTTTTACCTTCCTACATGTATCTACTGACCCTTATTTTTCAAAGCATGAAACCCTAAATAAACATACATTATTGGCCATATAATTTTTATACGACAGTTTTTTTGTTACAGATCATCCTGGTAAAAATGTACAGGCATTTATCCAGTGAACAAATATATGGTACTAAAACTAAAATAAACTGAAATCTGATTTAAGCATACATGTACATTTTTTTGTAAAGTTTGCCGTTTCATGGTAAATAATAAATAGATTACCATAAGATATTCTAATATTCATCTCGTTTCTGAAGCCAAATCCAAAGAGAATTCTCAGTATTGAATTTGAAGTGCAGTAAGCTGCAATGTATATCATCTTCATCGATCATGAATTTAGTATGTTTTGCTGAGAAAATGAAATTCTATATACCTTTTATAGGGCAGGAAACAATTTTAGCTTTTTATGGAGGAAGTTAGACTCAAATAATGTTTTGTGTGCCATCCATTGCATAATTTCTTTAGTAGATTTCACCCAAAATATGGACTCTCGTACATTTCCTAGCTATGTATTGCTGCGTATATGGGTTTTTTTTCTATGAAGTGCTGTGAAAAACCACAAATATTCAAAGTCAAAAGACACACGCAATAAACCTTGATGGTCGTCTAAAGACCATTAAAGAACCAAATATGTTGTATATCCGGATATCACACTGGAAACATAAATATTTAATATACATTTACATATATATGAATATATATTCTTCTTTTTTTTCCAGGAGATACAGATACACTTCATACAGACAGTTTGTCCGATGGATTTGGGGTTATCTTGGGGAAAAGGTCAGAGTTGTGCTACTATCAGGGGAAAATTTTCATCTGAAAACGAACTTTATACAGGTTTTAATCCTCCAGATTAAATGTTATTTCTCTTTCAAGGAATGATCTTCTTGGAATGAGTTGTTATTCATATAACGGGAAGTTTTCAATTTGATTGCATCAGCTTTATTTGGTTTTTCAAAGCTACTGCATAATGGTGGAGGAGCAGGTTGAAGTTGTGGAACTTCATCAAAGTTCATACGGCATTCTGTGGCAAGAGTTACTGTAGCCTCTATTAACTTGTCAAGGTTACCTGAAATGAAAATAACTGAAGTTTATGTATTTTTTCTATATTAAATACATAACAATGATATTACTTGTATCAATGCAGCCATAATTGATTTTTTCTTCTTTGTTTAGTGAAGATTTATTATCTATATAATAACCAGCAGAAAAGCAGTATTAAACTGAAATTCATTGAATAATTTGATGTTTAATGCCATTTTCAGCAATATTTCAGCTATATCATGGCAACCAGTTTTAGTCGTGGAGGAAGCCGGAGTACCCGGAGAGAACCACCGACCCTGGGCAAGCAACTGGTAAATGCATATTTTCTGACGTTTTATTTATTTAATTTTTTTTATTTTTGGTTAGATTAACAGACATACCATATGTACATCTTTTCTTGATTCCTCGCACAGTATAGCCACCCTTCTTGAACTTTGGTAACACCACGTCGTAACTTTTCTGCCCATCTTTTGTGACTGCCTGGTCCCGCATTGTATTTTTATTATAGTGAAGGCAAGCAAGTGTTATTCTGTAAAGAAAATAAATACATATCAATCAAGCAAATTAGGTTGCTAGTCATAATTAAACTAATTAATCTGGTATAGTTTGTCTGTAATTCTGTACAAATGTTAGCTAATTTTCAAAATTACTGATACACTCTATGGATTTTTTTATTTGAGACTTATACATGTATATACATATAACTCAAAGGATAAAAGTTATGATAATCGGTCTTTCATAGCTGAGCTGCTAACAAGAACCGTTTACAATTAACTACCTGCTTAGCATTCCACGATATGAAAACCCAATTATATTTGCGAAGTGATTCACTATTGCATGGAAACCTTCCAAGGCAGCAGTCTGTGGGCCTGTTGATAGCTTTGGAATATATTTCTTCATTTGTCTGGAAGACACCAAATCTTGGAAGTTTTTCACATACTTTGGTTCCTGAAATGCACGATCCATATAATTAAACAAGTGGCCATGAACATATCTACTGAAACTAAGACTTGGACAATAATCGAATCCCATAAGAAAACTGAGTTATATAAGGTTATTCTTAAACATACATACAAATTGTTCTGGAAGAGTAAGAATATCATGCAGCACATGTCATAATGCCCTGAAGTAACAGCCAGTATTAGCAATACACAATATGAGAATAAAAACTGGTCAAATATGCCCAGAGTCGGCTACATTGACTGATTGATTGATTGATGTTTAATGCCACGATGGTGATATTTCAGCCATATTGTGCCGAGTGGCGTAAACATTATTTTGTAACAGTCTATAGAGGATCGGTTACAGGATACTGCATGTTGCAGACTATTCTCAATGTCAATGAATACTTGTTGAATTTGTATTTTTCTAACCGAGTTAAAAAAATTACGAAACGGTATGTGTTATATTTTACATTTAGCTTGGTGCTTATGAATACCTGCTTTTAACCACTTTTTTCGGCGCTCTCGTCCCTCAAGTTCACCATGCTCGCAATGAGGAAACAGATCACCATCATGACTATGAATGTTTTGAACATGGTTTGCCACAGACAACCACTTTTCCATCATCAATTCCCCGTTGTTATTTGGTGTTGATGCAGCAACCCAGTAAAGATGGTTACATATACTCTTCACCCAAGGTTGAAGGTCTTCACATTGCTTCTCTTTGGTTAAGCTTATCAACTTTTTTTTCAAGCCTGAAATATACAATGCATGTTAAAACAAGAACACGAAATGTCAAACGTAATGCAAAACTTTGCAATGAAAACTAAACACAGAAACAGTGTCCAACCAAATATGATTATACAGTGTAAATATAAAAAAGAAAAGATATGGGGTAAGTGTCAAGGAGACCACACCCCATCTCCATATGAAATTGAAGAAAAATTTTAATCTAGAGATCTCCACAAGGGTGGAATTCTAACTGCTATTTCAATATTAAAATTTTTAAACAGTGGAGTTGAAATGAAAAAAAGGGGCAGGTTTTTCAAATTTTATTCCTTTTGCTACATGCCATACATCAAAATGATGAGAAGTGTCTGGCATCTCTTCACGAATGTACTTGACCAGCTGTACATGTCGATCTGTGACAGGTTCACCAATTTCAAGACCATTCTCATTCAAATAGGCAATGAAGCGAACGAAACCCTCCTTTTCCATGTGGTAGATACTTTTTACCTCATTACTCTGTCAAACAAAAAAGTTGCACGTAATTATTTCACATGAAAAGTACATATATGTATGTATTTTTTGCTTGTTTGTTATTCTTACAAATAATAATGTTTGTTTCTGAAGTCAAGTTAAGGGGAATATATTCTTAATTTTAAATTGTAAAGAAGACATGTTCACTTATACACGTAGCAAGCTTTTAAAAATGTGTTTTTCTTGATGCTTTGTGATCACAAAATGTACATTATTCAAGGCTCAGCAATCTGAAAACAAAATAATATCAGTACTAAAATTATCATGTAAACGATAACAATCAAGCAAAGTTTAATAAGTACAATGTACATGTACAGCCAATAGCTATATTTAAAATAAGTTACAAAAAAAAGTAATGGGTACTGCATATAATGTAGGTTTCAATTTTTGCTAAAATTACAACATCTTATCATATCATTCTTTAACAGTCAAACTTGTACCTCCTTATCCTGCCTACCATCTATGTCCATCAACTCGGCACTGCTCAACACATCTGCTTGATCTGTACTTTGCTCTAACAAAACCTGTAATTTGAAATAATACAAATTGGTTAAAGCTGAGAAATTATTGAAAAATAAAATTGACATTAAGGACTTATAGGGAACTAAAATCTGAATATATTTTTGAAAATTTTTTGTTACTGGATATTCAGAAAAATAGTGTATCTAACTTTGTCAAACTGCAGATTAGTAATAGTAATCTTTTAATTGAACAAGGTCGTCATCAAAATATTCCTTTAGAAAATAGACTTTGCCCAATATGTTAATTAGAAATAGAAAATGAATACCACTTTATTATTGAGTGTAATAAATTGACTTCATCTCGATCGAAACTTTATAGTAAGGTCACTGAAATTGTTCCCAATTTTTTGGTTATGTCTGATTCAGATAAATTTAAATATATCCTTAGCAGTAATGATTACGATATTATGAAAATATGTGTAATAGATATCTCTGAAATGTGCAGTGAGAGAAATAAGTTACTTAAGAGCAATGCAAAGTAACCTTAATATTTGAGTTACTTTCATATTAGTGTATTTATATTGTATTTGTTATAGGTTGGTTATAGTGACTTTTTGCCTCCTCAGCCCTCATGCTACTTTCTGTTTTTTAATTGTTTCATGTTGTGTGCATGTCTGTTGATTGTGTTGTTGCTGATGACAATCCTTTTTTGGATTTCATATCAATAAAGAATTTGAATTTAAGGTCAAAGTTGTGTTTTTCTTCTTTTTTTTGTGTCTACGTGCGGGTAGGTGTTTAGGGCTCTGATGTCGAAAACAAACACAGAAAAATCTAGGACTGTAAGAAATCTTGAAAAAAATCAGAATGCAAATGTTTACAAAATGACGCAATTTCAGTAATGGTTCGTTGACACAATGTGCGAAAATTAAAATTATAAACCTTCAAATTTGATGTTCCTTTATAAAGCAAAGGGTCATTTGCTGACAAATCTGAGATAAAGTTTAGGTAATGTTTTGGCCTGGCCATTTATTCCAACCCCCCTCCCCCCCTTTTTCCCTACTTTACTTACTCATGCCCACTCCCTTTTTCTGAATGCTGTTCTCATTTTCTTAGGAGGAGGCAACTGACTTGCTGAAGCAGGTGTGGAAAAGGCCACAGGCGAAGTATAAACAAAATTTTCCTGGCCATAGCTTGGTGACATCGTTGAACATGGCACCGTATGTATGGCTCGTACCGCGTCTGGCAGGAGACGTTTCTTTCTGACGGGGAGATTCATAGCTTTTTTTAATTCATATTCCACAGGATAGCTTCCCAGAGGAAAATGTTTTTCACATAATACTGAATTAGCAGTAGGTTTGATGAAGTCTTTCCTCTTGACTTGTACAAATTTTATCCACTGGCGGCGTATGTTAGGTCGAACATTCTCTTTTGGAAACTCGTGAAGTTGACGTGCACCCTGCCGCAACACAAAACTTTCCTTTCCTACCTGAATTTTCATTTGACATCACTCTATTTGGAGTATTAACAGCTAATTATTGTAATTTGTGTGTGCGTGTCCAATGGAAACAACCTGAAATCGTATGGAGGGAACACACTCATGACGTCACTTCCCTTTTACCGGATATTTTTAGAAATCGTTCAGGTGTGCAAAAATACATTTCCATAAATATCTCAGTAACGGTGGAAGTTAAAAAGATAGGGAAACCGCCGTTTGTTTTAATTGTAAATATTGTTCGTAAAGCTCGTTTCCTTACGTTTCTCTCTTGTCTTTCTTTAAATACCTTGTATTATTTATGTAGATTTTTCCAATATTGCATACAGGCATGATAGGTCTTTTATAGGTAATGTACACTGCAGTTAGGAACACAAGGATAAAGAAATAGGACCCAGTATCACCAGCTTGTGTTTAATAAGTTTTTGAATATGAACCGGTGTGCTTTGAAAGAAATGCAATCTTTAATTGGGGTTTTGAACTTTGCTTGTTCAGTCATCCAGCCAGGGCGTGCTTTCTTGTGAAGAATGACTAACCTTACAATGAAAGTTTATGAGACCCAGAAACATCTATATATTTGTGAAATGACAAAGGAAGATATGAGAATGTGGCTTAAATTCTTAAACAACTTCAATGGGAAGTTGATGTTTCTTAACGAAACTTTTATATCTAGCACAACCTTAAAGCTACATACTGATGCTGCACAGTCTAAAGGTTATGGGGGTATTTACAAGTCCAAATGGTTTTATGGTGCTTTTTCAGATGACTGGAAAAACACAAACATCATCACTTTAGAATTTTATCTCATCATTGTGGCCCTTGAAATGTGGAGGTCGCTGTGGAGAAACCAATTCATTCTGTTCTTAACAGACAATGAGGCCTTGGTAGCTGTTATTAATAAACAGACATCACAAGATAATCGTGTAATGAAAATGGTGAGATGTATGGTTTTAAGATGTCTACAAAACAACATATTGTTCGAGGCAAAACATATACCTGGGAAAAAGAATGTATTTGCAGACTACCTTTCTCGTTTACAGGTAGAACAGTTACGACAATTAGCACCATGGGCTCAAGTAGACCCATACTTAGTACCAGAAAAGTTCCTGCCACAGAACTTCTGGTCTACATTACAGTACTGACTGAAGCGGCTTTAGCCCCTTTAACGCAGGCCACTTATAAGTGAGCTTGGAAAACTTTTGAATTATTTCGCACAGAAATTCTAGGATATGTAATTCAACTTCCATTATCAGTTACTACTATATCTTTGTTCATTGCTTACATGCTTAAAAAGTCTTTTTACAAGTTTGTTTTCACAATTTCAAGCATAATGTAAATGGTATGCAAAAACTGATTTCATTTTCTCATGGATTTGCATGCCACTGACTGCATCTGAAAGTCCTGTCGACTATTAAAATAAGACTACACACAACAGGTCCTTTGTTTTGCTCATGCACTAAAGACACCAGGACAAATAGCTAAACAATAATAAGTCAATCCTAGATACCTGTTTGGGCCGGTATCCTCACCATTCCCCATCAATTTGTGTTTTCTTTACAGCATTATTTAAATGTTAGGTATGTATGGTCATTTTGCAGTAACCTATGTTATTTAATGTAATTGTTTTTTGCCTTTTCACCAGCTTAGCTGCTTGGGCCGTTAAGTTGTCATAACTGTATATAATTTATGTAGAGGTACTACATAGTCAATTATATTTTAAGCCTTAGTCATACAAGGCTCACACTACCTGATTTGACCGATGGTGATTTTTTAGGTAGACTTCAATAATGTATATAGTTTATCACTTATAATGTTGTATTTACATACAAGTTCTTGGGGTTTACCTGCTTGGGCCGGTATTCATCTACAGTACAGTTTCAAACTTAATGATTACACAGGGTAGCCAAATGCTTGGCCTTTATGGGGTAGTAAAGATTTATTACATGTCATTTCCTGTTGGCTCATTTGACCTCTTGTTAGCCCAAGCTATTTTAATTTACTATTTCATAAATTTGGACTTGTATGTTTTCCACATGATTATTTTAATGTAAATATTGTGTATGACATTTAATGATATCTTATTTAAACTTTGTAAAAAAATTTGCTTGAAATAATTTTAAGTAAAATTGTTTTATTGCTAAGTGGATATGACATAATTGATGTCCCTGTCCTTGTTCTTTATGTCTTTTGTCTTTCAATGGAAGGAGGAAGGCATCAATGCGAGTTATTTAAATAACTAATTTTATGCAGAAGACTGAAATTCTAATTTTAGAGTAATTATAATTCATTGATTGTGTATTCACTGCTACAGTGTGTGGCAAGTCTTCCTTTGTTTACCCAATTGGAGCCTCTAAAATTAGATTGATCCAGCTGGCTGACCATTGGTCAACCTCAAGGCTGCGTCACCTAATTGTAAATTCATAGCGTCAGATTGATCAATTATAAACATCAAGCTATTTATATTCATAATTTTTGGAATTCCCACCCTCCTTCCCCTTCAACACCTATATATATTTTCATTTCAGCTTTAGTATACTAAAGTTATACATGTGTTAATACTATTTTTGTTTTATGATATATGTTAGCTTTCTGTTAATGCATGCGGCTTACAGTTGTCTTTGTTGATATGTTGCTATGCTTGCCTAGTACTCTAGTATCTTAGCTTGGCACATTTGACCCCTTGTTAGGCCAAGCTATTTTAATTTACTATTTCATAAATTTTGACTTGTATGTTTTCC
This sequence comes from Bathymodiolus brooksi, assembly GCA_963680875.1. Taxonomy (NCBI): domain Eukaryota; kingdom Metazoa; phylum Mollusca; class Bivalvia; order Mytilida; family Modiolidae; genus Bathymodiolus; species Bathymodiolus brooksi. The sequence continues at coordinate 100,657,135 of OY804586.1, forward strand.
ACATGATTATGTTAAAGGGGCATTATCTGCCAAATCGTAATTTTGTGTTACCCGTTAAGACTATCAGATATGATTGATGCCTTGATGAAACGTGTTTCTGTATCTTATAAATGTTATGAAGTGTACGCGCATCGGGGAAAAATCGTGCAACTGCTCGTGTTTTGAGATCAATCAAGAAATGGACGCCATGTTATTAATTATCGACATTGTTTACGGAGTTTGTAGAATCGTCATTAAATCAGTACAACAATGCACTTATTCCTTATTTTTTGTGAATCTGCTTTTAGTCGGTGTTAATTACGGACAAAGAACCATGCAAATTTGCAGTTAATAAGCGACAAAATACAAATTATTCGTTTTTAACCTGTCACTGGTAAGGTCAGTTGCATACGGAAAAAAGCGAGGTCAAATTATTAGCTTGCAAGGAAATAACTAATCGATGGTAATTTTCGTTCTCTAAAGGCGAAAAGTGGTTCGATAAGCTGTTTAATGTGAACTATTTACCTTTATTTCATCATTTTAAAGCTATTTACCAATTACCAAAACATAATTTTGTTGGTCAAATTCGTAGCTAATGCCCCTTTAATGTAAATATTTTGTATGACATTGAATGATATCTTATTTAAACTTTGTAGAAAAATTTGCTTGAAATAATTTTAAGTAAAATTTGTTTCGCAATAATAACTCTTGTGTTTTTATGTTATTGCTAAGTGGATATGACGTAATTGGTGACCCTGTCCTTGTTCATTATGTCTTTTGTCTTTGTGTATGTATTATCTGTTTGTGCTTTATCCAAAATCTTGTTTTTGTCTGCATTGCAATAATATTTGTAATAATTCCTAAGATTATACGAGACTTACCTTGGTTAAAGTTGAAGTATAATTGGGATTATATGAGTCATAGACTCACTGGAGGGCTAAAATGAGATTGTGCTGCGCATGTACGTAAATCAGTTTTAAAAACCATCAGAAAATTTCTGGTAGGTCACTCCACGAAATAGTCTGAACTGTTATAAAAATGAAGACATGAACATACACCTCGTACAGGAAGTAGGAAGGGCGGGTGGCATTTTAGCCCTTCAGTGAGTCTGACTCATAGAATCCCAATTATACTTCAACTTTAACCAAGGTAAGTCTCGTATAATTTTAGGAGTTCTATTTCGTCATATCACTTCCGGTCAAAAATGAGACTTCAAAGCCCGTGACCGTAAAACCAGAACATTTCTGATTCTCATAAATGTAATAAAATATCACTTAACAAATTATGAGGTATTAGACCTCCTCGAAGATCTGAAAATCTCATTAACAAAATTGTCCTCATTAACAATTTCTATGTTATAAAACATGGCAAATGTCTTTTCTCTACTCCATCCTGTTTTTTTCAAAATCACATCTAATGGTACAGAATTCACATTAGCTTTGGAAGTGACTGCAGAACGGACTCTATGTGGGCCATAAAGTTTAGTATCTACTCCAGCTTTAGATAAGATTATCCTAATCCATCTTGAAATAGTTTCCTTAAATACTTCTTTGTGAGGTTTTGCAAAACACAAAAATAACTTAGAACAATTATTCCTATACAAACGAGTTCGTTTCAAATATTCCTTAATCACAGTATATATACACAACCGCCTATCTGGTGGGTAAGCTTTAAAATGAACAAAAACTTCCCTCTGACTAGAACGACTTTGATAAGAAGATTCATGAGGCTAGAGCCTTTAATTTCACATACAGGTATATTGATGACGTTTTATCTATCAATAATTCTAGATTTGCAGAATTTCTTCCATTGATATATCCTCCAGAGCTGGAAGTTAATGAGACCACAGATACCGCTTCGTCCGCATCATTTTTGGACTTATACCTCGAATTTGACGACAGTGGTCAAATCAGTACTAACATTTATGATAAACGGGACGACTTCAATTTTAAAATCATAAATTTTCCAAATATGTGCAGCAATATACCAGCTTCTCCTGCATATGGTGTTTACATCTCGCAATTGATTCGTTATGCAAGGGCCAGTAGCAATTATTCTGATTTCCTGAAACGTCATCTTCATCTGAGAAACAGGCTACTGGACCAGGGCTATGAAAAGATTCGCCTTATTCGATCTCTTAAAAAGTTTATATTCCGATACCAAGATTTTGTCGCAATATATTCCGTCTCTGCAGAAAAGATTATAAACGATGGATTTTCATATAGTGAAAATGTATAAAGATAACGTGTCAACAAAAATGTCAAAAATATTATTTTATTAATGTGTGACGTAAGAGTGTCTTTGACATTTACTTCACTTGGTGCTGCTTTGACAACTGTTTTACCTGTTTTGTTCAAGTATTGTTATAGATACTGTTTTTTTAGTGACAGCCGCAAACTTTGAGCCGTAATGAAAGCGGGAGGTTTGGCGCTTTAAAATCTGATTCAACCCACCATTTCTTTAGAAATGCCTGTACCAAGTCAGGGTCATTACGGTTTTCACAGTTTTCCGGTTGTTGACTGATTTTGTCTGTTTATATACTTATGAGTTTTGACTTTCCCCTTGTAAGATTGTTAGGAGTTCGGTAATTTTGTTATTACCCTTATTTGCTTAAGAAGTCTGTCATATTTAAAAACATATTCAGTACTTAACCTTTTAAAATTATCTACAGAGAATAAGTGTATTGACTGGGTTCTAGCAGCTCCTGTCAACGCTACTAACATTGTTAACTTAAGTGTCAGATCTTTCAAATTCAAACTTCTAACAAGTGACAATTGTCGAAGCACAAGTAATACTCTATCAACATCCCAAGTACAAGAATATCTTGGTACTATGGGTCTCAAATTATAAACACCTCGGAGATAACGAATTTCTAACGGATTTTTCCCACTAATACTCCATCTATTTTAATTCCAAAGGCTGATAAAGCACCTCTGGTTGTGTTTAAAGTACTATGACCTAAACCGAGGTCAAATAGGTATGAAAAATATTCTAAAATATTTGTTATATCAGGTTGAAGTTGATTAACTTCTCTTTTACGACAATATCGAATCCATCTTTCAATGCACGATGAGTATTGTTTCTTAGTTCCTGTTTTCCAGGAAGACATAAGTATTTCGGTTGTCCTTTTAGAAAAACCTTGTTTTTGGAAATGTTTCCGGACACGAAACATGCAACTAACACCAGACTGTCCTTCAACGGATGTTGATGTTGTTTGTTGTGGTGTAGATATAACAATGTCTCTCTCCTCTTGAGAATACAAGGTTTATCTATCAATAACTACATTATCTGAGAGAACCATGGTTGAGTTGGCCATAGTGGAATAATGATTATTGCTTGTGGTTTGTCCATTATCAACTTATGTGTGTAAGAACCCAGTAAGCTAAAAGGAGGAAAAAGATAAACACAATTAAATTTTCCCCAATTAACAAGAAAAGCATTGCTTTGCTTAGCGTAAGGGTCTGGTTTAAATGCACAATAACACTCAACTTGATTATTCAAACGGGAGGCATAAAGATATATATCTGGCTTGCCCCAGACTTTCACAATTGACTCAAATACAACTTCATTCAGTTGCCATTCTAATTGATCATTAAAGGATCTAGACAAACAATCTGCCTCAACATATGATTTTCCTGGTAGATGGGTGCAAGAAATCCATACATCATTATCTATACACCAAGCCCATATAGACTTAGCTATTTCATTACAATCAGCGGATTTACAACCACCCATATTGTTTATGTACGCCACTGCAGATGAATTGTCACACAAAACTGTTACATGCTTGCCCTTTATTTTATCTTTAAATGACTTCAGAGCAAAGTAAACAGATAACATTTCTAAGTAATTAATGTGTTTCTTTGCCTCAGTGATTGACCAGCGACCTCTTGTTTCCTTACTTTCCAAAACAGCACCCCAGCCTATCACTGATGCATCCGTTTGCATAGTGATGTCAGGATTTCCACGAGCAATAATTCTGAACTGAGCATACATATTTTCAATCCACCAGAAAAGGTCTAATTTCATTTCTGATGTTATATTGCATAAAAGCATCAAAATTTCCCTTAACATTTTTGAGTGCTTCAACCTTTGCTCTCTCTAAATTTCTGTAAAACAATTTTCCATAATCTACTGCAGAAAAACTAGAAACAAGTAAACCAATTACTCTAGCTACCTATCGTATTGAGGCTCATGTTTTCAATGAAAGGGTTTCACATTCTTTTTTGATTAAATCTTGTTTCTCTTTAGGTAAAATTACTAACATCTTTTCAGAATCAATAATATTACCTAAAAATGTTATTTGCTTACTTGGCTTGAAACCAGACTTATCTTTATCTCCATTAATCCTACTGTTTCCTTAATATTCATAAGAAATAGCAAACTAACGTTAATACACCCTATGTTGACATAACCTAAACTCCTCAATTTTGTGTCACATCTGTATTATGGTGATCATCATGAGATAACTGCAGTATTGCTGACATTATGTAAATCAATTAATCACCAATCAATCAATAATTTGGTTGAACAGAATTATTTTGCTTATTATTACTGTTTAATCGGTTCTTTAAATTTAAAACTGTATGTTATACTATTCACAGGTTATCTATAGCAGCCATTCATTACAACGAGAATTGTGAAAGACAAGAACTTGTGACAGAAAATGGTGATTTATGCTACAACATCAGCTATCCAAAAGCAAAGAAGGGTACCGAAGCAGTGGTGAAGCCACGAAAAGGTCATCCGACATATGGTAAATTTTTCCATTTTCTAGATCGATTGATTTTGATTTTTGGTGTTTTAACACCACTTTCAACAATATTTCAGCTATATCATGGCGAACAGTTTTAATGGTGGAGGAAGCCGAAGTACCCGGAGAGAACCACCGACCATGGGCAAGCAACTGGTAAACTTTATCACTTGCGGGTCGAGTGCACCCTTTTTTGTAATTTACAAAGCCGGGCGCGAACCCACGTCGTATTGGTGATAGGCTTGTATGAGTTGTAGATCCAACGACCTAAGTCATTTAGCCACCCGGGCCCCCATTTTCTAGAAGACACATCTCCAAAAAATAATCATAAAATATGCCTTAGTATGTACATGTATAGATACAATAACCTATCCCTATGTCCGCTACACTCCCTATCTAGTATACAAGATGTTTTCATGCAAACTGGAACCAAAATCAATTGCAATGTATGTTTGTAAAGTCAAACTTTATTCAAGTAATAACCAATATATTTTTATTTGGATTTTTAAAAATTTATTTTTATTTACAGGTTATGTGACTCTGATAAAACAGGCAGTAATAGAAAGAAGAAAAGTGGAATGTCCAACATACTCAACTGCTACCGATGATATTCAGATCATGAACAACCACATTCCACTTCCGTTGACATCATAATTCGTTCAGTTCTCCAAGTGACAATTAATTGAAAGACATCGTTCACGTTTTAGTATGTAACAAATCATAGATGATGTGTTATCCATATTGACATTGAGTTGGGAATATCAGATGATGTTTTGTCCATTGACACTGAATATATTAAAATTACACTTGTGCATATTTAAATCCACAATATTGTTCTGATGGAAATGTCTGTCTAATTTTCGCAACTACACATGCTGGTAAAATTTGTCTGTTGTATCTTCCAAGACGTCTCCAAATCCACTGCACAAATCTTCTGTATGCCATGAATCTATACTTCCTGAAAAAAAATATGAACTAACTGCAGCTACCGGTTATCCCTAATCGACTTCCAATCCATGCTTATACCAGGGTTTTTCATATGAAAAATAGACTTTATGCCAGTATAAGCATGGTAGTGTATGATCCAAGGACTATGACAGTGCTGGTAGAAAGAAGAAATTCTGTATATATATATGTACAATACGCAAAAAAAATACTTTTAACTTCGCCAATGCCGGTCCCAAGCTCGGGTGAAAAAGGAGGAGGGTTATGAATTGTAGAGCTTGTAAATATTGTAAAACATTGTAAATTAAAAATTGTTAATTTGTTGATATATATTATAAGAATTTATTGTATGTAAAAATGATATTAATTGAATCATAATAAATATTTGTATATAGTACAGTTTGTGTTTTATCTCACAAATGCAAACAAGTGATAAAGGACATCCTTCAACATGTCACAAAGTTTTGTTTGTTTGTTTGTTTAATGGGGTGTGGGTTGGGATCTCGCAAACCGGTTTAACCCCACTCCATTGTATGGGCCTGTCCCAAGTCAGGAATCTGTTTGGTAATGGTCCTGTCTCTTATTGTTTTGTGTACATTATTTGAATTTGGGATGTCTTTGTCAGATGAGTGGTGGTTTTGTACTAAATTTGTCATTTTATATATAAGGGACCAATAAGAGCTTGCCGAAGAGTGGGAGTTAATTCTCCGCATTAAAGACTGGGCGGTGCCCTCTTTTTGCTTTTTATTGTTGTTGGTTAGAGGTAGTCGTCTCATGGGCATTCTCCCCTCATCCTTTTTTCTACTATTTTACGTCACTGCAGCAATCTTTCAGCTATATAAAAAATTAAATTCTACATGTACTTACTCATTTATTGGTTCATTGTCATCTAATGGTCCCACATTTTCTAAGTACTCCAACATGCTGATATGTAGTACATATCGGTTCAGACAGTTGGCAACAAATATGTCATGTTCTGTTGTGCAGGAAATATCACCGTCTTCCATGTTGATGCTCACTGCCGAAATAGCTTGACAACAGATGCATTCTTCTGCTGTATCCATAGTGGAACATGACCCACACTCGCACCTAAAATGATTAGAACAATTGTTAAATAAATTAATGCAGATTACATCTGCAAGTATGTCTTGAAAAAAAACTTGGTATGCGCTGAAAAGATTGGATTTGATTTTTGGTGTTTTAACGCCACTTTCAACAATATTTCAGCTATATCATGGCGACCAGTTTTAGTGGTGGAGGAAGCCGGAGAGAACCACCGACAATGGGCAAGAAACTGGTAAACTTTATCACTTGCGTTGCGATTCGAGTGCACCCTTTATTGTAATTTACGAACCCACGCCATATTGGTGATAGGCTTGTATGAGTTGTTAGATCCAACGACCTAAGTCATTGAGCCACCCGGGTCCACGCTGGAAAGAAAGTAGGCAATAAAGTAATTTAACATGCCTGTGAGCTGTGTAAGGAATTCGGATCAATTGTACTTCGCGACAACAACCTTAACCCTAATAAACAGTTGTTTACACTTTGCACATGTATGATTGTCAGTAAATATGAATAATGAAACCACACCTTTAAATTTTAAAATATTGTTCACTATTATTTTACCACAGCATAGGCATATACACTGTTGGCATCCCAAAAGTGCACGACAGTGACACTGTTGGCATCCCAAAAGTGCACGACGGTGCGTGCTATTCACGTCCCGGGACTGTACAGATAAGATTTTATTGGTTCAAATTAAAGGGCCCACCAAGGGGCATATACACATAATAAAACATAAGGTGATTGCATAAAATATCATATAAATTGTAAATACAAGAATGAGACACATTACTTTCTGTTCAGTTTACGTTCTGAATAATGACATTTGCAGAATATAAACAACTTCTACGATAGGGCAGAGAACCTGTGACAATATAATCTATAAATTGCAGCGAAATAAATGGGTTACTCAGACCTGTTTACCACTACGATTTGAGCGTAGTTTCTACGATTTTTTGACAATAATTACGCCTCTACGCCCTCTTATGTGTTTTCTACACCAACCAGTTAAAACGGTAAAAAGAAAAATCGGAAGAAAGATGTTTTGAAGCAAATTCCGAACGCAAAACTTACCCGGAACTTTTCGCGCTTGAACCATATTTCGAACTAATGTTACGAGGATCATCGAATGAACATCTTTTTTAATCTTTATGACGCTTATATAAAATGAGGTCTTAGCAAACGCCCCGATGATCCAGTCATAGTAACACGAGAAAGTTTTAATGGTGGCATGCCTAAACGCAAGGGAACGTCAACCAATCATGCAAGTGTCAGTGCAAATAAAAAGGCTTGCCAACGGTACAAACAAGAATATTCAACATTTTGGAAATGCCTTCAAGCTTCAACAAAAGGCGAAACATATGTAAGATGTGTCACCTGTCAGATAGACTTTTCATGTGCCCATGGTGGCAGATTCGATTGCAAGAGGCATATAGAGACGAAGTCTCACAAAGACTTCGAGATCCCAGCAACAAAAAACAAGTCCATGACTGATTTCTGCATCAACTCATCGCAAGCTAATAAAAGTGCCGAAACTCGGAAAAGGAATCAAACGAAGGCAGAGCTTATGCTATGTACAATCTTGGCTCAAAATAATTTGTCATTTAGCACAGCCCCACTCCTCACTAGTGCACTCAAGGAAATGTTTCCTGACTCAACAATTGTTGCAGGTATGTAAATTATTTTACCATCACATATTCTATCTCACAAAGACAAGTAAAATTTCATTAGGATAAGTGAAATTGGTCCAAGCTTGTCTCTACTCTCTTTCTTCGTCCCCACTTATGGCCTTGGATATTGGTAGGGGGTTTTAAAAAGCATATTTTCCAGGGTCCACTTTTCCCAAATTTTTTTCAAGTTTGGACTTAGTTTTTGTTTTTGGTAGTGGTAGCCACGAACCAATTTTATGAGTAACTTGTCATGGTCAAAAGTTTCTTTATTGAATTACAAAGAGAAAGGATATGGAATAAACACCAGAAGGACAGCAACCCATTCCTCATTTACAATTTCAAAAAAAAAATTCATTTGCGTGCGAAGCGCTTTTCTGGATTAACATTCAACAGGTACGCTTGGAGCCAAAACATTTAAAAGTCCAAATTATAATTGCTACATTGTACAGAATCCAAATTACTAGACAATGCCAAAAATAATGCTAATACACTAAAATGACCAAAGTTATGCACAGCTCCTTTTTAAGTTTTTACGAAAAAGGTTTTTCTGTGCACAGTACTACATAACCACCTTTTAGCGTTTTAAACCTAAATCATTGCATTTGACACTTTGGATAATATGAAGAAGCCAGCCGCGATACTGGTACTACCAGTATTGTAATATTTACAATACTGGTATTACCAGTATTATAATATTTACAATACTGGAAATACCAGTATTGTAAATCTGTACAATACTAGAAATACCAGTATTGTAATGTACATATACAATACTGGATGTACCAGTATCGTGCATTTACAATACTGGAATACCAGAATCGTTGATCTATGCACAATACCGGAAGCTCCAGTATTCTTCATCCAACAATACTGGTAATACTAGTATTGTAAAACACACGATACTGGAAGCTCCAGTATTCTTCATCTAGCAATACTGGTAATACTAGTATTGTAAAACACACAATACTGGAAACTCCAGTATTCTTCATCAAGCAATACTGGTAATACTAGTATTGTAAAACACACAATACTGGAAGCTCCAGTATTCTTCATCCAACAATACTGGTAATACTAGTATTGTAAAACACACGATACTGGAAGCTCCAGTATTCTTCATCCAGCAATACTGGTAATACTAGTATTGTAAAACACACAATACTGGAAGCTCCAGTATTCTTCATCCAACAATACTGGTAATACTAGTATTGTAAAACACACGATACTGGAAGCTCCAGTATTCTTCATCCAGCAATACTGGTAATACTAGTATTGTAAAGCACACAATACTGGAAACTAGTATTCTTCATCCAGCAATACTGGTAATACTAGTATTGTAAAACACACAATACTGGAAACTCTAGTATCTGGCAATTTGACACGAGTGGGCAGAGCCTAATTCTAACGGTAAATCACAGCTCATTGTATTTACCGTTAGTATTAGGCTCCGCCCAGTCATGTCAAATTACCTTACCAATATATATCAAACTCTAAGGGACCATACAAAATATTTTGACATTACAGGACTTTTGCCTCTTATGTTATGTACAGCAGAAATGACGTATGCGCATGCCAGATTGAGTATAGCTATTCATTTTAAGATTGAATATTGGCCGCTCCCAAAATTAGCAAAGGGAATAAGAGAATTATACATGATTGTATCTATACCATGACATTTGGGTTTAAACTGCAACTATATGAAATACAATAACACATAATTTAGTTTCTTTTTGAATAATATTGGCGGCCCTGAAAAGGGCCGGTGATTGAAAATGTAGACTGGTCGCTACACTGGATAGAATTCGGCGATGTGTCTTTGGATGTTGTCGAAGCAGTCTTGGTGTGTCCTGCCGAATCTGTCTCGCCACATGAACTCGTCCAGATAACTGGGCAGCTTGCCGATTGTCGTTCCGTGCATGGCATTAAATCGTCCTTTGCATTTGTTCCAGTACAACTCAATGTGTTGGGTGTGTACGCCGGTACCTGGGTCGACAAAATTTAAGGAGTGATTTACAGTACGGTGTTGAAGACCTAACTGTTGCTGGATGCCGTGGTATGCACGCCACTGGTCCGAATGGATGATGCTACCGGGTCGAATCACGTTCTGGATGATCGGCAGAAGAGTTGCTGCATCTCGTCTGTTGACCATTCGTAAATATCCCGTTGCTGGGGTAGTGCTGGTATCTACTATTCCAAAAACCCACTGATTCCGCTGTGGTGCTCGTCTGCGATGGTATTTGGTCTTGTGGCGGAAACAGCTTTCGTCGATCTCGCATATGATGCCCGCACCGGTAGCGTCGATACCACCAAGCTGAACTGGATTCTGCAGTAACTTTCCTCCGCATATATCTCTCAGGAACTGGAAAAGGTCTATGACTGTATGCATAGACATGCTGGTGAGGGCGCAGGTGTTGGTGACCGATGTCTCGATGGTCCACAGGACGACGACATGTAGCCATTTGTCCAGGGGTACTTTCGTCTTCTCGAAGATGGAGCCGGTCTTTACGGACATTCTTGAATGTTTTCGTGCACATCTGCCGTTACTGCACCTCCAACTGAACTTCTCCTGGTCATCTGGCCTGTCAACCAATTCCATGGGCTGCTGGCAATGTTGACAATCGACGTTGTTGGCAAGTAATCCCCCTGCTCGCATGTAGCCATGCAGAGGTCTCTTATCTGGGTTGTATATCAACGGTGCAACTGTGTCATGGAAATTCATGTTTATGTTTATAATTTTGATAGCAAACAAATGTCTTATGGATGTAGTCGAGGGGTCTAGGCCGCTGGACGTAAGGCTAAGCGAATGGTGCTGCAGTGTAACAATGGTGTGGGTTCAAATCCCGTCGAGGAAAGAACAAAAATTTGACAGCTCTAAAATCTAATTCTAGCACTGTTTGGTTTAATTTTCAGACGTATATATATATATGTATATATATATATTTGAAGCCATGCCGTTAGAATCTATATGACACGCATACCACTCCCACGTCCAATCCGATTATTTTTGCATACACATTAAACTAACCAATCAGAATACAGCATTGCATAGCATTTTCTTAAAAAATATTGAAATAAAATAAATTTTTAATAATAATAACTTTATTGTCATTAAACATATATAAACATGTCTGTGACAAATACATACAAAGAAACAATTGTGTGTATAAAAAAAAAAAGAAAAAAGAAAAAAAAAAAGGACAAACATAAATGAATTATTTATGTTGCAATAAGACTTATGTCCTCAGTTCTAATGACCGTTTATGAAATATTGAAGTTTTTTTAAATGTTAATTGTGTATAGTGGAAATAAATTATGTTGCAGTTAGTTTGAGGTTAACCCCTATTTTGTCATAGATTGACTGGGCTAGTATTATATTGCCTACAATTAAATGTAATTATTGACAATCTTAAATCTTTTATGACAGGAAACTGACACTTCACTACCGGAAATATTCAAATATTAAATTATATGTTAACATGACGTAAAGATTTTTTACTTCAAATTAAATTTGTACAATATCTTTTTATTTAAAATTCCATGATTTAAGAAAAAAAAAAATTCTATATAATGCAAAGATCAAAAGCCCGAACATTTCAACTATTTTCATTTGCGCTATTTTCATATAGCCCATCAAAACAGGTCCAAAGGAGTTTTTATGATTTCAGCTTTCAGAAATATTACGCTACATGTCTTGTTTTATCAAATGAGTAAATATTTTTCGTTTTCATCATGTATTTTATTTATTTTGACTCTTTGATACAAATGCGAGTCCACATCATAGAACATTTAATTATGAAAGCCGAAAAGTTACTATTGCTTGCAATCATTTATAAAAACACAATTATACTATGATTTATAGCAATTAAATACGAATTAAGGTAGTTCCAGCTATTTTCTACATATACAAATGTGTATTTTAGTTAAAACACGGAAAATAATGCCTGAATATATTATATTAATTTACCATCAACATATTATTATAGTTTAATTATTTGAATTAAATATCACAGGAGAAACTTACACGAAATATAATAATATATATTACTGTGAATTATTTATCATATCTAAAAAAATTAATATTGCCTACATGTATATTGTTAATCGAACATATAAAAATGTGATTTTCGATAGACGAAGCCCATCACTAACATATTTCTAAAGCTACCACCAGAAAATCCCAGACATCATGGCATTCTAGATGTCAGGTAAGGTATGTGAAGCCATTTTGACAATATACGACGTATGCAACACCTTCTAGTTGTATAAATTACTAGTACCGGTATATATATCTCATCCGCAATTGCCGCCAAACCAGGAATTGCAACAATATACGTATGCAACACCTTCTAGTTGTATAAATTACTAGTATATATATCTCATCCGCAATGGCCGCCAAACCAGGAATTGCAGCAGTTTTCCCTGCGTTCACCAAAGAGGACACCATCTATGAGAGAGTAAAAGTGACAGTAAAAAGACACCAAAATGACTATTTCAAAGGTATGTACATGTATACTTTCATATTATACAGTCTGTTTGATTTCTAGAATCATTCAAATTAGGCTTATTGAAAATAATACTATTTTTTAAATAATTTTGTTTGAAAATTTATTTGTTAGCTTCTATACTGTTCTGACTAAAACTAATTTACAAATATGGAAATAATTTTTAAACAAATACAATGTAATTATAATTCATGTAAAAAAAAACACAACAAATAACCACCGAAAATGGACAAACATTTAATATTAGACCAAATACTGACAAATTCCGTAAAATAAATTGTGTAAAATTTTAATAGAAATGGGTGTACCATAAATTAATTACAATATGTTGATGTACGAAATAATTATTTACGTTTTATGGGAGATTTACAGAAATCATATTTACCGCTACTATTTAAATACAGGGGCCGTGTTCTCGAAAGTATCCTAAGATTTGTCCTAAGATATGTCTTAGGGCGATTTTTAGGTGTACAACAACTATTTCCAATGTTAATATAAAGCAAACCCTTGATAAAAATACTCATTATATAATATGCTTTCGAGTTGATCCGGCCTGAAAACTATTCGGCCTTATGAAAATCCGGCCTTAAGCAAATGCGGCCTTAGTTGATACGGCCTTGGTTAATTAATGCGGCCTCAGTTAAGAATGATGTGTATCTATGAATATATATGATACATACAATAAAACGACATAATAATTAAGTGATGGTCCTACTATTACATAGTCTGTGTTTGCCACTGGAAACAACTGTCACACTCTAAAGCATGCTGCTTTGGACGGACGTTCTGCTCACACACAAGGAAACGACATAGTTGATAGTTTTGAAAATAGTAGGACCATCACCAAAATGTGCATATATTAGTGCGGTTTCATCAAAAGAATTGGAGTACTTTTTGAGTAATTTATAGTATTGCTTCCTTTTAATTTTTGGTAACCCTTATAATCATACTGCCAGTGCAATTATACGATTATTAAACAAATGATAATTAATTGCAAGAGAACATCTAAGGAATTTCGCTTGTTGACAGCTTGGTATATCAACCTGAATTGTTTTTCTAATCATCAACTTCAATGGAAATGATTTCCGTCATTATTACCAACAATTACTAATTAAAAAATGTTAAAATAATAACGATTTATTATGGCTTTTCATATTGAGTTACGAGTAAATCTTGTGAAAACACTACAAGTTCCAATATTTTATTCATCATATCCATGAATATTTAAATAATATTTTGAATTTAAATAGAACTTTTATTTTTTAATTATTCTTTTCCATTTGATATAAGGCGGATTTGCCGTAGGCCGCATAAATATATGAAAAGGCCGGATTTGCGTAAGGCCGCATCAACTAAGGCCGAATCAACTACGGTCGAATCTGTCATAAGGCCGAAACAACTTGTAAGGATATAATATAAGATGTAAATAAAGATTTTTTTCAACTTCATTTAATTTGCAGTTATACGTAGTTCTGTATACGATATATAACTAATGTGGCAATTTTGACACATAACCAGTTAAGCTACACTTGATATATTTGCCCTATTATTGCATGTATTGATTTGATTCTATTTTAGGCTGGGAAGCAGAAGATTTTGAGGTTTATCAGATTCCAGCGGAATGGAGACCAATTTCAACCCCAATAACAGAGGATCAATACAGGGTCAACATTCGCAAGAATGAAGCAACAAGAACCAAGAAGCTGACCTTTTGTATGGAAAGCAGTCTCAATGGGAACAACGAGTAAGTTAAAACAATATATTGTAATTATAATAATATTAAATTATACAATATAAGGCGTAAAGTGTTGTATTTTTCGTCGTACACATTTTTGTGTATTGACACCAGTTGTTGTTATTGTAAATATAGAAATAAGAAACTGTTTATTAAAGTGTGAAAGAGAACTTATGAATAATATAGAGTATGAAACAATTTTTGTTTATGTAAATATTTTGTATTTCATTGCTGCCGGAATTTATTTTCACTGGCGAGTGCATTGCCGGGATTTGGTTGGGAGTAAACTGTCGTTGGACATAGAAATTTCCTGACATTCAACTTTGAGAATCAAAGTTGGTCAGTGTAATAATGTTTGCTTTGTTTCATGAGTAGGACCCTCTGACAGTTCAGTTTATGTGTTTATAAACTGGTTAGCGTAAACCCTACTTTTCCGAGACTTTAGTTTCAAGTCTCAGGCTAATTTCCTATATTTGTGTCAAATCTAGAGTAGTTTCCGGTGTACTTTCACATCGGTGGTGGCAGCAAATTACCCGGTAGTAGTATAGATACTACAGATAACCGCCTAGCCCGTTACAGTGTATTATGGGTAAATGTGGAACTGTTACATGTAATAAATTATGAAATTAATGTCTTTACTTTATTACAGGTGGGCTGTAACCTTCCGGCAGCAGATCAGGGATGGACGGTACACCTCCATCACACATGACAAGGATGAGGCTGTCACCTTGTGGAAGCAACATTCTGGCATGTATGATAAGAGGCGTGCCCGTCCATGTACCGACTGCCAATGGACGGGGACACACCGTGAAGAAAAGTCGTAGAAATGGTGAGACCGAAGGCGAATACCGTCGCCGTGTTCGACAGGAAAGGGCAGACCCAGACACAGAACCAGAAGTTGAAAGAGGTTAGTATAATTTATTTAGGCAAGATTGTTGAAAGAAGAATAATAGCACTGCTTTAAATGATCTTCTGCAAGGAACTGGTAAACTTTATTTATCACTTAATGTCAATCAAAAAAGGTATTTTGATTGATACCCATACAGACTTAATTTAATAGTATTACGGTATAACCGGTAATTTCTGCGGTTTTGGTCTAGAAAGAAGACATTTAATTTCTGCGGATTGAAAATCTCGGCAAAAAAAAAATTTTGTATTACAGGAAGCAACAACAGAAGCGATGTTACGATAAACAACTGGTGCACATTACAGTAATCCTTAGAAGTAAAAACATATTCAGTTCTTTGGAATCTTTTCAAAGGTTACAGCTTCTGAATACGCATTTGGTTCACTTCGAATTGTCTTTTCACCTTTTTCGCGATCTATTTTGTTGACAGGAAATACGAAGTCAACAGTTGGATCGATATCGGTAAAATGTTTGATATTTCGGATATATATTCTTTGTCGAATTTTCATACTTTATCATATAATTTTTTTTTAAAAAGAATTATGATTAGAAGCAATTATATTCAATTCTTTTAGTATAATGTAGACATAAAAACTCGAGTTAACCGGAATTCTACTACCAGTACATTTCTATTTATTTGGTTTTTAGATGAATCCTGAGATCACGCAGTTTGATATTATTCAATCGAATTCGAAGCTATTACAACAATTAAAAAAACACTAATGTTAATTTATGTAATAGCAATTCTAAATATTGCTTTAGTAAACTTTATTATGATTGTAAACATTTAATCATGTGATTTTTTCAATTATTGTCGGTGTCAGCTTGGTAGAATCACATTTCTCTTTCTGGATTTATAATTAACAGTTAAAAATCATCATGCCACAGCTAAATAACATTTAATTGTTGTATAAACATGTATATAGTACCATTTTTTTTTGAGGTATTTTGTACTGGACATTAAGCATTTATATTCTGCGATCTTTATTTCTGCGGTCCGGAGTTAACCGCAGAAATTGGATTCCCGGAGAAAGTACCGGTTATACGAGGTAATTAATCGTGCACAGAGAAACACACATGAACTACTTTTAACAGATACATATTTTTTTTTATAGATGCTGTGGTGCATGCAGTATATTCACACAAGGAAGAACTGGCCCGAGTCCAAAGCCTGCGTAAACCAGAACTACAACAGTACCTGCAGGAAAATCAAGGCCACCTGGACCAGTTGCAGACAGTTGGGGAAATGGACATGCGCAACACAGAGAAACTCCGAGTAGCAGCTCTCATGGTGTGCTTCGTAAAAGCCACTAAGTAGATGAAAGTGTGGTTACTAATAGTCCGTTTGAGAATGTTGGCAATGTATACAAACTTTGAGAATTAATTTCAGATTTTTAGATTGATTTTTAATAAAAAGAAATTATGGCAATGGACAACTTTGCAATTACGCATCTAAAATTGTGAAAGTATATTGATGTACGAAATAATTATTTATGCTTTATGGAGATTTATAGAAATCAAACGGACTATACTATAACTGTTTTATTTATTTATGTTGAAACACACATTTAGTTGACAATAAATATTATTTTGTTATGACAAACCAGTCTTGGCATGTGACTCTGTTCTCTATAGTATCTACTGTATGGGTTTCATCTGGTCCTTTACAAATATGGTTCTTTCTGCAGACTTGCTTAAAGGTCCCCATGGTTCATCAAACTGTCACCACAAAAGTTCGTATATAGCACATAACTGATTAAACAAAAAATAGTACATGTATACCCCACGCTTCCTGTTGGACCGACATATCATATCTCTTGTCGAGTGTCATTCTGTGATATGCACACCTTCATTATATGTACAAACATTCTGCAAAGTTTGAAAGATCTGTGTTGAAAACTGTAGGAGAGTTAGCAATAGCTGCACAAACCATGTACTATAATGGCGTATGTCACGATTTTTCTGTGTTGAAAAAACCCCCAATATAAAAGTACATTCCGCAACTTCATACCTAATCTTCCAGTATCTGCAATACTGGTATTACCAGTATTTTCCAGAATCTTCCAGTATCTGCAATACTGGTATTACCAGTATTTTCCAGAATCTTCCAGTATCTGCAATACTGGTATTACCAGTATTTTCCAGAATCTTCCAGTATCTGCAATACTGGTATTACCAGTATTTTCCAGAATTTTCCAGTATCTGCAATACTGGTATTACCAGTATTTTCCAGAATCTTCCAGTATCTGCAATACTGGTATTACCAGTATTTTCCAGAATCTTCCAGTATCTGCAATACTGGTATTACCAGTATTTTCCAGAATCTTCCAGTATCTACAATACTCATATTTCGGCAATGCCTAGTATCTTCTAGTATTGCAGATACTGGAAAATTCTGGAAGATACTGGGATACTAGTATTTACCAGTATCTGTACCAGTATTGCAGATACTGGAAGATACTGGTGAAATACTGGTAATACCAGTATTGTGTACCAGTATTGTAGTACCAGTATCGCGGCCGGCTTTTGCATATTATCCGACACTTTTAACATCTATATTTCAGACATGACATGTGGTCGAAATAAAAGCACCATACTGGTTAAGGAGTTGGCCCATAAAATCTCACACACTTTGGCTGAAAGAATGAAAAGCGGCCCATTTACACTATCGACAGATGGCAGTAATGATGAAAAGAGTAAACAGTATCCAGTGGTGATTCGGACATTGGACATGAAGTCAGGGAGTGTGAACTCGGACCTCTTAAGTGTACCCATTTGTGAAGGGTCTGCCTCAGGTAATATTCATACACGTTTTATTGTGAAGATGTTTGAATGTAATTTTTGTTTCTACTTGTTAAACTTTATAGTTTGAGAACACTACACAATAATAGCCTAATATTAATGTAAGATTAAGGAGAAGACTTCACACTCTAGCTTTTAGAATGTTTGTCCCTTACAAGAAAGAAAATCATGGTACACATGTACATTGAAATTTGACTCAAAACTTAGTTCAACTTAAGAGTATTTGTGCATATCCTTTGCGATAGAGTTTGTCCGTTACTTGTTGAAGGTTGGTCACAATGGTGGTTTTCTCTGGGTCCTCACGCTTCCTCCAACACTAAAACTGACCGTTGTATATGGCCGTAACGTGTTAAAATAAAAAATTATGTTGAACACCATCATGTATTATCTTGTTATACCCCCGGCAAACAAAGTTTGTCCGTCCGTCTGTCCATGAATCTTGTAAGCACAACTCCTCCGAACCAGCTGGATGGAATTGCATAAAACTTGACACAGTTGTAGTACACCATCTGAAGATGTGCATGAAGGAATATAATTCCGGTCCAAATTGTAGAAGGGGAGATAATCAAGCTTAAACTTTTTAAATATGTTGCAGGCAGGGTATCCTTTAGTGAGTTTACTCACAGCTCTAGTTGACATTTTGAAATAACATAGTATTATATATTTCAGGAGAAAATATCTTCAATCTAATGAACGACGAGCTTCGTCAGAGGAATATACCATGGTCAAACTGCTTGGCTCTTG
The DNA here is from genome assembly GCA_963680875.1 of Bathymodiolus brooksi. Classification (NCBI taxonomy): domain Eukaryota; kingdom Metazoa; phylum Mollusca; class Bivalvia; order Mytilida; family Modiolidae; genus Bathymodiolus; species Bathymodiolus brooksi. The sequence continues at coordinate 100,676,231 of OY804586.1, forward strand.
GTTGTGACAATGCAAATGTTATGACCGGACACAACAAAGAAGTATTTGCATTTGTTAAAGAAAAACAACCTCAAATATTTTTGGCTGGATGTACATTGCATTTAGTCCATATTGGTGCCAAGAAAGCTGCAGCCACAGCCTTACCAGCAATTGATGACTTATTGGTTGACATTCATTATTATTTTAATAAGAGTGAGAAAAGACAATCAAGCTTCAAAGACATACAAGAAATGTTTAATGTGACACAAAAGAAAATGCTCAAGCATGTTTGTACCAGATGGCTAAGCATAAAAAGGTACTTTAGAAATTTACATTTAAAAATGAAAGATATTGGGTAAATACACACGAGAGAGACACTATAACATAAATTACTTCTTGGTTTTGGACAGTTGTATGTCCTTAAAGGGATATTAAAGCTCATTTTAACATATATTTTTTCAACTCGCGACAAAGGTTGTTTTTTTCAATTTAATTGTAAAAACAATCCAAAAATACTTTGCACGTGCATATAATCCCTAATATCATTAAAATATCACTTAAAAGGGTCGAAATGAATCTTTGTCCAGGAAGCAAAAAATTCAATTATTAGAAAAACCCAGAGAAAACATGACATGACAGAATTATCAACGAATTATGTCACTTTTACAAAGATTCATTGATAAAAACCGGAATAGTTTATCATAAATATCATTTATTGAACCAATTGCAAGTTTTCATGAGATAAAAATAAACACCAAAATGAGCTTTAATATCCCTTTAAGTAGAGGGCATATACTATAAGCCCATGTAGTTATATTAAAAGGAATAGAGATGTGGTATCAAGTTGAAACATGTGGATACATCACAGAAGTCACCACGAAAATGTTTTTTTATTGCGGTTTTGAAGATTACCTAAAAACTAACATTATTTTCATGTTATGATTCCAACTTTTATCAAACTGTATACTGTTAAGTGTTTGAAATTAATTATGTTTATTATTCTCTATGTTAAATAAAACATTAAGCAACAATGATATATTATATATTCCAATATATGACAATCAAAGTGACAACAAAATGCTGACCAAAGTAGGAAGTCCACAATACAAAGTTTGCAAATGATCGAGTGGTATGTCGACTACTGATAAAAACTAATTTCCTGACTGAGTACAGGCATTTTGATGAAGCTAGTCAAACCCCATGTGTACTATGACATCACAAGTTTTTACAATAGTACATATGCAAATTCATTAGCAAAAAGGTAAATCATTTGAAAAGATTATTTACATGTTTATATATTTACAGGTGTTTGGAGCGTTTACTTCATAACTGGGATGCATTAAAGGTGTATATCAAGCAGGAACAAGACAAGCAGGACATAAAAAAAGACAAGAAAAAAAAAGTCTTCCAATACAACTCCAAGGATTGATAAATCATTCTCTACAGTCGGTAATATGTCATCAGGACCAACTACCAGCAGCAAAAGTACTGGCAGTAAACCATCAGCACCTACTAGTAGCAGCACTGGCAACAAGACAATACTAAACACAGTTGATGGTAGTGAACAATCTTCAGACACACATGAAACTTATGCAGAAAAGAAAGTTAATGCAATTTATGACTTCATGCGTTCGCCAACCAATAAATTGTATGCTATATTTCTAAGTTACACAGTAAATGTTTTTGATGAAGTCCTTCTTGGTCTTCAAGCAGAAGACCCAAAAGTCCATGTTCTTAGGAGAATGTTGCACAAAATGATAAGACAAATATTAAACAGATTTGTTAAGCCAAGTGCTATGATTGGTAAAAGTGTAGATGAAGTGCAGTACAAGCTGTCTTACAACATTAAACCAACACAGATCTTGTAATAGGAGAAGATGCTAAGCTTTTCATTGCAAACAAAGACATTAATCATCTGAGACAAAGTAAAATAGATGAGTTCTACAAAAATGTTGTATTATACTTCAGGGAGCTGTGTGACTATCTGATAAAGAAATCGCCCCTTAATGATAAAGTCCTTGTGGCTGCAGAAGTTGCTGATGTTGCTTTGCAGACTTCTGCAAAGGTTTCGGATCTGGAATTTTTTATTGATAGGTACCCTTGCCTCATGCCTGTGAATGCCACCAAAGATATGTTAATAGAACAATTTACTGACTATTAAAGTTCTGACATTTCAGATTGTGCTAAAGATACTAACAGGATGGATGAAACATGGTTTGCCATTGGCAATGTTAATACAGATGGATGTTTAGCTTTTAAAGAGTTGGGTATTGCCATGTGTCGTATTTTAACAATACCACACAGCAGTGCACACTGTGAAAGGGTTTTTTCGTGTGTTAGGAAAAACAGGACAGAACAAAGGTCATGTCTGGGGGATGACACCCTCGAATCTTTATTAGTTTTAAAATCAGCTACAGGTGGTTTAAATGTTGCAAAAGATATGTCAAATGCTGATCTTGACCATATTAAAGGGGCGTCTTACAGATCCTTGAAAATGCCTTTAGAACTTTGATAAATCAAATGCTGTAGGTTTAGATTTTGTTTTATTCAATCACAGTGAAGTGGTGACTTTAATATTGTACATGTACATTCAGATGAATTGTCTGTTTCTTTTTGGTACTAATTGTGCTTAAAATAACATAATTCTAGTCAGGAACTCTTATCATTTATGTAGTATTGTCAGTCTTTTTATTGTCATTTACTGATCTCATTTTTACTTTTATTATGTTTTATGTAATTTTAAGTTGATTGTTATGTCTAGTCAATGATCATAGTTGTATCTACAGAGTTTTATGTAAAACAGTTCTGAATAAAAATGTTGAAATGTTGAATATTTTTTAATGAAAGTATTATTTGAGCTTGGGATTAAGTTGAAAGCAGGAAATCATTTTGAAGAATATATTAATCAGATTGAAACTTATATATGCATGCATAAGGGTGGAGTATGCATGTTTTACACAAATTTGAACAAATAAAACCTATCATTGGCATGTATCATTAGCATTTGAAATTTTGCTTTCAATTCTTAGAACAAATAGCTATTTTTTTTTTTTTTAAATAAGCCAAATTTTAATAATGCAATGGGTTCAAGGAGGTCACATAATATAGCAGCAAACATATGACATAAGAAGCTGTTTTACATACTATATGCTCATTTACCCATCAACAAAATATTATTCAGGTCACAATTAGGAAAACTACTCTTAAAAATTGAAAACTACACTTAGGTAAGTCTGAAACTACTACTGCTAGTCAATAGGGGTAAACAGGTCTGGTTACTATGTAAACAGAAGAAAGGTGTCGAGCATGATGACCCCTACCCCTTTTCTACATGAATAATTGATCCTATTTTCCTTTCATTTACCACTAGTTCAACTAGTATCAGCGAAATGCAAAAGAAGAATCATATAATACATTTCTTCAAATAATATAACAAAACATATTAATTGTATGCGTCTTACCAGGTTGTATTTATCAATCGATCTTGGTTTTGCGAATGTTGGTCAAGGTCAATGTCCGAGTCGGAATCTGAACTTTCTTCGTTGAAAACAACAATGGCAGTGTCCAACAAAGGCTCAAACTGGTACGGACGTATATCAGAAACAGCTTCATCAATGTTCATGTTGCTGTTACTGTGTGCCATAGCAATAAATCGATGCTTTCCTCCGTGTGAATAACTTCCTCGTGTGTTCATCCAGCCATTTTGTTCCAAAAGAACAAGTGACGTCATAATGTCACGTGACCAACTGTCTCATTAATATTAACAAAAAAGTGAGAAATTTACTAATTAGACAAGGATTGTCTGCTTTTTTTGCTTTTATTTATTAATTAATCATAAAATAAAAGTCAGCTGAACAATAATTTTTTTGTAAAATCGTGTCACTAGCCCTTTAACTTTGTGCGAATTAGTTCCGAACACAATCCGGTTCCGAATCATTTCGTCTGGTTCTTTGTAATTGCAATCTTTTGCAATAAGTTTTATTCTGTCACAAATTGTTCAATTGTCTCCCTTTTCTGAACTTCATTATTAAATTTGTATTTTACAAAGATAGAATTTCGTTTTGTACCTTTAAATTCTTCTTGTCATCGTTTGTGAGAGTACAAGTGTTATAAATGTCTCTACCTTTCTCTCCTACCTACAAAGTAACTTTAACAGATTTAGTCAAACCATCATCAACATAAAAGGCATGTTGTACAAAATATGAACCACGCAGGAATTCCTTCTCCTGGGTCTTTGCTAGATATTTCAGGCCATAGTTAGCACATCCAGGAGACGAAGCAACCCCAAATAAGTGAACTTTCATCTTATACTATAACGGTTCCTTCTCATTATTAATGTCTCCATTCTCCCACCATAGAAATCGTAGAAAATCACGGTCAGTCTAATATAGGAATAAACGCATTTTTTCCGGAGTTTATTGATGTATAACCTGGACCAATTCACACACAAAAAAATTAAAAAAAAAGTCCGAAGGACTTTTATGTAAGTTTGTGAGTGACTTGGTCCAGGTCATACACCAATAAATTGCGGAAAAAATGGGTTTAATCCTTATAATTCTGTAACTAAGTTTTTTTTTCTTCATTTGTTTTGAAAATTTACCTTTGGGGATCCCCAGTACGCACGCATACATTCCATCTATGTGTGTCGCCTACTGTCGGCCATGAATAACAAAATGAACTAACCTTATTTCCTACTTTAAACTAGACGGTGATGTAATTAAGTTACCGATATTTTCCAATTTGATGGCATTTTGCATTTAGCTATTCAAACAAGTAAAATGCCCACAAAATCGTAAAATAAATCAGTAACCAGAGCCTGTGTCAATCAGCGTCCCTTGTAAACAACGTCACAGGATGACGGTTTTTACAAAAGTCAAAGTCGATAGATGGCTGTCTTTAGTATTTTTTCCGGAATTTTTTTTTTTATGTCAACAATATAAGCTTTTTTTTTCATTGGCATTTATTTTTTTATTTCATATCTAACATTAATTGTCGATTATTAACAATAAACATTGTTTCTTTTATCTTTTTTTATTATCGGGAATCCAAGCCGCCATTTTGTTTACATTACGAAAAAAGTAGTCCGCTGAACATCGTCTATCGAAAAATAAACTGACAAAACCCCGCCTCCATAAGCGCTTATACCCAATCAGAGTATAGGATTTCTAATTATGTAAATCATATAAGAATTATGGTACAATAAATTGATGAAACATCCTTTCAACATCACACATGATGGCCACAGGGTGCCTTCTGAACCTGCACAGAACATCAGTGAGGCCATTTGTGAGATCCGGTCATGTCAGCAGATATTGGTTTAGAGAAGAGTTATGGTATATTGGCAGAACAGTCAAAGACTATGCGAAGTTTATTTGGCTTTTTTTAATAGTATACACCATGATGGGGAATATACCACAGATTTCCATCAACAGCTTCCGTTTCTGCAATTTCAGCATCTCCCCGATCTATTATTTCTTTCGTGAATTGCTTATAATGATCATAATACCTCTGGTCATTCTTAAGTTTGTGCTTCAAGTGGTTCAGACGTATCAAGGCAAGACGTCGGTTGTTAGGCATCGTGGGTTGTTCCTTGAAAGGTAGTGGCATTTCTAAATGCCCATCATCACGCTGGAAGATTGCGTTGTCCGTGATGGATAAGAAATTTATATCCTCTTGGGATACCTTCGTATTTTGACTTTTATCTTGAGCAAAGTCTGTTTCAAGCACATTTATCAAGTCTTTATGTGAGAAAGGAGGCAATTCCTTCACGGGTGAGCGATTACACACGCTCATTAGAGATGAATCATCTGATACTGTATTAGAATAACCAACAATACTCCATACCAGTTGAGTCTGCAATGCGTACGGCTCATTATCTTGTCCTATCAATAACTTTCTAGGCGCCAGTGCCTGCGAACAATTATAGCCGATGAGTAATCCAACCTCACATGATTGAAGAGGTGGCAAGTCATTAGTAATCTGCTGAAGATGTGGCCAGTCCTTAACAGTGCCTTTCTCTGGAATATGAGAGTGGTCTGCTGGGATAACATTTCTGGTGTAAGTTTGATTTATTGACACCTTATCATGTTCTGATGACTTGAACGCTCTAACCTGTAAACCACATACTCTGAAACTCTCTATAACAGTATGCTGTGCAGTCATTGTCGATAAGCTTAGTTTTACATGTATACACGGTATCTGAAGTGCAGAGACAGTATCGTCTACAATAAATGTGTCACTCTGAGTCCAATAATGCATAAGTCAGAATCTCTCTTGACGGGTTCTCCTTGTAGGAGACCTACACTGGTACAATCATAGAAGTACTCTGTCAGTTGTTTTGACTCACTCTGAACGAACTTGCTGACTTTAACTCAACGTTGTGTACTGAATATTTATTTGATGATTGGTTAATAGGATGGCGGTCTTCATGTAGGCATGTAGGATGTTTCCCTTTACAGGTACCACATGTGTGTTGTCTTTTACAGTCCTTATTTAAGTGGTCCTTTCTTAGACAACCAAAGCATAAGTTATTATCACGCACAAAAGATCGTTTATCACCAATGGAGATTAACAGAAACCTTTCACATTTGAATACACGATGGCCGACTGTCTTGCAATAGTCACAAACCACGATTTTACCATCAGTCACATATGTAGACTTATCATGATTGAATGCAGTAGTAGCTAATACCTTCTCTATTAGGGGCTTTGGGCTCTAAAGCATAAAGTGACGAGATAGGGTTACACGCCACCCTTGCTTCACTGACTTTAAATTCCACAAACTGCTTGAATGAAATGTATGAGCCAGTCTCATCAAGCGCCTTTGTCACTTGGCGATTCCATCGCAATGAAGCCCAATCAGGGAGTTTGCTAACTATTTTTTTTTTCAATGCAGTCATTTAGTATACTAAGACTTGGTATGTGTGGTGTGGCGTCTCTACAACCTTGAAGAAAATCAGCAAATTCCCGAAGTGCTATCTATTTTAGTCCACCTGTCTAACTTGTCACGAAAGGCCTTCTGCATGATAAAAGGATGACCATACCTTTCATCCAGTACCTTCCTGGCGTTTTCATATGCTAACTGACTACTACTGTAGAAGAATCCCTCTAGTGCCTTTCGTGCCGCACCTCCAATATACTTCTTCAGGTAAAATATTTTCTCTTGTGGAGGAATACCCTTACGTTCAATAAACATCTCGAATGAAGTCTTCCATTCAATATAATGTAGAGGGTCGCCAGTAAATACATTAGGTTCTGGAACTGGCAAACGATTGAGATTAACAGACTCTGCAAGAGCCTTTGCAAGCGTGTTAGTATCTTGATTCATGTATGGAGTTGCGTTCAAACTAGATTGAGTCTGTTGTAAAGTGTTCACTTGATGACTTGGATCACGCACACTTGCATTGCCTAGTTTGATTTAATATGGCTCAATGGTATCGAAGGAGAAGATTATGAAAAGCTCTTACTGAAGCTGGCCTGGTCAATGAGGTTCAAGACGGGTTGTAGTGTTATCGCTTATTCAACAATAAGAACTGAAACAATAAAAATGAACAATAGTAAATTACAAAGTACAATCTATTATTGCATACATACATGTTTCTTCTGACCTTACATCAATACATTGACAATTTAAATTTAAATCCTAGTAGTACTGTTGCAAATATATGCAATATTCATGGTTAAATTACGCTCGAGTTACAAATATATTCGGTTTGGTCATCAAATAATTCAAATTACAATTAGTAACAATCAATCCTCAGTTCTATACTTGTTTACATGTAAATTATAATGCTTGGCTGTCCGTTAATTCACACTAACTTGTATGCACGTTTTTAACAAATATGACAGCTGGTTGGACAGGAATGATAACGCTAAATACATGTCCGAGTTTTAATGTACGAAAATACAAACTATGTATATGTGTGTGTATGTATATATATATATATATGGTGTGCAACGTATATTTCCGAACGCAACCAATCGTAAAATACCATAAATTTTAGATATCAACTACAATTACACAAACAATTAAGACTACCACATATTACAGCTTTCATACTACAGTTAAACATGAAGTAAACATGTTATTTGGAAGTTAAACAACACAACTGTTAAACCATGTGCACGAGAATCGTGCACAGACTACAGACACGGAATGCATATTTAGGCATTATATATATATATATATATATACAATACAATTAAACAGTCAGGAGCGTTTATACGTTTATCGTTACAATATTGTGCTCTTCTATTACCTTGTTCTCCTGACCAAGTTGCTAGTAATTAAATCGTTATGTGTAACTTCCTCAAAGGCAATCGTTCGTTCAATTTTCTAATTTTCTACTGAGGGAAATATAAGTGTTGGGGAAAGAAAAAAACAGGCATGCGCAGCAACACTTCACAATCCATTAACGAATATAAAAAATGACATAAAAAAATTACAATTGACAAGGAAAACACTGGCATCTTTCGTAAATGGCCCCTTTGAGTCGATTCTGAAATATCGGTTTTAAGGCCTGGTGATCACATTCGACAACGAATGGTCTGGTTCTGAGATATGAGGAACAATCTAATATAGTTGTGACCATGCCAAGGAGCTCTAATTTAGTTGGACCGTATGAATTTTGCCATTTACTAAGAGTTTTTGAACCAAAGCGAATAACCCGAATGTCAGTTTCATTTTCATCTGTTGGAACTTTTTGATGAAGAATATACCCTATGCCTCTTGATGACGTATCTACCCCCAGATAGAACTCTTGTTTGTAATCAGGAAAGGTCAGAATTGTCGAATTCACAAGTAATGTTTTGACTTTTTCAAAAGCATTTTGTTACTCTTCAGTCCATTTGAAATGCACATATCTCTTCAAAAGTCGTGTGAGGGGTTCCATTTCTGCGCTAAAGTTCCGAATGTATTTTCGGAACCAATTGAATAAACCAACCAAACGACGTAATTCTTTAACTGATGTGGGAGCTGGGTACTCTTTAATTACTACGAAACGGTCAGGCGGTGGTTGAATACCGTCTTTTGAAATTGTGTGTCCTAAATATATACATGAATTTTGCGCAAATTTACATTTCTGTGGTCCAAGTGTCAAACCAGCAGCTTTGAAAACGGCATCTAAGTCTTGTATATGCTGATCAAAGGTTTCAGACACTAGCAAAACATCGTCTAAATAGCATAGGCACGACTTAAAAGTGAGGCCTTTTAGTACCTTATCCATCAAAAGTGGAAACGATGAAGGCGATGAGCTCAATCCCATAGGTAAGCGCAAAAATTTAAATGTGCCATAACATGTATTGAAAGCTGTGAAACGCTGACTTTGTTTTGAAATTGGAAGCTGAAAAAATCCACTCCTCATGTCGATTAGAGACATAACATTTTGTGTTTTGTTCGAGAAAGATTCAGTAAGATCCTGTATGTCCGGAATGGCATAGCTGAAGTGTTGAGTTTGAGAGTTTAAATACCGGAAATTGCAACAAAACGACATTTTGACAAACTGCCCTCTTTTGACGTATTACTAATTGTATTGTTATGAACCTTTTTTGAAACAAGAACAATGGAACTTGTAATTGAAATATCCTCGGAATCATCAACTGGCGCAATTATGCCTTGTTTTAGGAGCTCGTCCAAATGATTGCGTAAAATTTCTTTCTTTTTGGGTGTCAGTCGATATGACCTTTGATTCTTAGGCTTGAAGTCGGGTTTTAGTGTTATATCACATTGTACAAATTTTGTGTACCCTAAATCAGGATTTCTGTGTACCCTAAATCAGGATTTTCTGGCGTTACAAACAACTCTTTATGAGTTTGTAAAAATTTGAAGAACGACGTCTGTTCACTTTCGGATAACTGATTAGGCATTTCAAAATAAGATGCAAATTGTGAGTCTATTTTCTCCTCGTTAACCTTGAGGTTTGTTAGTTCAATGTTATTCACTAAATGTTTACCTGTGTGTTCAGGCATAGGAACAAAAACATGATCACTATCTAAGACCTCAAACTCACAACAAAATCTGCCCTAAAGTTATTGTTTCAAATGCAGATTTAAAATTAAATTTATGCGTGGCCGGTATTGAATTGTAACTTTGTTGAGACATCACATTTATTGAACTTCCAGTATCTATCAAAGCTGAAATTTCGATATTTTCACATGCATATATAAAATTTTTGGGACTGATTCAATTTCGTCATCGCTTGAATATTCTGTGTTTGAAATGTTATACTCATCAATTTCTACGTTATTGCATGATTTCTTAATGTTACTAGGTGATCGAGATTGTTGCCTGGCACGAGTTATTTGCCTCCCGAGGGAGCGTGCCATGTGGCCACCGGGTTCCTGTGGTTTCCCGAATTTGCATGTTTAACACATTGAATAGCAGAGTGACCATTCTGGCCACAGACCCTACACTGCATTTCTGGATACACATTGCCTTGTTCGTTCCAGTTACAAGCCCGTGCATAGTCATTTGGGGCACGACATTTACGGCACAACCTATCAATATTGTCTTGGTTATTTTGGTCGGACCTTTTCCGTGAACGTGGAGGACGATCGTCACTATTGTTAAATGTACCAACATTTTTGTCTTTGTCTTGTGTCTTGTGTCTTGCAGTTCACCTACAACAGACTTTTTGAATTCATGTAAATCTTTTAACTGAACATACTTGTCAGATGTGGGATTTGCAGCTGCAACTAACGGCACACCATCAGACCTATAGCCATACGCCTCTCCCATTTTTGCTGCAGATAGAGCATCTGCGCTACCTTTGTGATTACCAGCACGGACGAAAAAGGCCAATTTTTCTGGTAAACCCTTTATAAACTTATTCATTATCTCATAATCAGATTTTGTCAAAAGTTGTCCCTTCTCAACTAATTGAGAATAGAAATCATCAATAGCCTGCCCTTACGACAGTTTTAGATTTTCGAACACTTCGCTTTCAACCAACATTGATGGGCTCTGCCAATCTACACTAATAAATTGTTTCCGAAATATTTGTTGAAAACCTCTCCAAGATGATTTATTTTCAAATTAACCAGATATTGAACCATGTAAGTGCTGGACCACTTAAATGTAAATGAAATGCAGCTATTTTTCGGGAATCCTCACACAGTTTGATATAGTGAAGGGTTGCGTAGGAATCGAATTCCGCAATAAATTGAGAAGCGTTTTCATGCGGATACCCGCCAAACTTTCTACAACTCGCTAATCTCTCCATAACTGAATCTCCAAAATTTAATGGTAAGTGTGATTGTTGATGAAACTTATTTTGATTGTGTGATGTAGATGTCAATATATATGGCCGAATAGGGAGTTTATACCAAGTAGAATCTTTGCTACAATATGAATAAGTTTTTGGGATATCTGGTGTTGGAACTGAAGGCAAGTCGAAACCGAAATCTGGAGTAGGGGCTCTACACAAAAGGTAGCTTATGTTTGGCTCTAATTCGCTGGAAAATTGATTAAATTCCAAAAAATCATCAGACAATATAGAATCATCGCTGCATGTTGAATTTGACGACATATAAATATCAGGAAATTGCAGATATGTGACATATACAAAACTTGGTGTAAAACTATGCTAACATATTTATTTAGTATATAATGAGATGAATCTCACATAATAGTAGTCATTAAAAAAACATCTCTTGACAGAAACTTTTCCTGTGAGCCTTCCAAGTGAGTGTCAAAAGAAGTGCAATGAGATAAATCTCACATGCATGTAACAATATTTTAACGTTTATTACAATCCTCTCCTAAGCGCAATGATAGTCTGATAAGCCATAAAATCGCCAGCTCGTGATGAGGATGAACTCCATCAGAGTAAACTCCGTAGTTATGTGACTATGTGGCTCTACTATTATACCAACGTGTTCTCACCTTTTCTAAATCTAAATCAAAACTTGGCGAATTTGCATGTAACACGATATTTGTCTCAAAAATAAATTTGTTCACCAGTTCAATTTGAGATTCTAACAGTTTATCGTCAGCCCTAAATGGTTTTGCGTCCGGATGCTTGTGACTTAGATTCCACTGATAAACAGAATAGTATGGGAGCTCTAAAAATATAAGGTTTACCGTAGGAAAGTCAACGAATTTGTAAATATCTCTATATTTTGCACAAATGTTCAAAACGCGATCGTTACTGTTTAAACGTAGCTTAATATATGAACCATTCTTCTCGGTCAGGTCGCATGTTCCGAGTAATATATATAATGTCAGATGAGTAGAACCTAACTCCTCAAATGTGGTTGTTAAGTTGTTTTTAAGCCACACAAACTGACTCTCGGTGTCACTACCCTTACGCCACCACCAAAATATTTTATTTTCAGGGTGTCTATTAAAATCTACAACATTCTCTAAATATTTGGCTTTACTGTCCGACAGTACTACAGGAATCTTACGGAGTAGGGGGACCTCACGCAACTTTGGATCCAAATTATGAATTTGCTTTTGCACTTTTGATAAACTCATAGGAAATATTATACTAAAGTTCATCAAAAATGTCTCTCTAAACAGAAAATATAGTGTGGTGTAAAGTCCTTGAATAGAGTCATTTTTTTTCATAATGGCGACCGGAAAATACCACGTACTGTCACTGCTCAGTAAGAATTTGTATATTTAAATGGTTGGAAAAAAAAGACGCTAAATCGACAAAATATACTGGGAAATGTTACTCATGACTATGATTCCATCCTTTAAAACTCTTTAGGTTCTCCACCATGTGAAGTAATTATAATTTTTCTTAGGGAACTACGAGAGGTGATTAAAAACACGTCTACTTCGTTTACATACGTTTTAATCAAGAGCAATTAAAACACGGAACAAATTCGGACATCCTGTGACACATACGTAATACAATACGGAAACAGAATTATGCATATGATAAACAATACTGAAACTGAATTATACACAAACATAAATATATGCATACATGTATATATCACACAGTTCCTGCTCCACAAGTTGCACCCGTCGTGTTAATCTAGATACAAACCCGGTGATAAGTTATGAATGAGGAGAAGACTGATAAGTGTTAACTAATACATGTATGTCATAAATTCTAAAAGTCGAATAAGACGTGACTGGTGGAAAAATCTAGATGTCACCGAAGGTAAGTAAGTACTTGATGAACTTTATTCATTACCCTTCACTCCAACACGCTTCTTTAATCATTAATTGAACATCTAATCAACATATACATCTTTAGTGATAAGTCAGTACATTATAGGGTTAGGGTTATGGTGTTTAACGCCACTTTCAACAATATTTTAGCAATATATTGGCGATCAGTTTTATTGGTGGGGGAAACGGGAGTACCTGGAGAAAACCACCGATCTGCTGCAAGGCACTAACAAACTTTATCATAAAATATTGTATCGAGTACATCTCGCCATGAATGGGGTTCGAACTCACAACTTTAGTGGTGATAGGTACTGAATGCATAGGTATTTATACATCCAATTACCATACGATCCCGACCACGAAGACATCCCCGCTCGCCCCTCCCCCCCCCCCCCACTACATTATAGAGAGACGTTTAATCGTATTATATGGTTTGTATCTTTCTATTAGTTTTTATTCAAGACATTAATCACTGATAATAGTTGTTTTTAACGAAATCTAATAAACATGGTTATTGGTATGCTCAGTGTTAACGTGAGCAGTTTTCGACTATCACTCTACCCGTCGTTTGACATAATTAAATTTAATATTTCTTAAAAATGCAATGTTATTATACCGTAGACCTCTGTCTATTTAAAGATTTGATTTATTCCAAAGTCATAATGAATGAATACGTGAGATTTAAATAGCTCCCGTACGAATCGTGATTTTATAACAAAAACACACAAGTCACAAGATTATGACAAATGTCCATTCTGTTGTTTCTAAAAACACGACATGAAAATCAGCAGCGTAAATGTCGGGTATGAAAGAGAGGGACAAATGTGTTACCCTATAGTATAGGTAGAGTTATAGTATAATACCAGATAAAGGTAAGCTTGCTTATTACATGATAATAGAACACTTTGTATATGATCAGGTTAGGGGTTGGGTTAGTAATATGCAACCGAATCCATGACTCGTTTGAACAAACCTCAATTAAATTTAAGCGTCAATTAAAAGTTAATTGACACTTAAATTTACTTGAAATGTACATGAAATTAATTTACACTTAAGGTTTAATTGAGACTTAGATTTAATTGAGGTTTGTGCAACCCAGTCATTGTGTCTAACGCCACTTTCAACAATATTTCAGTTATATCAGAGTTATTGGTGGCGAAACTGGAGTATCACTGACCTGTCGCAAGTCACTGACAAACTTTATCGCATAATATTGTATCGAGTGCAATTCACCATGAGCGAGATTCGAACTCACAACTTTAGTTGTGACAGCCGCTGATTGCATATAGGTAGTTGTAGCTCTAAATACCGTACGATAACGACCACGACGATCCCTTATATGATCGGTGTTGACCTTACATGACCTTACATTAATGTATCAGTAACTCTATAGGCCGGCCTGACTACCATTGTATGGACGTTGGTTTTACATTTACCTATTATAGTCAGTGCTAATCACCACTAAAATTTCGAGCTCGATTTGTGCCCGTGGCGAGTGGTATACGTAATACCTCTGTGTTTGTCTCCTGTAGCATTGCCTCTTTATTTATGTCTTATGATTACCAGATTTTGTATCTTCAAGCTTTATTTTCTATGAGATGATTTAATAGATTTGTTTTTTTTTACTAAAATTTACAGTTCCTAAATATACAATTAACTATATAACCAGTGCCGGATTTACCTATTGGCTCGATAGGCTGAAGCCTAGCGCCTCAAAATTTAAGGGGCCTCCGGCCAAGATGTATACTAATTCTAACACTGTTATTAGACTTTCACACTTATGCTGTCATAACGTACTGTACTTTATAAACAACCCTTCAGTAACTTTCCTTACACAGTTGCACGCCATTTCAGAATATCGCAGAATTTTAAACACCCCTCATTATCTTCGTCTTTATTGAAATTGAACACACTTTCATCTTCCTCCATTCGTGAAGGTGGGGGAATTGGGAGGAGCCTCACAAGTGGAATAGCCTAAGGCCTCTCTTTATCTAAATCCGGCACTGTATAACTAAAGTTCATCTCCTTCAGCCATAGATAACCGTAGAAGATTTTGGCTGATTATGCTGATTATGCTGATTATGCTTTTCGGTTTTTTATGGTCCCTAAAACATTTAGATTATTTGGCTTTTCAATCTTTTGACTATGACCGTACCTGATGAAGGTTTTCAGAGAAACCTATTGTACACATTATGTTAGAGAGGGGGTTATGGCTATAACGTGGCGGTCAGTTTGTTGGTGGAGGAAACCGGAGTGCAAGGAAAAAATCACCAACCTGCCGCAAGTAGCTGACAAACGTTAACACATATTGTTGTATTGAGCACACCAAAGACTATAGAATTTGTATATGTTTTGGTTCTCCACTAAACCCGAAGCATTAAGGAATAAGAGCAGACTTGTTGGCTCGGAATCAGGATAATGTGTCCCGGTTGAGCCATATATCTACCGACGGACCGTTGTTTCAGTGAGCTAGCACTATAGCAATCGAACCAAGAGTCTTGCTCTAATAGAAAGCACATATCATCATGGTCTAATCGAAATATAATTAACCTGCTGTCGATGGAATATTTTCACTTGGCGTAATCGAAAATAATTCCCTCACTCCGACGTTAGATTTTAAATTAATTCGATGATTGTTATTTGCAAGTTTCCATGAATTTATAGTTTAATTATTTCGTTCCAGAAAATGAAATTAACTGTCTGTATATTAGTGGCTCTTTGTGTCATCGCTGTCTGTACGGCTCGTGGTGGCAAAGGAGGACGAAAAGGCCAACATATGGGCGGTGGAGGACACGGCGGTGATCCACCAAATAGACAGGGGAAAATTACCGGTGATCCACCACATAGACACGGGGAGCCTACCAGTGAGCCATCACATAGACATGGAGATTTCACCGGTGAGCCACCACATAGAGATGAACACCATGGGAAACACGATCACACTGACGGTCCACATAGTGTAACTACCGCGGCCGATGACGATGCCTAACCGGCTGGAACACATCTTTCTAGAATCGACGTGATGATACTGATAACAGACGCTTCAGGTTAAACAATTTGTACGACTTTAATCAATATTAGACTGTGCCATGATGGATTTAACAATAGTTTTCTATAATTTATCTAAGTTGTTTACACATTGATACCATTGTGATTTATATTTTATATTTATTGCACAAACTGGTTTTCGTCCTGAATAAACATGAAATATTTACGACAGAACATTAAGCAATCAACAATAACCACTAAATTAAATTTATGAAGAATAAAACAAAATGGCCACCATCGCAGAACTTGTGTTATATAATGGATGTGTAATACTTAAGACATTTACCACACATTAATGTGTTGTTGCCATGGCCTTATTCGTTATGTTGAAGTGTATTTGTTAAATTTATATTTTTATGTGAGGATTAATTTTAATACGAGCTGGTCTTGGTATGTATTTATATCTTTATGCTTTCTTGCATGATGACTCCATTAAAAACACTTACAATAGTTATCACATTTTGGTTAGTATATCATTTATGTTCGTGTAATATAGTCCTGGTGGTCTGTCTGTTGGTGTTTAACGCCACTTTCAACAATATTTCCGTTATATCGTGGCTGTCAGTTTTATTGGTGGAGGAAACCGGAGTACCCGGCGAAAACCATCGACCTGCCGCAAGTTGCTTACAAACTTTATCACATAATGTTGTATACCTCGCCTTGAGCGTTGATGTTCGTGAAATATTGGTGGTGGTATTGACATATCAGACATGGATTATCTACAGTTCAAATCATGCGAAAGTGGTTTCCGTTGACTAAGTGGGACGAATTAACTGATATTACGGGGGTTAGTGTTATGGTGTTTAACGCCGCTTTCAGCAATAATTCCGTTACATCGCTGCTGTCAGTTCTATTGGTGGAGGAAACCGGACGAAAACAACCGACCTGTCGTAAGTCACAGACAAACTTAATCATTTAATGTTATATTGAGTTCACCTCGGCTGAGCGGGATTCAAATTCACAACTTTAGTGGAGATAGGCACAAAACTACCATACAATCACGACCACGACGGACATTACGGAATGGGTGGAGGCGTAAATGACTACTGTAAACCTGTTCTCGTAATCAGTATATCTGCAATATTATCAACTTTGTGTTAAGCAACTAACAATCAAGAAATCGTGCAATGAATCCCGAGACTCCATCTTAACACCCTAGTACTTTTTTTATCAAATATTGCAAAAAGAAAAATTAAACTGTGATGATCATCAATATCAACCAAATGAACAATCGCCTCTCATCTTATCTGATCTCACTGAACACAAATCAGACCACAACAAATGAACAATCACCTCTCATCTTATCTGATCTCACTGAACACAAATCAAACCACAACAAATGAACAATCACCTCTCATCGTATCTGATCTCACTGAACACAAATCAGATCACAAGATATGAACAATCACCTCTCATCTTATCTGATCTCACTGAACACAAATCAAACCACAACAAATGAACAATCACCTCTCATCTTATCTGATCTCACTGAACACAAATCAGACCACAACAAATGAACAATCACCTCTCATCTTATCTGATCTCACTGAACACAAATCAAACCACAACAAATGAACAATCGCCTCTCATCTTATCTGATCTCACTGAACACAAATCAGACCACAACAAATGAACAATCACCTCTCATCTTATCTGATCTCACTGAACACAAATCAGACCACAACAAATGAACAATCGCCTCTCATCTTATCTGATCTCACTCAACACAAATCAAACCACAACAAATGAACAATCACCTCTCATCTTATCTGATCTCACTGAACACAAATCAGACCACAACAAATGAACAATCACCTCTCATCTTATCTGATCTCACTGAACACAAATCAGACCACAACAAATGAACAATCACCTCTCATCTTATCTGATCTCACTGAACACAAATCAAACCACAACAAATGAACAATCACCTCTCATCTTATCTGATCTCACTGAACACAAATCAGACCACAACAAATGAACAATCACCTCTCATCTTATCTGATCTCACTGAACACAAATCAGACCACAACAAATGAACAATCACCTCTCATCTTATCTGATCTCACTGAACACAAATCAGACCACAACAAATGAACAATCACCTCTCATCTTTTCTGATCTCACTGAACACAAATCAAACCACAACAAATGAACAATCACCTCTCATCTTATCTGATCTCACTGAACACAAATCAGACCACAACAAATGAACAATCGCCTCTCATCTTATCTGATCTCACTGAACACAAATCAGACCACAACAAATGAACAATCGCCTCTCATATTTTCTGATCTCACTGAACACAAATCAGACCACAAGAAATGAACAATCGCCTCTCATCTTTTCTGATCTCACTGAACACAAATCAGACCACAACATATGAACAATCACCTCCCATCTTATCTGATCTCACTGAACACAAATCAGACCACAACAAATGAACAATCACCTCTCATCTTTTCTGATCTCACTGAACACAAATCAGACCACAACAAATGAACAATCGCCTCTCATCTTATCTGATCTCACTGAACACAAATCAAACCACAACAAATGAACAATCACCTCTCATCTTATCTGATCTCACTGAACACAAATCAGACCACAACAAATGAACAATCACCTCTCATCTTATCTGATCTCACTGAACACAAATCAGACCACAACAAATGAACAATCACCTCTCATCTTATCTGATCTCACTGAACACAAATCAGACCACAACAAATGAACAATCGCCTCTCATCTTATCTGATCTCACTGAACACAAATCAGACCACAATAAATGAACAATCACCTCTCATCTTATCTGATCTCACTGAACACAAATCAAACCACAACAAATGAACAATCGCCTCTCATCTTATCTGATCTCACTGAACACAAATCAGACCACAACAAATGAACAATCGCCTCTCATCTTATCTGATCTCACTGAACACAAATCAGACCACAATAAATGAACAATCACCTCTCATCTTATCTGATCTCACTGAACACAAATCAAACCACAACAAATGAACAATCGCCTCTCATCTTATCTGATCTCACTGAACACAAATCAGACCACAACAAATGAACAATCGCCTCTCATCTTATCTGATCTCACTGAACACAAATCAAACCACAACAAATGAACAATCACCTCTCATCTTATCTGATCTCACTGAACACAAATCAGACCACAACAAATGAACAATCACCTCTCATCTTATCTGATCTCACTGAACACAAATCAGACCACAACAAATGAACAATCACCTCTCATCTTATCTGATCTCACTGAACACAAATCAAACCACAACAAATGAACAATCACCTCTCATCTTATCTGATCTCACTGAACACAAATCAGACCACAACAAATGAACAATCGCCTCTCATCTTTTCTGATCTCACTGAACACAAATCAGACCACAAGAAATGAACAATCGCCTCTCATCTTTTCTGATCTCACTGAACACAAATCAGACCACAACATATGAACAATCACCTCTCATCTTATATGATCTCACTGAACACAAATCAGACCACAACAAATGAACAATCACCTCAAATCTTTTCTGATCTCACTGAACACAAATCAGACCACAACAAATGAACAATCGCCTCTCATCTTATCTGATCTCACTGAACACAAATCAAACCACAACAAATGAACAATCACCTCTCACCTTATCTGATCTCACTGAACACAAATCAGACCACAACAAATGAACAATCGCCTCTCATCTTATCTGATCTCACTGAACACAAATCAGACCACAACAAATGAACAATCACCTCTCATCTTATCTGATCTCACTGAACACAAATCAGACCACAACAAATGAACAATCACCTCTCATCTTATCTGATCTCACTGAACACAAATCAGACCACAACAAATGAACAATCACCTCTCATCTTATCTGATCTCACTGAACACAAATCAAACCACAACAAATGAACAATCGCCTCTCATCTTATCTGATCTCACTGAACACAAATCAGACCACAACAAATGAACAATCACCTCTCATCTTATCTGATCTCACTGAACACAAATCAGACCACAACAAATGAACAATCGCCACTCATCTTATCTGATCTCACTGAACACAAATCAAACCACAACAAATGAACAATCACCTCTCATCTTATCTGATCTCACTGAACACAAATCAGACCACAACAAATGAACAATCACCTCTCATCTTATCTGATCTCACTGAACACAAATCAGACCACAACAAATGAACAATCACCTCTCATCTTATCTGATCTCACTGAACACAAATCAGACCACAACAAATGAACAATCACCTCTCATCTTATCTGATCTCACTGAACACAAATCAGACCACAACAAATGAACAATCACCTCTCATCTTTTCTGATCTCACTGAACACAAATCAAACCACAACAAATGAACAATCACCTCTCATCTTATCTGATCTCACTGAACACAAATCAGACCACAACAAATGAACAATCGCCTCTCATCTTATCTGATCTCACTGAACACAAATCAGACCACAACAAATGAACAATCGCCTCTCATCTTTTCTGATCTCACTGAACACAAATCAGACCACAAGAAATGAACAATCGCCTCTCATCTTTTCTGATCTCACTGAACACAAATCAGACCACAACATATGAACAATCACCTCCCATCTTATCTGATCTCACTGAACACAAATCAGACCACAACAAATGAACAATCACCTCTCATCTTTTCTGATCTCACTGAACACAAATCAGACCACAACAAATGAACAATCACCTCTCATCTTATCTGATCTCACTGAACACTAATCAGACCAAAACAAATGAACAATCACCTCTCATCTTATCTGATCTCACTGAACACAAATCAAACCACAACAAATGAACAATCGCCTCTCATCTTATCTGATCTCACTGAACACAAATCAGACCACAACAAATGAACAATCGCCTCTCATCTTATCTGATCTCACTGAACACAAATCAAACCACAACAAATGAACAATCACCTCTCATCTTATCTGATCTCACTGAACACAAATCAGACCACAACAAATGAACAATCACCTCTCATCTTATCTGATCTCACTGAACACAAATCAGACCACAACAAATGAACAATCACCTCTCATCTTATCTGATCTCACTGAACACAAATCAAACCACAACAAATGAACAATCACCTCTCATCTTATCTGATCTCACTGAACACAAATCAGACCACAACAAATGAACAATCGCCTCTCATCTTTTCTGATCTCACTGAACACAAATCAGACCACAAGAAATGAACAATCGCCTCTCATCTTTTCTGATCTCACTGAACACAAATCAGACCACAACATATGAACAATCACCTCTCATCTTATATGATCTCACTGAACACAAATCAGACCACAACAAATGAACAATCACCTCTCATCTTTTCTGATCTCACTGAACACAAATCAGACCACAACAAATGAACAATCGCCTCTCATCTTATCTGATCTCACTGAACACAAATCAAACCACAACAAATGAACAATCACCTCTCATCTTATCTGATCTCACTGAACACAAATCAGACCACAACAAATGAACAATCGCCTCTCATCTTATCTGATCTCACTGAACACAAATCAGACCACAACAAATGAACAATCACCTCTCATCTTATCTGATCTCACTGAACACAAATCAAACCACAACAAATGAACAATCACCTCTCATCTTATCTGATCTCACTGAACACAAATCAAACCACAACAAATGAACAATCGCCTCTCATCTTATCTGATCTCACTGAACACAAATCAGACCACAACAAATGAACAATCACCTCTCATCTTATCTGATCTCACTGAACACAAATCAAACCACAACAAATGAACAATCGCCTCTCATCTTATCTGATCTCACTGAACACAAATCAGACCACAACAAATGAACAATCGCCTCTCATCTTATCTGATCTCACTGAACACAAATCAAACCACAACAAATGAACAATCACCTCTCATCTTATCTGATCTCACTGAACACAAATCAGACCACAACAAATGAACAATCACCTCTCATCTTATCTGATCTCACTGAACACAAATCAGACCACAACAAATGAACAATCACCTCTCATCTTATCTGATCTCACTGAACACAAATCAAACCACAACAAATGAACAATCACCTCTCATCTTATCTGATCTCACTGAACACAAATCAGACCACAACAAATGAACAATCGCCTCTCATCTTTTCTGATCTCACTGAACACAAATCAGACCACAACAAATGAACAATCGCCTCTCATCTTTTCTGATCTCACTGAACACAAATCAGACCACAACATATGAACAATCACCTCTCATCTTATCTCATCTCACTGAACACAAATCAGACCACAACAAATGAACAATCACCTCTCATCTTTTCTGATCTCACTGAACACAAATCAGACCACAACAAATGAACAATCGCCTCTCATCTTATCTGATCTCACTGAACACAAATCAAACCACAACAAATGAACAATCACCTCTCATCTTATCTGATCTCACTGAACACAAATCAGACCACAACAAATGAACAATCACCTCTCATCTTATCTGATCTCACTGAACACAAATCAGACCACAACAAATGAACAATCACCTCTCATCTTATCTGATCTCACTGAACACAAATCAGACCACGACATATGACGTTGGAAATTTTGGTCCTGGTTTGGACGGGCACAAAAATGTTGCGGTATTAAACCGGTTAATGGGATCCCAACTCTTCCATCTTGATAACTGAATCTCCTACAGCAATACGTATGCAATCTTTGTATAAACAAACGATAAAAACATGCACAAATTCGCTTCCACTCAAAAAGGCCATATACTATCACAAAAAGGAATGACAATATAAATATGGACAATAGCAGGGTCAATGAATGACAATATAAATATGGACAGTACAATAACAGGGTCAATGAATGACAATATAAATATGGTCAGTACAATAGCAGGGTCAATGAATGACAATATAAATATGGACAGTACAATAGCAGGGTCAATGAATGACAATATAAATATGGACAGTACAATAACAGGGTCAATGAATGACAATATAAATATGGTCAGTACAATAGCAGGGTCAATGAATGACAATATAAATATGGACAGTACAATAGCAGGGTCAATGAATGACAATATAAATATGGACAGTACAATAGCAGGGTCAATGAATGACAATATAAATATGGACAGTACAATAGGAGGGTCAATGAATGACAATATAAATATGGTCAGTACAATAGCAGGGTCAATGAATGACAATATAAATATGGACAGTACAATAGCAGGGTCAATAAATAACAATATAAATATGGTCAGTACAATAGCAGGGTCAATGAATGACAATATAAATATGGACAGTACAATAGCAGGGTCAATGAATGACAATATAAATATGGTCAGTACAATAGCAGGGTCAATGAATGACAATATAAATATGGACTACAATAGCAGGGTCAATGAATGACAATATAAATATGGACAACAATAGCAGGGTCAATGAATGACAATATAAATATGGTCAGTACAATAGCAGGGTCAATGAATGACAATATAAATATGGACAGTACAATAGCAGGGTCAATAAATAACAATATAAATATGGTCAGTACAATAACAGGGTCAATGAATAACAATATAAATATGGACAGTACAATAGCAGGGTCAATAAATAACAATATAAATATGGTCAGTACAATAACAGGGTCAATGAATGACAATATAAATATGGTCAGTACAATAGCAGGGTCAATGAATGACAATATAAATATGGTCAGTACAATAACAGGGTCAATGAATGACAATATAAATATGGTCAGTACAATAGCAGGGTCAATGAATGACAATATAAATATGGTCAGTACAATAGCAGGGTCAATGAATGACAATATAAATATGGTCAGTACAATAGCAGGGTCAATGAATGACAATATAAATATGGACTACAATAGCAGGGTCAATGAATGACAATATAAATATGGACTACATTAGCAGGGTCAATGAATGACAATATAAATATGGTCAGTACAATAACAGGGTCAATGAATGACAATATAAATATGGACAGAACAATAGCAGGGTCAATGAATGACAATATAAATATGGACAGTACAATAGCAGGGTCAATAAATAACAATATAAATATGGTCAGTACAATAGCAGGGTCAATGAATGACAATATAAATATGGTCAGTACAATAGCAGGGTCAATGAATGACAATATAAATATGGACTACAATAGCAGGGTCAATGAATGACAATATAAATATGGACTACAATAGCAGGGTCAATGAATGACAATATAAATATGGTCAGTACAATAGCAGGGTCAATGAATGACAATATAAATATGGACAGTACAATAGCAGGGTCAATAAATAACAATATAAATATGGTCAGTACAATAACAGGGTCAATGAATGACAATATAAATATGGTCAGTACAATAGCAGGGTCAATGAATGACAATATAAATATGGTCAGTACAATAGCAGGGTCAATGAATGACAATATAAATATGGACTACAATAGCAGGGCCAATGAATGACAATATAAATATGGAGTACAATAGCAGGGTCAATGAATGACAATATAAATATGGTCAGTACAATAACAGGGTCAATGAATGACAATATAAATATGGACAGAACAATAGCAGGGTCAATGAATGACAATATAAATATGGACAGTACAATAGCAGGGTCAATAAATAACAATATAAATATGGTCAGTACAATAGCAGGGTCAATGAATGACAATATAAATATGGACAGTACAATAGCAGGGTCAATGAATGACAATATAAATATGGACTACAATAGCAGGGTCAATGAATGACAATATAAATATGGTCAGTACAATAACAGGGTCAATGAATGACAATATAAATATGGACAGTACAATAACAGGGTCAATGAATGACAATATAAATATGGACAGTACAATAGCAGGGTCAATGAATGACAATATAAATATGGACAGTACAATAACAGGGTCAATAAATAACAATATAAATATGGTCAGTAAAATAACAGGGTCAATGAATGACAATATAAATATGGACAGAACAATAGCAGGGTCAATGAATGACAATATAAATATGGTCAGTACAATAACAGGGTCAATAAATAACAATATAAATATGGTCAGTACAATAACAGGGTCAATGAATGACAATATAAATATGGACAGAACAATAGCAGGGTCAATGAATGACAATATAAATATGGACAGTACAATAGCAGGGTCAATAAATAACAATATAAATATGGACAGTACAATAGCAGGGTCAATGAATGACAATATAAATATGGACTACAATAGCAGGGTCAATGAATGACAATATAAATATGGACAGTACAATAGCAGGGTCAATGAATGACAATATAAATATGGACAGTACAATAGCAGGGTCAATGAATGAAAATATAAATATGGACAGTACAATAACAGGGTCAATGAATGACAATATAAATATGGATAGTACAATAGCAGGGTCAATGAATGACAATATAAATATGGACTACAATAGCAGGGTAAATGAATGACAATATAAATATGGACAGTACAATAGCAGGGTCAATGAATAACAATATAAATATGGACAGTACAATAGCAGGGTCAATGAATGACAATATAAATATGGTCAGTACAATAGCAGGGTCAATGAATGACAATATAAATATGGACAGTACAATAACAGGGTCAATGAATGACAATATAAATATGGACAGTACAATAGCAGGGTCAATGAATGACAATATAAATATGGACAGTACAATAGCAGGGTCAATAAATAACAATATAAATATGGTCAGTACAATAACAGGGTCAATGAATGACAATATAAATATGGTCAGTACAATAGCAGGGTCAATGAATGACAATATAAATATGGTCAGTACAATAGCAGGGTCAATGAATGACAATATAAATATGGACAGTACAATAACAGGGTCAATGAATGACAATATAAATATGGACAGTACAATAACAGGGTCAATGAATGACAATATAAATATGGACAGTACAATAGCAGGGTCAATGAATGACAATATAAATATGGACTACAATAGCAGGGTCAATGAATGACAATATAAATATGGTCAGTACAATAGCAGGGTCAATGAATGACAATATAAATATGGACAGAACAATAGCAGGGTCAATGAATGACAATATAAATATGGTCAGTACAATAACAGGGTCAATAAATAACAATATAAATATGGTCAGTACAATAACAGGGTCAATGAATGACAATATAAATATGGACAGAACAATAGCAGGGTCAATGAATGACAATATAAATATGGACAGTACAATAGCAGGGTCAATAAATAACAATATAAATATGGACAGTACAATAGCAGGGTCAATGAATGACAATATAAATATGGACAGTACAATAACAGGGTCAATGAATGACAATATAAATATGGACAGTACAATAACAGGGTCAATGAATGACAATATAAATATGGATAGTACAATAGCAGGGTCAATGAATGACAATATAAATATGGACAGTACAATAACAGGGTCAATGAATGACAATATAAATATGGACAGTACAATAACAGGGTCAATGAATGACAATATAAATATGGATAGTACAATAGCAGGGTCAATGAATGACAATATAAATATGGACAGTACAATAACAGGGTCAATGAATGACAATATAAATATGGATAGTACAATAGCAGGGTCAATGAATGACAATATAAATATGGACAGTACAATAGCAGGGTCAATGAATGACAATATAAATATGGTCAGTACAATAGCAGGGTCAATGAATGACAATATAAATATGGACAGTACAATAGCAGGGTCAATGAATGACAATATAAATATGGTCAGTACAATAGCAGGGTCAATGAATGACAATATAAATATGGATAGTACAATAGCAGGGTCAATGAATGACAATATAAATATGGATAGTACAATAGCAGGGTCAATAAATAACAATATAAATATGGACTATAATAGCAGGGTCAATGAATGACAATATAAATATGGACAGTACAATAGCAGGGTCAATGAATGACAATATAAATATGGACAGTACAATAACAGGGTCAATGAATGACAATATAAATATGGATAGTACAATAGCAGGGTCAATGAATGACAATATAAATATGGACAGTACAATAACAGGGTCAATGAATGACAATATAAATATGGACAGTACAATAACAGGGTCAATGAATGACAATATAAATATGGACAGTACAATAACAGGGTCAATGAATGACAATATAAATATGGATAGTACAATAGCAGGGTCAATGAATGACAATATAAATATGGACAGTACAATAGCAGGGTCAATGAATGACAATATAAATATGGACAGTACAATAACAGGGTCAATGAATGACAATATAAATTTGGACAGTACAATAACAGGGTCAATGAATGACAATATAAATATGGATAGTACAATAGCAGGGTCAATGAATGACAATATAAATATGGACAGTACAATAACAGGGTCAATGAATGACAATATAAATATGGATAGTACAATAGCAGGGTCAATGAATGACAATATAAATATGGACAGTACAATAGCAGGGTCAATGAATGACAATATAAATATGGACAGTACAATAACAGGGTCAATGAATGACAATATAAATTTGGACAGTACAATAGCAGGGTAAATGAATGACAATATAAATATAGACAGTACAATAGCAGGGTCAATGAATGACAATATAAACATGGACAATACAATAGCAGGGTAAATGAATGCTGGTAGTTCTTCTGCGGAAACTTCGATACAAAAATGTTTTTGTTAATAAATATAAAGAGTACTCTTATAATCCTTCAAACTGGAGCCCCTTATATCCCACATGAATTTGAAATTGAATATACCACTGACATCAACAGACACGTGTCTCATCTGGACCTGACTTAGACAATGAGTGTGTTCATGTGTCGAAGGGGTGGGGGGTGGGGGGTGCTATATGCAGGACATCCTGTTAACGTGAAAGTATTATTGCTAAAGGGTACATCGTATGCGTATCGAAAAATAACTCTTGGAGAAAATAACAGTGATAATCAAGAATAGACAATCCAGAGACATATTCGACATTGGACACAAGACACAGAGGACAAATAAACCAATAAACATGGAAAGCTACAAAGATGAGCCCACCATAAAACCGAGGATGAACTGAACCAAGGGGCTCAATTAATGTCTTCTCTCTAAGCCCATCATAGTTGCATTACCAATAATTTGTTGAGCAGTATGAAGTTTAGTTTTTTTGTTTGTTTGTTTGTTTTTTGTTTTTTGTTTTTTTTTTGGAGGGGGGATGGGGGGCTCATCTAATGACCGTTGTAACTATTCTAACACCATTCTTTATGATAATAAATATACGTGTTTTAATATCTGTCCCATTAGTTTTACTGGCTTGAATTTCGTGCAGGCTCTAAAATACATATTATGTAGTCAAAACTGCAGACGAGGTCACCTCTATTAAGCAGTCACCTGCATTAAAAAGTCACCTTTTTTCTTGTCCTGTCATAGAAAAATTCGTATGAATTGAACTTCTTTGAAGAGGTCACCTGTCTTGAAAGACCAATTTTACTTTGTCCCAAATGAGACCTCTTAACGCAGATTTGACTGTACTCGTGATATCAATGTTAACGGTTATTTGGTCAATTCAGAACTAACTTATAATAATTGATCATGTAAAATGTATTCAAATACGTAGGTCGACGGTTTCTAAAACGATATAATATATTTCCCATTTGTTTCTCGAATGCTAACTCCTTGTAGCTTGGGTTATGGGTGCTTATCCGCCACTTTCAACAAAATGTCTTCATGGATTTTTAAAGAATCGTCTCATTTTATCTCAAAACGTTTAACGTAAGATATCAACACCTTGTTTACCAGTATTCTGTTAGTAGATATTAACACCTTGTTGACCAGTATTCTGTTAGTAGATATCAACACCTTGTTGACCAGTATTCTGTTAATAGATATCAACACCTTGTTGACCAGTATTCTGTTAGTAGATATCAACACTTTGTTGACCAGTATTCTGTTAGTAGATATCAACACCTTGTTGACCAGTATTCTGTTAGTAGATATCAAGACCTTGTTGACCAATATTGTTAGTAGATATCAAGACCTTGTTGACCAGTATTCTGTTAGTAGATATCAACACCTTGTTGACCAGTATTCTGTTAGTACATATCAACACCCTGTTGACCAGTATTCTGTTAGTAGATATTAACACCTTGTTGACCAGTATTCTGTTAGTAGATATCAACACCTTGTTGACCAGCATTCTGTTAGTAGATATCAACACCTTGTTGACCAGTATTCTGTTAGTAGATATCAACACCTTGTTGACCAGTATTCTGTTAGTAGATATTAACACCTTGTTGACCAGTATTCTGTTAGTAGATATCAACACCTTGTTGACCAGTATTCTGTTAGTAGATATCAACACCTTGTTGACCAGTATTCTGTTAGTAGATATCAACACCTTGTTGACCAGTATTCTGTTAGTAGATATCAACACCTTGTTGACCAGTATTCTGTTAGTAGATATCAACACCTTGTTGACCAGTATTCTGTTAGTAGATATCAACACCTTGTTGACCAGTATTCTGTTAGTAGATATCAACACCTTGTTGACCAGTATTCTGTTAGTAGATATCAACACCTTGTTGACCAGTATTCTGTTAATAGATATCAACACCTTGTTGACCAGTATTTTGTTAGTAGATATCAACACCTTGTTGACCAGTATTCTGTTAGTAGATATTAACACCTTGTTGACCAGTATTCTGTTAGTAGATATTAACACCTTGTTGACCAGTATTCTGTTAGTAGATATTAACACCTTGTTGACCAGTATTCTGTTAGTTGGATACAGATGACGAAAGATGGTATTGACAATTATATTTTGGTTCACTATTTTGTCTTACGATGATCATGTATACTTTCTAATATTTAGATTATTGTTGAGGCCATTGGTCATCTTTAATAGACCTAATATTATACATTTGACAACTGTGTCACGAAGATTAATAAAAATAAAGATTGACTTATCACCGGTTCTGTAACTAGAGTACCACAATGGGTTGCACTAGTGGAGCAGGAACTGCTTTCCCTTCCGAAGCATCTGGGTTCACCCTCGTTTTAATGGGGTTCGTGGTTCTCGGTCTGTGTAGTTATTTGTCCTTTTGTCTTTTTTCTTTTGGGCATTACATTGCCTGTCCTTCTTTGATTTACGGATTCTGATTACCTCTTTGATATCTTCAAACTTTTCATTTTACTCAGGGAAGTCTATTCTGGCCTTTGTCTTTATTAAACGGCTTTATAAAGTAGTTTTTGCATTCACCAAAACAATGTGTTATTAGGCGACAGTTTGTGATCTTATAACGAACTAGGGGCCGTCGTGGCCATGATCACATAGTAGTTGGATTTACAACTACCTATGCAATCAGTGCCTATCACCACTGATGTTGTGGGGCTCGAATCTAGATCAGGGCGAGGTGTACAACATTATGTGATCAAGTTTGTCAGTAACATGCGACAGGTCGGTGGTTTTCTCCGGGTCCTCCGGTTTCCTCAACCAATAAAACTGAGGACCACGATATAACTGAAATATTGTTGAAAGTGGCGTTTATCACCATCAAGCAAACAAGGAACAAATATAACGAACCAATATTGTTGTAGTTATCGGGGGAAATGGTATATCAAGCCGTATTATTAAGACAAGTCGAGAGAAGTACATGTTTCCGTAAGCATACGTTTCCGTACAGAGCAGTTCCGGTGGATGACGAGGTAGTTTAATATGAGATTTTCTCGACTGCGCTGTACAACTTCCCCTAAAGGATGCAAGTTGGTTATGTGGGAAAAATCATATACACAAATCGTAGATTGCAACAGTGACCACCAACATACTATTATTTTATCTTAAAATTGAATTTATTTTAATTTCTTCGTGTCCTTCTGGATCACCTGATTTCACCGCTGTTGTGTGTGTGTGTGTGTGTGTGTGTGTGTGTGTGTGTGTGTGTGTTTCGTCTAGTTTGTTGTGTAGTGTTTTGTGGATCAGTGTTTGCCTTTTTCTCCTTTTTTCATTTGTTCAATGAATTGTCTGTCCTTTTTAGATTTATGACTTCTGAATAAACCTTTGGAATCTTCAAACTTTTCTTACAGGATGAATATTCCAGTATTTTAGAACTTCTAGATCACGACAGACACCAAATGTTGGCTAAACCTGACAGAACCCTTCAGATCAGATCAGATAACAAAATTACTCAGTGAGTGAGTGTTTGTTCTTTAACATCAAATGGAAAAAATTTCAGCTATATCATGGCGAGCACAAGTTGCATTCAGTGAAATGACAATGATGATATCCGCTTTGTACTTGACCAGCACGTTTAATTGGATCTTTACAGTGCTATTGCACTAAACAACTTCCCGCGGATAGACATGTCGCTCCACTCGGACACATTATCCAGATTCCGAGTGAGCAAGTCTTTGTTCTTAATCATTAAAGCTGTGTGCTTAGAGGGGAAGCAGCAAATACCAATTGTCCTCTCTTTGTTTTACTTTGACCCGACCAAACCATTACACTACTGATGTGGTAACTTATAAGAATTACCTAAGATGCACAAATGATTATAGATTTATTGAGTCATTCGATTAGTCTATTTTAATTTTGTACATAAACTACTCATGTTCATTTTTAATTTTTCATTGAATGTCCAAAAATGAAAAAGATTAAATTTTGAAATATAGTATTTGTGTCTGAATATTTGAAATCTATCGTTGTTTCTGTCTATTTGTTGGTTTATCGTCTGGCGCATCAGTTGGTTTGTGGTCAGGGCTTAGAACATAAGTTGATTTGTTTTCTGGGTTTGGCGCATCAGTTCGCTTGTTGTCTGGGTTTGGCGCACCAGTTTGTTTGTTATCTGGTCGTGGTGCATTAGTTGGTTTATCATCAGGTTTGCCATGTTGTCTCGGTCTGTTTTTACCATTCCTTCCATTTGGTTTTCGGCCATCGCTACCGTCGTTCATTTTCGGTCAAGAAAAACCTGGTCTCTTCATTCTACCCTCTTTATTTGATGGACGAGCAATGGTAATTGAAAACACACATAGTGCAACGAGAAGACACAGAGTGATCCTCATTTTCTGAAAAACAAAAATATGAGGTTAATACATTGTACGTTTGTTTTTTCCGATTCTTAACATCCTGGGGTAGATGTTTCTGGCATATTGAACTCGGGAACAAGCTCAACAACATAATAGAAATGAGGTTTAATGCGTAACGTGCTCAACGCCAATTTCAACAATATTTCAGCTACATTGTATATTATGGCAGTCTAGTTTTATTGGTAGAGGAAACCAGAGAAAAACATCGATTTGTCGTAAGGCGCTGACAAACTTTACCACATAATGTTGTATCGAGTACACCTTGTCATGAGCGGGATTCGAACTCACAACTTTAGTGGTGAAAGGCACTGATTGGATAGGTAGTTGTAAATCCAACTACCATACGATCACGATTACGACAACACTGCAGAAATGAGAGAGGAATGACATAACTGGAGCAACGAATTTTGATTGCCACTTGAAAAGTATTGATAGCTGGGTAAGGACGAAAACAAATAGTCCTTTGTAATGGCTCCAATGCAGCAAATCTTTTTTTAAATCTACAAAAGACGCCCGACACGAGCAGGACGTGTGACACTCTAAACACGCTACCCACTACTGTCTACAGATTATACCCCGACAATATCCATCGAGAAGGGATGATCAGTTAACCTATATGTCTCCAGGGATGTTATACAGAACTGTGTCGAGCGTTTTGAACCGTCACCAATACCCAGCAGGATTAATATGTATTCTACAATTATTGGTAGAAAAGCATCATACCAAATTATTATTGGAATATTATTACTTAGAATCTCGTTCATATCACTTTTAGAGGTCCTTCAAAATTAATTACATGTAATTCGTAATAAACGAAATTCGCTATATATAGCAATTCGATTTAATTATTGTCTTGAACATCTGGGTCATCAGTTTTGTTCGAAAGGAAAATTCGTAATATCACTATTCGCTTTACCATTGGTAACTCGACAAGCTCATTAAACAGTCTAATAATAATAACACCTCTTTCAACAATATTTCAGTTATATGGTGGCGGTCAGTTTTATTGGTGGAGGAAACCGGAGTACCCGGAGAAAAACCACCGACCAGTCACAAGTAACTGACAATGTCAATAGCTTATAAATTGTTTAATAAATTACAGGCATGCATAAAAACCTTATTATTTTTAGATATAAAATATATTTGGAAAAAAAAACAAATGACTGAAAATAAAAGAGAGAAGTATTCTCGAAATAACTTACAGACATGTTTATTTATTTTATTTTGTGAAATAAACATACGATTGATTGATTGATTGATTGGTGATTAACGCCAACTTTGGTAGTATTTCCGCTATATTGTGACAAGAACCTTAGAATTTCTTGCAAGACAAATAAAAAAGAAAGAAAATTTAAAAGTATGAAATCATATATTTAGAATTATGTCGCCTACTAAATAAAAATACAAATTATATGTATTACATTTAAACATATACATTTGCATAAGATACATAAAATGATATCATGATTCAAAATTATTACATTAAGTTATATTACATTATTTACTACATTATAATCTTAATTTATATTAAATTTGCATATTATTATTAATTAATTAATATTTAATTATAAGAACAATTCCTGTTTCATTTATAGATACATCATAGACATAAATAAAGTTTCTAGAGAAGTATTATATAAATATATATAAATAAAATAAAACAATATAAAATAATGCATTACAATTATATTATATATTTTCAATTCATATTAAATAGTTCCTGTTTCATTTATAAATACATTATTATAATATATATATATTTATTTTGTATGTTAGGGGGGTGTCATCTATCTAATCCCACTTTTTAAAAATACATATTCTTGCTAATCTCACTTACAAATAACAATAGATGTTGTTACAGCTAATTTGTTGTTTTTGCAATTAGTATCTAATTAATTATTACCTGTAATTTACCTGTATTCTATGTCAAATATTGCAGAAAAAGCCAAATATTAATAAAATAAATTAGAAATTAGAATGAAACATTTTTTCATATGAATTGAAGTAAAGTATAAAATAAATAGTAAAACATTTATACCTTTGAAAAAAAAAGATGAATCATAAGAATTTCATTTAAAATAATGAATAATACAAATAACAAGCAACACATATAATCTTGGCTTCCTTTATTTTTTATTATCCAAGCCAATACACTTGTTCTCAGTTTCTTTTAAAAAGTGACTATTTCAAGCTAAGTGAGTTCCCAGCTAAGTAAAAAATATCAATAGTCAAATTTTTTCAGTTAGCAATACTTTGCAGTTATGGCTAACGCTCAACTATAAGTAAAGTTTACAACAAACAGACTAGGTACACAGAACCTTTTTCACACAGACTAGGTACACAGAACCTTTTTCACACAGACTAGGTACTCAGAACCTTGTTCAAACAGACTAGGTACTCAGAACCTTTTTCACAACAAACAGACTAGGTACACAGAACCTTTTTCACACAGACTAGGTACTCAGAACCTTGTACAAACAGACTAGGTACACAGAACCTTGTTCACAACAGACTAGGTACTCAGAACCTTTTTCACACAGACTAGGTACACAGAACCTTGTTCAAACAGACTAGGTACACAGAACCTTGTTCACAACAAACAGACTAGGTACTCAGAACCTTTTTCACAGAATAGGTATATAGAACCTTTTTCACACAGACTAGGTACTCAGAACCTTGTACAAACAGACTAGGTACACAGAACCTTGTTCACAACAAACAGACTAGGTACACAGAACCTTTTTCACACACACTAGGTACACAGAACCTTGTTCAAACAGACTAGGTAAACAGAACCTTGTTCACAACAAACAGACTAGGTACTCAGAACCTTTTTCACAACAAACAGACTAAGTACTCAGAACCTTTTTCACACAGACTAGGTATACAGAACCTTTTTCACACAGACTAGGTACTCAGAACCTTGTACAAACAGACAACACAGAACCTTGTTCACAACAAACAGACTAGGTACTCAGAACCTTTTTCACAACAAACAGACTAGGTACACAGAACCTTTTTCACACAGACTAGGTACACAGAACCTTGTTCAAACAGACTAGGTACTCACAACCTTTTTCACACAGACTAGGTACACAGAACCTTGTTCAAACAGACTAGGTACACAGAACCTTGTTCACAACAAACAGACTAGGTACACATAACCTTGTTCACAACAAACAGACTAGGTACTCAGAACCTTTTTCACACAGACTAGGTACACAGAACCTTGTTCACAACAAATAGACTAGGTACACAGAACCTTTTTCACACAGACTAGATACACAGAACCTTGTTCAAACAGACTAGGTACACAGAACCTTGTTCACAACAAACAGACTAGGTACACAGAACCTTTTTCACACAGACTAGGTACACAGAACCTTGTTCAAACAGACTAGGTACACAGAACCTTGTTCACAACAAACAGACTAGGTACTCAGAACCTTTTTCACAACAAACAGACTAGGTACTCAGAACCTTTTCACACAGACTAGGTACACAGAACCTTTTTCACACAGACTAAGTACTCAGAACCTTGTACAAACAGACTAGGTACAGGGAACCTTGTTCACAACAAACAGACTAGGTACACAGAACCTTTTTCACACAGACTAGGTACACAGAACCTTGTACAAACAGACTAGGTACACAGAACCTTGTTCACAACAAACAGACTAGGTACACAGAACCTTTTTCACAACAAACAGACTAAGTACTCAGAACCTTTTTCACACAGACTAGGTATACAGAACCTTTTTCACACAGACTAGGTACTCAGAACCTTGTACAAACAGACTAGGTACACAGAACCTTGTTCACAACAAACAGACTAGGTACTCAGAACCTTTTTCACAACAAACAGACTAGGTACACAGAACCTTTTTCACACAGACTAGGTACACAGAACCTTGTTCAAACAGACTAGGTACTCACAACCTTTTTCACACAGACTAGGTACACAGAACCGTTTTCACACAGACTAGGTACTCAGAACCTTGTACAAACAGACTAGGTACACAGAACCTTGTTCACAACAAACAGACTAGGTACTCAGAACCTTTTTCACAACAAACAGACTAGGTACACAGAACCTTTTTCACACAGACTAGGTACACATAACCTTGTTCAAACAGACTAGGTACTCACAACCTTTTTCACACAGACTAGGTACACAGAACTTTGTTCAAACAGACTAGGTACACAGAAACTTGTTCACAACAAACAGACTAGGTACTAAGAACCTTTTCACAACAAACAGATTAGGTACTCAGAACCTTTTTCACAGAATAGGTACATAGAACCTTTTTCACACAGACTAGGTACTCAGAACCTTGTACAAACAGACTAGGTACAGGGAACCTTGTTCACAACAAACAGACTAGGTACACAGAACCTTTTTCACACAGACTAGGTACACAGAACCTTGTACAAACAGACTAGGTACACAGAACCTTGTTCACAACAAACAGACTAGGTACTTAGAACCTTTTTCACACAGACTAGGTACACAGAACCTTGTTCAAACAGACTAGGTACTCACAACCTTTTTCACACAGACTAGGTACACAGAATCTTTTTCACACAGACTAGGTACTCAGAACCTTGTACAAACAGACTAGGTACACAGAACCTTTTACACAACAAACAGACTAGGTACACAGAACCTTTTTCACACAGACTAGGTACACAGAACCTTGTTCAAACAGACTAGGTACACAGAACCTTGTTCACAACAAACAGACTAGGTACTCAGAGCCTTTTTCACAACAAACAGACTAGGTACTCAGAACCTTTTTCACACAGACTAGGTACATAGAACCTTTTTCACACAGACTAGGTACTCAGAACTTTGTTCAAACAGACTAGGTACACAGAAGAACCCTGTTCACAACAAACAGACTAGGTACACAGAACCTTTTTCACAACAAACAGATTAGGTACTCAGAACCTTTTTCACAGAATAGGTACACAGAACCTTTTTCACACAGACAAGGTACTCAGAACCTTGTACAAACAGCTAGGTACACAGAACCTTGTTCACAACAAACAGACTAGGTACACAGAACCTTTTTCACACAGACTAGGTACACAGAACCTTGTACAAACAGACTAGGTACACAGAACCTTGTTCACAACAAACAGACTAGGTACTTAGAACCTTTTTCACACAGACTAGGTACACAGAACCTTGTTCAAACAGACTAGGTACTCACAACCTTTTTCACACAGACTAGGTACACAGAACCTTTTTCACACAGACTAGGTACTCAGAACCTTGTACAAACAGACTAGGTACACAGAACCTTGTTCACAACAAACAGACTAGGTACACATAACCTTGTTCACAACAAACAGACTAGGTACTCAGAACCTTTTTCACACAGACTAGGTACACAGAACCTTGTTCACAACAAACAGACTAGGTACACAG
Source organism: Bathymodiolus brooksi (assembly GCA_963680875.1). Lineage (NCBI taxonomy): Eukaryota > Metazoa > Mollusca > Bivalvia > Mytilida > Modiolidae > Bathymodiolus > Bathymodiolus brooksi. The sequence goes on from OY804586.1 coordinate 100,714,050, forward strand.
AACCTTTTTCACACAGACTAGGTACACAGAACCTTGTTCAAATAGACTAGGTACACAGAACCTTGTTCACAACAAACAGACTAGGTACACAGAACCTTTTTCACACAGACTAGGTACACAGAACCTTGTTCAAACAGACTAGGTACACAGAACCTTGTTCACAACAAACAGACTAGGTACTCAGAACCTTTTCACACAGACTAGGTACACAGAACCTTTTTCACACAGACTAGGTACTCAGAACCTTGTACAAACAGACTAGGTACAGGGAACCTTGTTCACAACAAACAGACTAGGTACTCAGAACCTTTTTCACAGCAAACAGACTAGGTACACAGAACCTTTTTGACACAGATTAGGTACACAGAACCTTTTTCACACAGACTAGGTACTCAGAACCTTGTACAAACAGACTAGGTACACAGAACCTTGTTCACAACAAACAGACTAGGTACACAAAACCTTTTTCACACAGACTAGGCACACAGAACCTTGTTCAAACAGACTAGGTACACAGAACCTTGTTCACAACAAACAGACTAGGTACACATAACCTTTTTCACACAGACTAGGTACTCAGAACCTTGTTCACACAGACTAGGTACTCAGAACCTTGTTCACACAGACTAGGTACACAGAACCTTGTACACACAGACTAGGTACTCAGAACCTTTTTTACAACAAACAGACTAGGTACACAGAACCTTTTTCACACAGACTAGGTACACAGAACCTTGTTCAAACAGACTAGGTACTCACAACATTTTTCACACAGACTAGGTACACAGAACCTTGTTCAAACAGACTAGGTACACAGAACCTTGTTCACAACAAACAGACTAGGTACACATAACCTTGTTCACAACAAACAGACTAGGTACTCAGAACCTTTTTCACACAGAATAGGTACACAGAACCTTGTTCACAACAAACAGACTAGGTACACAGAACCTTTTTCACACAGACTAGGTACACAGAACCTTGTTCAAACAGTCTAGGTACACAGAACCTTGTTCACAACAAACAGACTAGGTACACAGAACCCTTTTCACACAGACTAGGTACACAGAACCTTCTTCAAACAGACTAGGTACACAGAACCTTGTTCACAACAAACAGACTAGGTACTCAGAACCTTTTTCACAACAAACAGACTAGGTACTCAGAACTTTTTTCACACAGACTAGGTACACAGAACCTTTTTCACACAGACTAGGTACTCAGAACCTTGTACAAACAGACTAGGTACAGGGAACCTTGTTCACAACAAACAGACTAGGTACTCAGAACCTTTTTCACAGCAAACAGACTAGGTACACAGAACCTTTTTGACACAGACTAGGTACACAGAACCTTTTTCACACAGACTAGGTACTCAGAACCTTGTACAAACAGACTAGGTACACAGAACCTTGTTCACAACAAACAGACTAGGTACACAACACCTTTTTCACACAGACTAGGTACACAGAACCTTGTACAAACAGACTAGGTACACAGAACCTTGTTCACAACAAACAGACTAGGTACTCAGAACCTTTTTCACACAGACTAGGCACACAGAACCTTGTTCAAACAGACTAGGTACACAGAACCTTGTTCACAACAAACAGACTAGGTACACAGAACCTTTTTCACACAGACTAGGTACTCAGAACCTTGTTCACACAGACTAGGTACCCAGAACCTTGTTCAAACAGACTAGGTACGCAGAACCTTGTATACAATGAACAGAAGGGGAGATAGAGTATACTGGAAATGTTCCACCAGCAACTGTTCATTAGCTATAAACAGTAGATTAAAATAAAAATTATAATTTACTATATTCTTTAAGCAATCTAGACACACACAAGTTTACCTGAAGTTAATGAGTTATTGTTCATATACCCTAATCCGAATGTTTGCACATTGTTTATACAATAATTCCAATTATTCCCACTTGAAATTTTAGATTTCTCTAATGAATTTAAAAAAAAAGTGGGATTAGGTGGAATAAAAACCGAGGGGTATCGATTTTGTCTCTTTCTTCCATTTTTATATTTGATTTTGGAACTGTTCCGACAGTGAACTATTTTTATGAATAAATTTTCCAGACAAGTATTCAAGAGTTAACTTACGCACATTCATTTTATTTCATGAAATAACATACATTTTATTTCCATATTTCGTTTATTGTTTCTGATTGGCTAAGAAATATTTTTGATTGCATTCGAAATTTTTGAACTTCGAAATAAGCAGAACTTAAATACTGGTTTCCCATTTCTCATTGACTAAAATTGGGAAAATGGTCATTTCGTTTTCGAATTACACAAAAATAAATTTACGCTGGTCGAGAATAAATTTTCGATCACAAAATAATTTTCGATTTTGATGTACATATTCGATTCCGATTTTTTGCCAGGCCTTCTCTCTCAGCTAGACTTTTACAGCGCTAGCTCACTTGAACGCATTATTCAGACAACAATCTAAAATGCTATTACTTTTGAACCCTTCTTATTCCCTAGTTTGACCCAACTGGTAATAGAACCCACAATCTAACACAAGCGAGCCGGGTACGCTAACTATTACACCAATGCGGCGGTCCACTATTGCTGAAACATTACTAATATTTACAAATATGGTAAAACACCAATCGACCAATCTATGATCAGCAATTGCAATCGAACAATACTTAACAATTATATTCGTAACATGTATGCATTCTTTTCCTTTGATCTCTTTATGGTTTATATCCCAGAATGTAAGTAACAGCTAAGAACTATGAAATAATACACGCAGATACGAGATATTGCATACTTTAGATATTGGCTGTTGCTTTGTTGTTTTCTAGTGACACACTTTATTCGATTTTTCTTTAATAGATTTTTGAGCTTTTCCGACAGTGCTTTATTTTATTTATTTATTTTTTATTTTATTTTCTTTACTAGAAAGAACAAGATATACAAAATATACAGGCCTACCTTATTTGTTGTGGAAGCCTCTCTTTTTCTTACAGTACCCCTTTCTTGGGATACCCCCTGTATTTATACCGTCAGTTTACAGACGTCTTGTGACTTGGTGTATTTTTACCGTCAATTAAAGGACGTCTTGTGATTATTGATGTATTCAATCTAACGCCGCCAGAGTCACGATTTCTTTAGTTAAGCTAGTTTTTAAATACTTCCCGTTTGTCCCGATCCTCACGATCTCGTTCATCAACCTTGTATTATGTTAATACGGACTCTAAAAGATACTTCTAAACAATATTCAAAATACATTGGTATGCCAAATTATATAACCGTCATGCTTGTATGCATAATATTTAGAGCTGGCAAAACGAGGCATTTCTTGCTAACCTGATGGAATGCTACCTACCCAGGTTTTGATTGCTTACATTAAATCATTGTCTGTACGTCATTGGGATATTTGAAAGGACAATGATAAGCGAATGCATAATAACAACTTTAATATCGTGCAAATACTCGTTCGATCGAAAAATATATATATATAGATATCATTTCTTTTTCTGCTCACTTTCCAACGGCAGGATTATTTCAGAATTTCTATATATAAATAAAGGGTTATAAAATTATAATATCAAATTGATTGATTGATTAAGAAATAAATCATGGAAGCCAGAATGTGTTGGGAGTTTTAACATGGATTGGCGGATATTAGTATTTCATCCCCAGCCAGAAGCGAGGGATAAAATTTACTAATATCCGCCAATCCATGTTAAAACTTAAAACACATTCTGGCTTCCATGATTTATTTCGATTCTGATATGTCTAAGAGTACAAATACGGTAGTATGCTTTGATTGGAAGACGGTAATTTATATTTACGCTTGCGGAAAATTTCGCACACAATTTATGCTGCCAATAGTGCGAATGAGATTATATCATCGATAAATCGCTCGTTTGTCTACAAAGCGAAAGAAGGACGTCATCTTAGAATTTATGTTTTACGCCAAATTTATGTCGTGCCGAGAACAAATTTTCTAAATTAATTTCCCCATGCAACTACAAGACCATTAGAAATAAAGCATATTTATATATAGGTTAGATTTGGTTTATGGTGTTTAACGCCACTTTCAACAATATTTCAGTTTTAACGTGTCGGTCAGTTTTATTGGTGGAGGAAACCGGAGAACTCGGAAAAAACTGACTGACAAACTTGATCACATAATCATATTTATATATATATAAAATCACGTTAGATATACAAATAATAATGTCAATTATGGTTTTACATGGTTCAAATCAATTGAATTACAATGTAGAAAAAACGTTCTCTCCTAAAATGTATATGTATATATTCTCCTCGTGGGGTTCTGCGGTATAGAAATAGGGACCGTTGTATGAAAAAAATCCAACATGGATGACGATATTAGTTGTTGGATCAAATGTGTTCTTTATAAGAAAATGCAAGGAGGATTTTTGCAAATTATTAGCTGAAATTGTCCTTTTGTTTTTAAACGCACTTCTGACCACAGATTAAACACTATTAAAGTAGGCTCACGCACTAATGCTCACCTTAAGTGTCAAAACTTCTAGAGATTGCGTTCACTGGTCAGTTCGTTTTTGTTGTCCTGCCAGATTAAATTTGATAGATACGATTTAGCTGGACAGGTGAAACCAGATGGTACCTTGGTAGGATCTTGTATCATCAACTGGAATGGGGTAGGGGTGCAGGTCCTACGAAATGATTATCTGCTTGTTGTGCAAGAGGATTGAAATGCACAACTTTTCTTTAGGGTGGGAGGAAAATGAATGCATTGTTTTTCGCGATTCCAATATTTCAGTTATATCGTGGTGGTCAGTTTTATCCGTGGAGGAAACCGGAGTACCCGTACTATACTATTGCAAGACTCTGACCAACTTTATCACATAATTTTGTATTGAGAATACCTCGACTGAGCGGGATTCGAACTCACAATGTTAGTGCTTATAGGCACTGATTGCATAAGTAGTTGTAAATCAAACTACCATCCGATCACGACCATGACGTATATCCGGAACCTAAATTAAAGTGATAACTGCACACGTTAAATTTTAGTCAGGTGATTCAAATCACATCTAGTATTAAGTAAGTACATATTTAATGTATTTCTAACATTTACAGCATTTTTCATATTATAAGAAAATCAAAGATTTACATTCAAGCGCTAAAAATTGATACCGGGCGTCGGTGACGATTTTCAGGGCTTATCCCACATAGCTTACCCGCACGTATCCAGGTGATACATGTATAGGGTCTAGCACTCGTAAGATACTGTGTAAGATAGAAAAATGTTGTTCACCTAAATTGACGGACTACTTTATCCAAGGGGTGAATAAAGAGGATGACCTCTTGTTGGGGGAATAGGGGGGGGGGGGGGTGGACTGTCAATTTATAATACTGAAGTCCTGACCGTGGATCATAGTGCGTGCCGTATTTGTGGTGACTCATGCTCTGGACAGCTGTATTAAAGACTACTTTTGTAGGTTTTAAAATGGCGAATTGTCTGCCAGAGTGCTTTAAAGGACTATTTCTACGTTCCTACCCAATTTTTCATACTTTTAAAGTGGCAGACAAAAGTCGGTGTCATGGTTGTCATGATCATAACCTGACCCACGTTAATAGAAGTGAAATACGGACCACGGAGAGACTTTATGAAAATTTAATGGACTGGCAAAAAGTATGGATGTTGCCCCTAGATTGACCAGAAGACACACCAACACAACAAATTATGAATATGAAACAAAACAAAAAATAGATGATGGTGTCCTCTTTGTACTAGACCAACACGCTTACTGAGATTTTATAGTGCTAGCTCACTGAAACAATAACAACAGTCCGCAGGTAGACAAGACATGTCGTCCTACTGAAACAACAACAACAAAAGTCCTCAGGTAGACATGTCGTCCTACTGGGGCACATTGTCCTAATTCCGAGCAAACCAATTAGTACTAAAGAAAATATGTTAATCTAGTCTTGAACTTCATCAATTAATAGAAACTGCTTTTAAGTAAAATGTTCCCTGTAATTATATACTCTCTAATTACCAGTTATAGTCAATCCATTAAAGCTAACATTTAAAGAAAAACATGCAGCTCTCTAAAAACCGCATTGGTAATGTATTGGGTAGGAACGTCGTCTCGGGTACATTCGATCGTGGGTTTGATCAAGCCACAGACTATAAAATTTGTATATCCCGATTCTCTGCTAAGCAAGCAGCATTAAGGAGAAAGAGCAAAGACTGAGCGGGTCGAAATCAGGATAATATGTCATGGTAGAGCGAAATGTCTACCCGCGGACTGTTCTTGCTCGAGTGAACTAGCACTGAAAATCCCAGAAAGCACGTTGGTCCGGGTGGCTCTTGTCCGGAGGCCTTTGTCCTGTTTCCCATAAATAAATAAATATACAATTATATGTATTTGTTGCTTCTCCGCGAAGGACACAACATCATTAAGGAGAAATTCCAAAAACTGGATCGCTCGAAATCAGAATAATTTGTAAAACAAATCACAGAAACAGTTGTAAAATTAGGGCCTAACAGATATATACATTACCGCTCACTGTCCTGACTTTGTACATGTGCAAGAAGTGTGTTGGAGTGAAGGATAAATAAGAACGTTTATCAAGTACTTTCTTACCATCAGTGACGCCCGACACTTTCGATATTTGAAACTGATGCAATACAGGGGCAATCGTGGTCGAGAACGTATGGTAGTTGGATTTACAACTACCTGTACAATCGGTGACTATTACCACTAAAGTTGTGAGTTCGAATCCCTCCCATGTCGAGGTGTACTCAATTCAACATAATGTGATAAAGGTTGTAGGTGACTTGCGGCAAGTTGGTGGTTTTTTCCGTGCACTCCGGTTTCCTCCACCAACAAAACTATTGATATGACTGAAATATTGTTGAAATTTGTGTTTAACACCATTACTCTAGTCCTGAAAAGATACAAAAAATAGTTCCACTTTGTTTCACGGATGTTGACATACTTGTAGCTTAGACTCTTTGGAAAAAACACATTTTTGTTTCAGTGGGGGTAACGATATTTGACAACCACTTTCAACAACCGGACAATAGACACTTAGAAAATTATAACAGAAAGTTGTGTTACGGTCAGGGATCGATATCACAACAACCGCATAGGTGATGTAATGGTTAGCTGTAGATTTCGGATTCGAGCTCAAACCCAAGACTATTACATTTGCTATTTGCTGCCTCTCGCTATGCACTCATGGCTAAAAAGTAAGAGCAAAGACTGGTTGGCTCGGAATCAGAATAAAGTGGAGCGATATAGCTAACCTTCTATTGTTGTTTCAGCTAGCTAGTACTATAGACATCAGACTAAGTTGTGTTGGTCCAGTACAAAGTGGACATCGTTATCATCATCACATCAACATGTAAATTGTTCTCTACATGATACAGCTGGAAAATAATCACTCATAAATTTAGTGCAGATGCAAAAATACAAGCACATTTTTGTTTCTGCCCCAACCAAGGCCTGGATTTTCAACGCCATAATATAACGTGGTCTTTTTAGTGTTCAATGATTTGAGATGAGGGAAGACAACCACTGTTTAAACTTTCATAAAACATTCGCGTAATATTGTATAGCGTAGATTAATTTCACTTAGGGCCCGGGTGGCTCAATGAGTTGGATTACCTAGCAACTCATACAAACCTATCACAAATACGGCGTGGGTTCGCACCCGGCTGTGTACATTACAAAAAAGGGTGCACTCGACTCGCAACTGCATGTGATAAAGTTTACCAGTTGCTTGCCCTTGGTCAGTGGTTCTCTCCGGGTACTCCGGCTTCTTCCACCACTAAAACTGGTCGCCATGATATAGATGAAATATTGCTGACAGTGGCGTTAAAACACCCCAAACAAATAAAATCTAATTTCTCTTAGCAATTGTATGCCGAACAATTCCACAATTACAGTACTAATGATTAAAGCAGGTAAAATGTTTCCCATTTTTACAGCGACGAGGAAATGTCTTCTACTCACAGTAATTCGTTACAACCACAGTTTACTGTACTTAGATAATTCAGCATAAGCAACTTTAATTCTATGTATGTTGCCAGATATAGTTATGCTGGTAAGAAATTTCAGATGATGTTAGCGTATTTTAGCTATCTTGATTTGGGCCTTCATCTTAAGTGGTCGCAAAAATTTATAAAAGTATTTGTTTTTCAAATGTTTTGACTACTGATATAGGTTAATCCAGTTAAGGGACCGACCATTTAACTTGAAGGGGGGTTATGGTTTTTTGTTTCGTTCAGAAATGAATTTTTTTTCCAGAATTTAACATTAGGTTATATGACAAAAACTGTGAATCAGATTATTTTTTTTTCCTCCACCAAAATCAGAATATTTTTTTCCGCAACATTGGGAATCAGAATATATTTTTAGAAAAAAACCCATACCCCCCCCCCCCCCCCCCCCCTTCAAGTTAAATGGTCGTTCCCTAATCCGTGTGCAGTAAATAAGATACGTGTAGTTCTCTTACTTGCAACATATGAAGCCGAGGTAGAGAAATAGGACATGGTTTCTCAGCTGGGGGTACAACTCTTTCTAAAGGTGTGTATGTGTGGAAAAAAACAAATACGAGAAGAAAATAAGTGTTTACATGGTCTTTGCACACAAAGGACAATTTGCAGTCCCTTGCAACAATGGAAGCCAACATATCAGAATTCTTATTTCTTCGTTACCTTCCGAAGTGCATGATTTCACAGCGTTTTTTCTGTATCTTTCTTCTGTTTGTTGTGTAGTGTTTTGCCTTTTTCTCCTTTTTTCATTTGTTCAAAGAATTTTCTGCCCTTTTTAGATTTATGGCTTCTGACTTTTCTTATTTTAGCATAACACTTCTAGACCACGACAGACACTCAGATTGGGTAAATCTGACATCCACCATCAGATCAGAAAACACAATTCCTTAGTTAGTGAGTGAGTGAGTGTTTGTTCTTTAACGCTAAATGGGCAATTTTTCAGCTATACCATGGCGAGAACAATTTAAATTTAATGAAATGATGATGATATCCGCTTCGTACTAGGCCTACACGGTTGATTGGATCGTTACAGCGCTAGCTCACTAAAATAGACATGTCGCTATTCGCGAACACATTATCCTGATTCTGAGTGAACCAGTTTTTGCTCTTGCTGCTTAAATCTGTATTCTTAGCGGAGATGCAACAAATATCAATTCTACAGTCTTTGATTTGACCCAACCAGATCTCTAACCCACAATCTATAGCACTTTGGGCGAGCAGGCTCACCATTACACCACTGATGTGGTAACTTATAAGAATTACTTAAGATGTACAAATAATGATATATGTATTGAGTCATTTTAATGGTCTATTTTAATTTTATGTATAAACATGTTTATTTTTAATTTTCAATGAATGTCTAAAAGTAAATGAAATTAAGATTTGAAATATGATATTTGTGTCTGTATATTTGAAGCTTATCGTTGTTTCTATCTATTGATTGGATTATGGGCTGTTCATTTTCGGTCTGTTTTCTGGGTCTGGGACATCAGTTGGTCTGTTTTCTGGGTTTGGCGCATCAGTTGGTTTGTCGTTTGGATTTGGCGCATCCGTTGGTTTATCATCAGGTTTTGTTTTGCCATCTTTTCTCGGCCTGTCTTTACCATTCCTTCTATTTTGTCTTCGGCCATCGTTACCGTCGTTCATTTTCGGTCTGTTTTCTGGGTTTGGCGCATCAGTTGGTTTGTCGTTTGGATTTGGCGCATCCGTTGGTTTATCATCAGGTTTTGTTTTGCCATCTTTTCTCGGCCTGTCTTTACAATTCCTTCTATTTTGTCTTCGGCCATCGTTACCGTCGTTCATTTTCGGTCTGTTTTCTGGGTTTGGCGCATCAGTTGGTTTGTCGTTTGGATTTGGCGCATCCGTTGGTTTATCATCAGGTTTTGTTTTGCCATCTTTTCTCGGCCTGTCTTTACCATTCCTTCTATTTTGTCTTCGGCCATCGTTACTATCGTTCATTGTCGGTCCAGAAAAACCTGGTTTCTTCATTCTACCCTCTTTATTTGATGGACGAGCCATGGTAATTGACAACACACATAGAGCAACGAGAAGGCACAGAGCGATCCTCATTTTCTGAAAAACAAAAATATGAGGTTAATACGTTTGTTTTTCCAATTCTTAACATCCTGGGGTAGATGTTTCTGCCATATTGAACTCGGGAACAAGTTCAACAACATAACAGAAATGAGGTTTAATGTCTAACGTGCCAGGGATGGTATACAGCACTGTGTGTCGAGCATTTTGAACCGTCACCAATACCCAGCAGGGTTAATATGTATTCTACAATTGTTGGTAAATAAGCATCATACCAAATTATTATTGAAATATTATTACTTAGAATGTTGTTCATTATATATTATCAGCCTTAAAATGGGAGACACAGACCTTTTAAATGTCATTGTACGATGTTGCATTTATTTGACGACCTATGATTGGATAAAATCATTCCTTTAAATAACGATAGAAAGGAGAGCCATATATGGAAATCTAGAGAATAAGATTAATACGCTTTACCTGGCCAGGAGAAAATTTCATTCATAAGAATAACGCGCAGTAACGAAATGATGCAGACGGGAAATTACAGAAGGTCAGTGGGCGGTGCTTAACTTTGTGTAGTGACCATTACGTCTTTAGCCTTAGAATTCCATTCATAAAAATAACGATGCAGACGATAGATAGACTTGCAGTTACGAAACGATGCAGACGGAAAATTACAGGTCAGTGGGCGGTGCTTAATTTTGTGTAGTGACCATTACGTCTTTAGCCTTAGAACTTCCAAGAAAGTCCGTCAAACATAGTTCGTGGAAAAAACTTAGCTACTGTTTCAAGTCATAGATCAGCAACAACGTACACAAATATTCTAAGCTCCTGTGACCGTCTATCGTTATTTGGACGGTCAGTAAATAGTTGAAGGGTTCGAGCTAGCGCTCACCCTTCAACAATTTACTGACCGTCCAAATAACGATAGACGGTCACTAGGGAGCTTAGAACTTATAATGTCTCCCATTTTAAGGCTGAAAATATTTTTGTGCGAACTTGATTGCATAAAATTGTATTGTTTTGTGTGCTAAACCCAATGCGTTGACCGATATAAGTTGATCTGTGTGTTTATTGATTGTTTGTGTAGCTATCAATAAAAGAATTTGTTTAACTGCTTGGAGGCGTGGCTAATTACTATAAACTTCATTCATATCTACGGCTTTTAAAAGATTTTTCCATCCTACAACATATTTTCTGTATATACATCGGCTGTTAAAATGCCGACTATTGCCAATGAAAAGATCTCATTTGAGGTCAAGTTCGTGCAAATCACTTTCAGGGGTCCTTCAAAATTAATTACATGTAGTTCGTAATAAACGAAATTCGCTATGCATAGCAATTCGATTTAATTATTGTCTTGAACATCTGGGTCACCAGTTTTGTTCGAAAGGAAAATTCGTAATATCACTATTCGTTTTACCATTGTTTACTCGACAAGCTAATTAATCAGTCTAATAATAAAAACGCCTCTTTCAACAATATTTCAGTTATATCGTGGCGGTCAGTTTTATTGATGGAGGGAACCGGAGTACCCGGAGAAAATCCACCGACCAGTCGCAAGTCACTGACAATGTCAATAGCTTATAAATTGTTTAAAAAATTACAGGCATGCATAAAAACCTTATTATTTTTAGATTTAAAATATATTTATATTAAGAAAAAATAAAAGAGAGAAGTATTCTCGAAATAACTTACAGACATGTTTATTTATTTTATTTTGTGAAATAAACATACGATTGATTGATTGGTGATTAACGCCAACGTTGGTAATATTTCAGCTATATTGTGGAAGACCCTTAGGAGTCCTTGTAAGACAAATAAAAAAAAAGAAAATTTTAAAGTATGAAATCATATATTTAGAATTATGTCGCCTACGAAATAAAAATACGAATTATATGTATTACATTTAAACATATACATTTGCATAAGATACATAAAATAATATCAGGATTCAAATTTATTACATTAAGTTATATTACATTATTTACTACATTATAATCTTAATTGATATTAAATTTGCATATTATTATTAATTAATTAATATTTAATTATAAGAACAGTTCCTGTTTCATTTATATAGATATTATAGACATAAATAAAGTTTCTAGAGAAGTATTATATAAATATATATAAATAAAATAAAACAATCTAAAATAATGCATTACAATTATATTATATTTGTTCAATTAATATTAAATTTGCATATTATTATTAAATAATTAAATAGTTCCTGTTTCATTTATAAATACATTATTATAATATATATTTATTTTGTATGTTAGGGGTATCGATTTTGTCTCTTTCTTCCATTTTGATATTTGATTTTGGAACTGTTCAGACAGTGAACTATCATTAGGAATAAATTTTCCAGAGAAGTATTCAAGAGTTAAATTACGCACATTCATTTTATTTCATGAAATAAAATAGATTTTATTATGTATTGCATATAAATAAATAAAATGATCCATTGTCCTCTTGCAATTAACAATTCAAGACATGTTTATTTTTAAGCAGAGTGGCTATTTGCGTTTTTTTTATTTCCATATTTCGTTTATTGTTTCTGATTGGCTAAGAAATATTTTTGATTGCATTCGGAATTTTTGAACTTCGAAATAAGCAGAACTTAAATACTGGTTTCCCATTTCTCATTGGCTAAAATTGGGAAAATGGTCATTTCGTTTTCGAATTACACAAAAATAAATTTACGCTGGTCGAGAATCAATTTACAATCATAAAATAATTTTCGATTTTGATATAAATGTTCGATTCGTTTTTTGCAAAGCCATCTCTCTCAGCTAGACTTTTATAACGCTAGCTCAATTGAACGCATTATTCAGACACCAAAGCTAAACTGCTATTACTTTTGAACACTTCTTATGTAGCGGTGAAGCAGCAGAAACCAATTCAATAGTCCCTAGTTTGACCCAACAGGTAATAGAACCAACAATCTACCACAAACTAGCCGGGTACGCTAACTATTACACCAATGCGGCAGTCCACTATTGCTGAAACTTTACTAATATTTACAAATATGGTAAAACACCAATCGACCAATCTATGATCAGCAATTGCAATCGAACAATACTTAACAATTATATTCGTAACATGTATGCATTCTTTTCCTTTGATCTTTTTATGGTTTATATACCAGAATGTAAGTAACAGCTAAGAACTATGAAATAATACACGCAGATACGAGATATTGCATACTTTAAATATTGGTTGTAGCTTTGTTGTTTTCTAGTGACTCTCTTTATTCGATTTTTCTTTAATAGATTTTTGAGCTTTTCCGACAGTGCTTTACTTTATTTATTTATTTTTTATTTTATTTTCTTTACTAGAAAGAGCAAGATAAAAAATATACAGACATACCTTATTTGTTGTGGAAACCTCTCTTTGTCTTACTGTACCCCTTTCTTGGGATACCCCCTGTATTTATACCGTCAGTTTACAGACGTCTTGTGACTTGGTGTATTTTTACCGTCAATTAAAGGCGTCTTGTAATTATTGATGTATTAAATCTAACGCCACCAGAGTCACGATTTCTTTAGTTAAGCTAGTTTTTAAATACCCCCGTTTGTTCCGATCCTCACGATCTCGTTCACCAACCTTGTATTATGTTAATACTGTTTAGTTTAATAATATTTTATTGTACATAAACAACAGGATTGGACAGCAAGTTATACCAACTGGTATGAAGTCCTCTCCTTATAAATTATACACATGAATTAATGACAGCAAAACAAAACAGACAATAGACATTTAATTTAATAGCCAAATTATACAACCGTCATGTTTGTATGCATAATATTTAGAGGTGACAAAACGAGACATTTCTTGTAAAGCTGATGGAATGCTACCCAGGTTTTGATTGCTTACATTAAATCATTGTCTGTACGTTATTGGGATATTTGAAAGGACAATGTTAAGCGAATGCATAATAACAACTTTAATATCGTGCAAATACTCGTTCGATCGAAAAAAAAAATAGATATCATTTCTTTTTCTGCACACTTTCCAACAGCAAAATTATTTCAGAATTTCTATATATAAATAAAGGGTTATAAAACTATAATATAAAATTGATTGATTGATTAAGATATAAATCATCGAGGCCAGAATGTGTTGGGAGTCTTAACATGGATTGGCGGATATTAGTATTTTATCCCGAGCCAGAAGCGAGGGATAATATTTACTAATATCCGCTAATCCATGTTAAAACTTTAAATACATTCTGGCTTCCATGATTTATTTCGATTCTGATATGTCTAAGAGTAGAAATACGGTAGTATACTTTGATTGGAAGACGGTAATTTATATTTACGTTTGCGGAAAATGTCGTACACAATTTATGCTGCCAATGGAAAAGTCAGTCAAATTCACCGGCGCATGTGCGAATGAGCTGATACCATCAATAAATCGCTCGTTTGTCTACAATGCGAAAGAAGGACGTCATCTTAGAATTTATGTTTTACGCCAAATTTATGTCGTGGCGAGAACAAATTTTCTAAATTAATTTCCCCATGCAACTACAAGACCATTAGAAATAAAATATATTTATATATAGGTTAGGTTTGGTTTATGGTGTCTAACGCCACTTTCAACAATATTTCAGTTATAACGTATCGGTCAGTTTTATTGTTGGAGGAAACCGGAGAACCCGGAAAAAACAAACCGACAAACGTGATCACATAATCATATTTATATATTAAAAACAATCGCATTAGATGAACAAATAATAATGTCAATTATGGTTTTACATGGTTCAAATCAACTGAATTACAATGTAGAAAATAAAAAAAACGTTCTCTCCTAAAATGTATATATGTATATATTCTCCTCATGGAGTTCTGCGGTATAGAAATAGGGACCGTTGTATGAAAAAATCTAACATGGGTGACGATATTGGTTGTTGGGTCCAATCTGTTCTTTATAAGAAAATGCAAGGAGGATTTTTGCAAGTTATTAGCTGAAATTGTCCTTTTTTTTTAACGCACTTCCGACCACAGACTATTAAAGTATGCTCATGCACCAATGCTCACCTTAAGTGTCAAACTACCATACGATCACGACCACGACGTATATCCGGAACCTAAATTAAAGTGATAATTGCACACGTTAAATTTTAGTCACGTGATTCAAATCACATCTAGTATTAACAAGTACATATTTAATGTATTTCTTACATTTACAGCATTTTTCATATTATAATAAAATCAAAGATTTACATTCAAGCGCTAAAAATTGATACCGGGCGTCGGTGACGATTTTCAGGGCTTATCCCACATAGCTTACCCGCACGTACCCAGGTGATAGATATATAGGATCTAGGACTCGTAAGATACTGTGTAAGATAGAAAAATCTTTTTCACCTAAATTAACGGACTACTTTATCCAAGGGGCGAGAAAAGAGGATAACCTCTTGTTGGGGGAATAGGGGGCGGGGCTGTCAATTTATAGCACGGAAGTCCTGACCATGGATCATAGCTGGTGGCGTGTTTGGGGTGACCAATGCTCTGAACAGCTGTATTAAAGACTACTTTTGTAGGTTTTAAAATGGCGAATTGTCTGCCAGAGTGCTTTCAAAGGCTAATTCTACGTTCCTACCCAATTTTTCATACTATTAAAGTGGCAGACAAAAGTCGGTGTCATGGTTGTCATGATGATAACCTGACCCACGTAAATAGAAGTGAAATACGGACCACGAGAGACCTTATGAAAATTAGGTTTGATGTATTCAATGGACTGGCAAAAAGTGGGGACTGTCCAAAAGTATGGATGTTGACCCTGGATTGACCAGAACACACACCCACTCAACAAATTATGAATATGAAACAAAACAAAAAATAGATGATGGTGTCCTCTTTGTACTAGACCAACACGCTTACTGTGATTATATAGTGCTAGCTCACTGAGACAATAACAACAGTCCGCAGGTAGACATGTCGTTCTACTGAAACAACAACAACAGTCCACAGGTAGACGTGTCGTCCCACTGGGGCACATTATCATGATTTCGAGCAAACCAATTAGTACTAAAGAAAATATTTGTTAATCTAGTCTTGAACTTCATCAATTGATAGAAACTGTTTTTAAGTAAAATATTCCCTGTATTATATGCTCTCTAATTACCAGTTATAGTCAATCATTAAAGCTAACATTTAAAAAAAACCCATGCAACTCTCTAGAATCCGCATTGGTAATGTAGTGAGTAGGAACGTCGTCTCTGATACAGTCGATCGTGGGTTTGATCAAGCTACGGACAATACAATTTGTATATCCCGATTCTCTGTTAAGCAAGCAGCATTAAGGAGAAAGAGCAAAGACTGGTTGGGTCTAAATCAGGATAATGTGTCAGGGTAGAGCGAAATGTCTATCCGCGGACTGTTCATTTTCGAGTGAACTAGCACTGAAAATCCCAGAAAGCGCGTTGGTCCGGGTGACTGTTGTCCGGAGGCCTTTGTCCTGTTCCCCATAAATAAATAAATATATTATTATATGTATTTGTTGCTTCTCCGCGAAGGACACAACATCATTAAGGAGAAAGTCCAAAAACTGGTTCGCTCGAAATCAGAATAATTTGAAAAAATAAATCACAAAAACAGTTGTAAAATTGATACCCCTAGGCCTTAATACACATATACATTACCGCTCACTGTCTTGACTTTGTATATGTGCAAGAAGTGTGTTGGAGTGAAGGATAAATAAGAACGTTTATCAAGTACTTTTTTTACCATCAGTGATGCCAGACACTTTCGATATTTGAAACTGATGCCATACCATCGTGGTCGAGAACGTATGGTAGTTGGATTTACAACTACCTATACAATCGGTGACTATTACCACTAAAGTTGTGAGTTCGAATCCCTCTCATGGCGAAGTGTACTCAATTCAACATAATGTGATAAATATTGTAGGTGACTTGCGGCAGGTCGGTGGTTTTTTCGGTACACTCCGGTTTCCTCCACCAACAAAACTGATCGCCATGATATAACTGAAATATTGTTGAAATTTGTGTTCAACACCATTACTCTAGTCCTGAAAAGATACAAAAAATAATTCCACTTTGCTTCACGGATGTTGACATACATGTAGCTTAGACTCTTTCGAAAAAAACAATTTTTGTTTCAGTGGGGGTAACAATATTTGACAACCACTTTCAACAATATTTCTGTCACATACTGGCAGTCAGTTTGCTCGGTACAGGAAACCGGACAATAGAGACTTAGAAATTTATAACAGAAAGTTGTGTCACGGTCAGGGATCGATATCACAACAACCGCATAGGTGATGTAATGGTTAGCTGTAGATTTCGGATTCGAGCTCAAACCACAGGACTATTACATTTGCTATTTGCTGCCTCTCGCTATGCACTCAGGGCTAAAGAGTAAGAGCAAAGACTAGTTGGCTCGGAATCAGAATAAAGTGGAGCGATATAGCTAACCGTCTACTGTTGTTTCAGCTAGCTAGCACTATAAACATCAGACTAAGTGTGTTGGTCCAGTAGCGTGTTGGTCCAGTACAAAGTGGACATCATTATCATCATCACATCAACATGTAAATTGTTCTCTACATGATACAGCTGAAAAATGCGTTATCAAATGATCACTCATAAATTTAGTGCAGATGCAAAAATACAAACACATTTTTGTTTCTGCCCCAACCAAGGCCTGGATTTCCAACGCCATAATATATCGTGGTCATTTTGGTGTTCAATGATTTGAGATGAGGGAAGACAACCACTGTTTAAACTTTCATAAAACATTCCGTGTAATATTGTATAGCGTAGATTAATTTCACTTAGGGCCCGGGTGGCTCAATGAGTTAGGTAGTTGGATTACCTAGCAACTCATACAAACCTATCACAAATACGGCGTGGGTTCACACCCGGCTGTGTACATTACAAAAAAGGGTGCATTCGACTCGCAACTGCATGTGATAAAGTTTACCAGTTGCTTGCCCTTGGTCAGTGGTTCTCTCCGGGTACTCCGGCTTCTTCCACCACTAAAACTGGTCGCCATGATATAGATGAAATATTGCTGAAAGTGGCGTTAAAACACATCCAAACAAATACAATCTAATTTCTCTTAACAACTGTATGCCGAACAATTCCACAATTACAGTACTAATGATTAAAGCAGGTAAAATGTTTCCCATTTTTACAACGACGAGCAAATGTCTTCTACTCACAGTAATTCGTTACAACCACAGTTTACTGTACTTATATAATTCAGTATAAGAACCTTTAATTCTATGTATGTTGCCAGATATAGTTATGCTGGTAAGAAACAGTTCATAGATGATGTTAGCGTATTTTAGCTATCTTGTTATGGGCTTTCATCTTAAATGCTCGCAAAAACTTATAAAAGTATTTGTTTTTCAAATGTTTTGACTACTGATATAGGTTAATCCAGTTAATCCGTGTGCAGTAAATAAGATACGTGTAGTTCTCTTACTTACAACATATGAAACCGAGGTAGAGAAATAGGACATGGTTTCTCAGCTGGGGGTACAACTCTTTCTAAAGGGGTGTACGTTGACTATGTGTGGAAAAAACAAATACGAAAAGAAAATAAGTGTTTGAATAATACCATGGTCCTTGCACACAAAGGACAATTTGTAGTCCCTAGCAACAAAGAAAGCCAACATATCAGAACTCTTATTTCTTCGTTACCTTCCGAAGTGCATGATTTCACAGCGTTTTTTCTGTATCTTTCTTCTGTGTGTGTGTGTTTCGTCTAGTTTGTTGTCTGTGTGTGTGTGTGTTTTTCGTCTAGTTTGTGTGTGTGTGTTTCGTCTAGTTTGTTGTGTAGTGTTTGCCTTTTTCGCCTTTTGTCATTTGTTCAATGAATTTTCTGTCCTTTTTAGATTTATGACTTCTGAATAAACCTTTGGAATCTTCAAACTTTTCTTACAGGATGTATATTCAAGTATTTTAGCATAAAACTTCCAGACCACGACAGACACTCAGATAAGTATTGGGTAAATCTGACATGCACCATCAGATCAGAAAACACAATTCCTTAGTTAGTGAGTGAGTGTTTGTTCTCTAACGCTAAATGGGCAATTTTTCAGCTATACCATGGCGAGAACAAATTAAATTTAATGAAATGATAATGATGATATCCGCTTCGTACTAAGCCTACACGGTTGATTGGATCGTTACAGCGCTAACTCACTAAAATAGACATGTCGCTATTCGCGAACACATTATCCTGATTCTGAGTGAACCAGTCTTTGCTCTTACTCCTTAAATCTGCATTCTTAGCGGAGATGCAACAAATACCAATTTTAGTCTTTGATTTGACCCGACCAGAGCTCTAACCCACAATCTATAGCACTTTGGGCGAGCAGGCTAGCCATTACACCACTGATGTGGTAACTTATAAGAATTACTTAAGATGTACAAATAATAATATATTTATTGAGTCATTTTATTGGTCTATTTTAATTTTATGTATAAACATGCTTATTTTTAATTCTTCAATGAATGTCCAAAAAATAAATGAAATTATGATTTGAAATAAGATATTTGTGTCTGTATATTTGAAGCTTATCGTTGTTTCTATCTATTGATTGGCTTATGGCCTGTTTATGGCGCATCAGTTGGTCTGTGATCTGGGTTCGGTTTGCAATGTTGTCTCCGCTTGTCTTTACCATTCCTATTATTTTGTCTTCGGTCATCGTTCTTCCCGTTACTAACGCCTTTTTTCTTATGGAAAACCAACTATCAGATCGTTGTCTAACAAGTATGAATAATTCTCGCTCATTTACATTCTCCAACAGTTGTTCAATTCCAGAGAGGCATATATAATTGTGTTGATACTGTAGTAGGACCTCTTTTCCGTCCACATAATCGTCACCATGATGATTCAAGAATGAAAGACAAAAGCATGCCAAGTCAACTACTTTTAAAAGTGTATCCACTTCCCTATTCAGCTGGAACATACTGGTCTGAATAGCACTTACTACGAAAGTGAATTTTGAGGCTGACCAATCTGAGCCTGCAAGTTTTTTGAATTTTTCCAATGCAAACGTTTTTTTTCACTTTTGCTTTTCTCAGATCCTGGATACTATTTCCTGCTAACTG
The DNA here is from genome assembly GCA_963680875.1 of Bathymodiolus brooksi. NCBI lineage: Eukaryota > Metazoa > Mollusca > Bivalvia > Mytilida > Modiolidae > Bathymodiolus > Bathymodiolus brooksi. The sequence continues at coordinate 100,734,211 of OY804586.1, forward strand.
TATCAAAGCTTTAAGCTTACTTTTAAACAAATTCTGCTCGCTGTGTATTTCTGATATATATATATACATCTTGTCTCGTCTTTGAAGGTTCATCAGTATATCATCTATTTCTTTAATGAACACTTGTCCACGCTTTAGTTTGTCTGTGTTGTCATTGAATGTAGGTTTGTCTTCGAACCCGAAGAGATTAAGCTCACCATCAACCTGTGAAGATGATACATTTAATGTCTTGCCATCTACGCAAAGCTTGAAAGTTTTCATATGATTACTTCTAAACAAATCTAGCATTTGTGTTAAAATTTCAGGTTTTATTTCTGATGGCTTAATAGTTGCAGATTTTGCAAGAACATGTACGGCTGGAACGGCAAAATTCATACTGATATCTGTGGGATTATAAAAACTTCGTGCGTTACTGCCATCTTTTACAAACCCAACATGACGGAATCTAGCCATACATCTCAAAAATTTCCCGTGAAATAACTTATATCCTAGAAGCCAAAAGTGCTTAATTTCCGGCGAATACCTCATACTGACCGTATTGCCACATTTATACCAGCGACAAACGTCCAAAAACAACATATGGACTATATTCTTTAATGGAAACTCATTACTTCCAAGCATTCGGATATAGTTAATCCATTCGGTGTACATTCCTGCATCCTTTAACGAGTTGATAGAGTTCGGCAAAATAGAGAGAAACCAGGGTTCGACATTAACAGTTGTCCGATTGCCCGGGGCAAGTGAAATGCGTTTTCGGGCAAGTGAAAATGATTCTGTGATATGTTCAATTACTGAAGAGCAAAATGATTAATATTGAATTATTCAGTGTTGGAAGTCGCGACGAATTTTACCTAAACATCGCGTCGTATGTATCGTGTATTTTACGACATTTTGTTTTATTTTGTTGACTACGAATTCCCCTTTCTCAAATAAAGATCGTGTTATTTATATTAGCCAATCGCGAATGCCTAATTAGGCGGCTGCGCTGCATCAACATCGTATTTATTTTCGCCGGCCAATGAAAAGCTAGAGTTATTTGCGTTGTACTAATTTTAGAAAATTATCCCTGATGTGTATTGCCTTTGCGATCAAAATATTGAAAGCGTGATAGATTACTGGAATAAAAATTCAAACAAACTAATATATACAGTCGTTGTCAGTCTATGATAAGGAACATTTATACTTAAATTTCCTAAAAAAAATATTTCAGAAATCCTCAATCACCCGTATTTATAAAACTGTCATATTCCCACAAATTGATAGGTACGTCTACTCAATATCTCAGTCCCAGAATTTGGTGCCAATATGGCACAAGTAACCCTCGGGAAATTCTTCGGCGAGGTTCCTCAGAAAAGGAAATCGGATGGTGAATCTAAGAAAATATATGAACTTAAGAGGACTTATTGATTCATGATCAAAAGATTTTGATGGATTACAGGATTCTTCTGATGGAATGATATGCACTTATTGTAAGAAGTTTCCAAATATTGCTGGACCTTCTGGTTTTATATCTGGAAATAAGTCCTACAGAATAGATGGCATTCGTTCACACTATAGTTTAAACAAAAACAGACTGCCAGTAATAAGTCTTAATTATTTTTGTTCATCTAGTTTTAATGTTTGAATTAAAACAATAATTGAATTTCAAATTTGTTGATTTGAACTGATCATAAGCATGACTATGATCATAACTTACTGCAATTATGAATATGAGTATTTTAATTATATAGCCAAATGATGCACTAACACTATGCACACATCATAAGGTGTAAATAATTAATATGAGGGGTTATTCTACTCTATGAACGGTCATTGTAGATTGCATAGTTCTGCACTACATGCATATAAATGTATATGGCACTTAAGAATTTGGGCTAGTAGTTTACAGTTTCGGGCAAATAAAATCAATATGGCACTTGCCCGAATGGACAAGATGGTCAACAAGTTAATGTCGAACCCTGGAAGCTCTTCCAAGTCATCAGATACATCAGTGACTGCTATATAATCAGTATTTGCTGCCTTTTCTTCGGTCAAAGGTTCTAATCCTTGTATCGACAGATCATGCAATTTTTGGGTAACATCTTCATCGGATGGATACTGCAAGACGGTTTTAAATGCTGAAAAATATGATTTGTGACGATTGATTATTTGTGGACTAGGCGCTTGAAAGTTTTCTGCATCTTTTATGAATACTTTGTCTGGTTCTTCACACACAATTTGTTTTCCTGCTAATATCTGATCAATAGGCCTGAAGTTGTAGTTAACAGTTGTGTATCCCTGTATATCATTTATCCCACAAAGTTTAAGACGTCTAATTTTAAATATTTCAGAACTGTGGTATTCAATTAAGTGTTCAAAACTATTCTTGAAATCTTCAAAGCCATTCAGACAATAATAGCACTTGTAATTTTCCATTATGACATTATCCTGCAAAGAAACAAAAACATATATTAGAGACTACATATGACTAAAGGCCGACGAAAAAATACAGTATTTGGAGTATTTGTGGTAATAACTCTGATGTTATTCATTATTTTGCATTTTGTATAACGTTAATAAGCCTACAGTATTTTGCTATACAAACATCAAAAAGACATACAGTGTCAACATTTTATTTTCGCAGTTTTCACCTAGAAATCGTTATTTCATTTAGTGTAACTGCGCGAACATGTTGTTTACCATCGTCCAAAGTACCAGTACAAATATCAGCCATTACATTTAACTATAAAGCTTTAAAAAAATTAGTTTTCGTTTTGATACCAAGCAAATTATAAGTTTAAATGAAAATAATTACTTTTCTGTTTAATTTCCATCGAATAAATTGAACGGCACTTAAACTAATCATTACCGAGTAATTCTGTTAATTTTCAAAGAGAATGATTGTATTATTAAAAAAAAAACTGGTAAAACGTGCTAAAGTGGGTCATGGGTCACTGTAATCGGGAGGCTGTATCGTGAAACAGATACGGTATTGAAAAAACTGTTGATACTCATAAAATATTGATAAATGCAATAACATTTTGTTTGTCTTCAAGAAATAGGATAGACAAAACCATGTGTGAAGTTTTATGACGAAATATCTCCGATTTCTATGTAAATTTGCGAGTTGAAGTGGGGAAACACCCACAGGTAATTTTAGCGATGTATTTTTTTTTTTATCTTGGACAAGAATAATGAGCGTCCCGATTGGATGACCGATTTAAAACACACTGACTCCGCATGGTAAAGAGATGCATGTAAAAGAAATCTATGTTATATTTATTCATTTGTTTGATTCTGGAATATTGTTGATCATTATTTAAACAAGAAAAAAAGAGAAAAAGGGGGAGGGTGAAATCTATTTGTGAATTTTACAGTTAAATAAATGTTACGTTTCTACAGTTTAAAGAGAAAAATAAAAATTTGTTGCGACTAAAGCTTAAATCAGCGTTAAAAATTGAACAAATATCAGTGGTTTTGTAAATGAGATTGTTTTAAATAGAAAATCTTAATTTATTATTAATAATACAATGTTATATCCCTTGGGAGGGGGTGGGGGTGGGGGTAGGGGTGGGGGGGGGGGGGGGGGGGGGGGGGGCTATGATGAAAATTTGAAATAAAAACACAGGACCGGACTTTAAGCAAAAATAATAATCCAGGATTAGATTTTTATTAAAAAAATCCAGGACCCCTGTGTCCATGATTTTTTTTTAAGTTAATAATATGTAATATTGACATCCACACTTGCCTTTTGGACAGCACATTTCTGTGTCCACACTTGGATATATAAAGCACAAATATCGAAAAACTTAACTTGAAGATGTTTGAAATCCCCACGTTGTTTATAAATACGTCAAAAGGTGCAGGGAATCAACGTCAATAAGGAAATTTAGGCGCACAGGTTTGTATACTGTGTTAGATATCTTTATGTTCAATGTTTAATAATTGCTTCTCCTCTTTTAAGGCTAAAATTGTTTTCCTTTTGCATGAAATAAATGTCAATAATTATCTCTTTCTGTCTTGTATGATTATATTTATCACATGTTATTAATTTTCCAGACCACAACCAATTATTTAAATAATTTTTATGTAAGGTTTTGTTTAAAATAAAGCCAAACTTATTTTGATTAACTGTAAATATATCTTCATTTAAGTTCATCGTCTTGTTTAACTTTTCAATAGAGTACCAATATTTTGCCTTCATTGTGTAAATCTTTACAAGCAAAAGCACCCGATAACAATGGAAACTGTTTAGATTTTCTAAAGATAACAATATTGTATCATAGATTTGACAGAGATGCAAAGTTAACTCTCTTCTTTTTTATACCTAACATAACTTTACATGTAAATGTTCGCATACAAAATAAAATAGGGATGTTAGCTTTAAAGGTTGACAGAAATCATAATTTCCAGCAGCCACCTGTTGTCATCCCAGAGGCATCTGATGTGGAATGGCCAAAGGCAGGATATAAAGAACTGATCCCTGACCAACGACTTGTTTTTGCTAAAGTGACAAGAGAGCAGATAAATGGTTATTTTTTATACAGAATGGCAGGTAATATCCATCTGGTTACCAAGTTCAGTTAGTAACTCAAAATTATCAAATTTGTTCTTGAACAAAAACCTGAATCGATTTGTTTGTAATGAACTTAACATTTTTGTACGATGTTGATCTATAACTTAAAACAGTAGCTAATGAACTATGCTTGACGGACTTTATTGGAAGTTGTAAGGCTAAATACGTAATGGTCACTAGATAAAATTAAGCACCGCCCACTGACCTTTTGTAATTTCCCATCTGCATGGTTTCATAATTGCACATGTATCTATCGTCTGTGTCGGTGTGTAACAGAGTAACGTAACACAATGGACAAAAAGAGATTTGTTTCAACTACCGATGAGGAAATCGAACAAAAGAGACTTAAAATGAATGCACAAAATATTGCGGCGGCAACTTTATTACGCAAGTATGTAAAGGAAAAACATTTGGATACTGCGTTTGAACACTACAATCCTCAACAACTTGAGGAGTCCCTGACGCATTTCTTTATGGATGTTAGGAAAAGTGATGGAGTACGCTATAAAACTACATCGCTATCCTGTCTAAAGATATTCACTAAACCGATATTTAAAAGCACCGCCTTATAACAAAAAAAATTACATTGCTAAGGACGCAAGTTTTGCAAATTAAACAGAAAATTTTAAGGCAGCTATTGCAGAGCTCAAAATGATGGGATTAGGTGATGTCGAACATTATCCTGCTATAAATGAAACTGACAGAAGAAAATTGTATACCTCTTTATATCTGTCTCCCAAAACTCCGTTAGGGCTTCAAAATAAAGTTCAATTTGACATTCGCTTTTATTTCTGTAGAAGAGGGAATCAAAACATGCCACAAATGCATAAATCAACATTCATGGTGAAGAAAGATTCTAAAACCAGATTAAAGTACATAATGAAAACAATAGATGAACTGTCAGACCAAAAACCATCGTGCAGATGATAAAGAGAAAACGTCAGCAATAATGCCCGAGAATCTTTGGTCTGAATTTTGTCCTGTGTTATCGTATGAAAAATATGTGAGTAAACTGAATCCTAATTGTGAGAAACTATGGCAGCGATCGAAAGATGAGTTTTGCGACGACGATCATATTTGGTATAATAACGTACCAGTTGGAAAAAAAACGCTTGGAAGTTTTATGTCTGTCTTGAGTAAGAAATGTGATTTGTCGCAAACATATACTAATCATTCTATCAGAGCTACTGGTGCTACAATATTAGCTAAAAATTCCTACTGTCATTCTCAGATCATGGCCATTACAGGACATAAGTCTGTGGCATCACTCGCATTATACCAAAGGGTCGACGATGATGACAAAATTCGGATAGGACAAATTTTGACGCGGAGCCTTACAAATGAAACTGCTAAAACATTAGCGTTGGCATCTACCACATCCACTAAAGCATTGCCTACTCCAAACAGTCTACCTATAGAGGATGGTACAACACAGGAGATTACCCAGAAAGTTCAGTCCCGCAGTGATCTGTATAAGAGCTCTAAGGATTACAGGGCTAAACATTACCGTTCAGTGGCACTCTACCCTGTACTGCATTTAAACCAAAACATGTTGGGCAAAATGAAAAAGCAATGGCAGCACAGGGATTAAACGAATGTTAGCAAGGTGTGAACTTAAATGAACTGTTTACAGAATTTACGAAACATCCGTCGTAAAGCACAGTGTCAATCAACAGTAAATGTTCACCAATTGTTCCGTGACCATTGTGTATAAGGACTGACTCGGTATTTGTTAGCCGTACATTCTTTTAAGTAGTTTATTAGAAACGTTAATTTCTTTCTTTTTTATTGTGTCTCGAGAAGAGATTTTTTACTGCGTTATTCTAAATCAAAATACACACACATATATATATATATAGTGTTGTTCCGTGACCATTGTGTATAAGAAGGACTGATTCGGGATTTGTTAGCCGTACATTCTTTTAAGTAGTTTATTAGAAACGTTAATTTCTTCCTTTTTTATTGTGTCTCAAGAAGATATTTTTTACTGTGTTATTTTAGAAGAAAATATAAATCATCATTTTTCTTGCAGTTGTGTTTATTTATGCTAAATCAAAATACACACACACATATATATATAGTGAGGCTGGTCAAGTACACTTGGCATACGTCGTGTCTCAGTTATCGATTACAATATTTCTTTATTTCGGGCAGCGTAAAGGTAAAATTAAACAACAATAGATTATACAATGCTGCAGTCACCTTCACGACTTCTATCGTTATTTTTAGGAATGGAATTTTCCACTGACCAGTAAAGCGTATTAATCTTATTACCGGTATCGAGATTCCCATATATGGCTCTGCCTTCTTCCGTTATTTTTAGGAATGATTTTATCCAATCATAGGTCGTCAAATAAATGCAACATCGTACAATTTTTTTTAAAGGTTGACAGAATATGACAGAAATCAAGATTTCCAGCAACCACCTGTTGTCATCCCAGAGGCATCTGATGTGGAATGGCCAAAGGCAGGATATAAAGAACTGACCCCTGACCAACGACTTGTTTTTGCTAATGTGACAAGATAGCAGATAGATGGTTATTTTTTTTATACAGAATGGCAGGTAATATCCATCTGGTTACCAAGTTCAGTTAGTAACTCAAAATTATCAAATTTGTTCTTGAACAAAAACCTGAATCGATTTGTTTGTAATGAACTTAATTTTGAAATGAACTATTTTTTACTTATATCTAGTTCAAAGGAATTCTTTATCTAGCAAAAATAAAAGGAAGGAATGCAGGTTTTTTGAAGTTTATGTAAAAAGAAAGAAATGTGAGACGTCAGTCAACACTAAAAATTTCTAAGCAGTGGCGGAACACGAGACTCCCAATATATGGGGACATTTTGGTCATATTTGTTTTTCCTCAAGAAAATAAAATCACTTGAATATGCCCCTGTAAATATATTTGTATGTGATATAGAAATATGTGCACAAAAAGCAACCAAAATTAATAAAAAAAAAAATAAAATAGAAAAACTATACTATGCATGGACTATTTTTAATTTGATTATATCGTTACAAATTTTTGCTACCTTACAGGAGATAAGCAGCTAAATGGTGACGTAAAGGCTCTACAGAAAGGTCAAGCTTTATTGGGTCATGGCATGTTCAGTGTTGGTAATTGGAGATGGAATTTATTTGAGTGAAATATTTGGTGCAGCTATGAAAAAACAAGTAATTAATAGAATTGTTAATAATTGCGTCAACATTTTGTGTGCTAAAGTATCACTGGCTTGCAAGCTAGGGAAAAGTGAAAAACAGTAATTAATTCTGACAATTGTCAGCAAATATATTAGCTGTATTGAATTGTAGCATTTGGGTGTACCGTTTTACCCTGGAGTCACAATTTTTTTGACGCACTTTGCGGTAAAACATATTCTTCATTATTTTGTAATTTCATGACAAAACATTTAAAAAAAAGTTTCCATTATATATATTGGTGAAAACATAAATGGTTGGTCTCGTATATTGTAAGACGAGTGATTTTTGCCTCATGATAAATCCTTCATATGCAAATGGTTGAATTTAAACAACCAAATAAATTTCTTTAATCAAATATGAGTAACATTGGTATGATTGGTAAATAACATTAAATATTATTAAATTCTTTGAACAACTGTCAAACATGTTAAAATGTTAGAACTGTTTTATAAAAATACAATTCAATATTTTATTAGCGTCTCACCTTATGCATACATTTTTTGAGATATTTTTTTTATATACATTGTATATAGACCTATTTCAATTGGATTCCAACCTCATAACCTTATGCTTAATTTCATTATATTAGGAGGAACAACAATTTTATATGGTAACAGGTCAAATCGGCCACAGAAAAACATAATGTTATATAACATAAACATTCATTAAAAATGAAATGCAGATAACTGCTATGGATTATCAATCATTCTTTTATAAAGGAATTTGATTTGTGTTTAATGTTGTATTTTTAATTAGATTGATTGATTGGTGTTTAACGTCCAGCGAGCAATGTTTCAGCTATATTCAGATTTAATTAGATGTGTATTATGTTCTGCTTAGTTTATTGTGGTAATATTAAATAATGTTGTTAAAGGTGGAATAAATGACATTGTATATTATATTTGAATAAATTTATCTATGTCTGATATGACTGATTTTTTTATTTAATACATAATTTTTTAAGTCTCTAGAATTAATTAATAAATCTCTAATCCATTTTCCAAACGTTTCAGCTGGAATTACAGCTTTCATCAGTGGAATTTATTTTGGAATAATTACATGATAACAAATTTTACATTACATATGTGACGTTACAATACTATGAGGTGATTTTCCCGGAAAAAGTTTCTTTCAGTGCCGATCTAATTTTTTTTATTAAGTCCTTGTAATTCCAGCTGAAACGTTTGGAAAATAGATTACAGATTATATATATAATAAATAAATCGCTAATCCATGGCAGATTTTTTTTTGTTCTGGGTTCGTTCGCCCTAATACATGTTTGCCTAGGGTCTGTTCGTCCTAAAAGGCATCGGTGGTGAATTGGCTAGCGTGCTTGCCTCGAGTCCGGTAGATCGTCGGTTCGAACTCCGGTCTGATCAAACCAAAGACTACAATATTAATATGTGTTGCTTCTCCGTTAAGCACACAGCATTAAGGAGTAAGACCAAAGACCGGTTAGCTCGGAATCAGAAAAAAATTGTCCCAGTGTAGCGACCTGTCTAACCACGGACTGTTTTTTTTTTTAATTTATTTTCATTTGTGACGTCTCGACGCAGTTATTATATATATATAATTGTCCTAGTGTAGCGACCTGTCTAACCGCAGTTATATATATATATATATATATATATATATATAATTGTCCTAGTGTAGCGACCTGTCCAAAACTGAATTGCGGACTCGAATGACTGTTCATAGACAACAAACAAGGCACCAAGACCTTACTATAATAAGAGCTAATGAACATTTTCATGATTGTTCTGGAGGACATTTCAAAATGTTCCCGCTGTATAAAGTTAATACAGAGGGTGATTTTTTAAGAAGAAGAAAAGAAACTTTATTAATTAATATTCTTAAACCTTCGTTAAATGATAAATGACTTTAAAGATTTTCGTTAATCTTACAATGACTTTAAAGATTTTTATTAATCTTATAGGTAATATATTTTACCGCGAAAACGTAACATCATAGTCTCCCTTTACGTCACACTATTGTTAACGTCATATATATACACTTATAAACATTGTACCTGAAGATCTGCAACAGCAGTGAAAACGTTAGTACACGAATGTTGTGAAAAATCCGTTTTGTTCTTCTTTTACTAATTTCTTTTATATATACCAGCATACGGATTTCATTTGACTTTTTAATATTTTATTCACGTATGTGTTGGACGAAGAATAAACGGATTTAAAAGTGTAAAATGGAGACTACATCAATGCAGCATATATCAAGTTGACATTGATTCATGAAGATCTACAAGAGCTAATTAACAACGACATTAATGCATCTCAAATAGTGGACACACTTAAACGAGAGCTGAAAATATCATTTTTAACATTGTAGAAGAACAACCATTCCCCAATTCTCAAGACCAAATCCGCACGGATTCTTGGCAGAATATATTTAATATCAGAAAATCAATCTTGTCATTGTGGAAACGTAAATTAAACGAAAGGAAGGAAAGTTTCTGGAATTATTTAAGATTTCAAAACACTTCAGTTTTTTTATGAAACATGGCTTGATAATGATATTCCAGTATTCCAAATAAGTTTAGACCGAAATTCATTTTTGGTGAGCATGAAGATGACAGCAAAATTCGCCGAGAAAATGCAGTAAGAAATTTTGAAGTGGAAATCAAATTGTTGAAAAACAAAGCCATTAGATATGAATTAAAATTTAAACAAATAGACAATGAAATGTTTGAAGCTTTTTACATCCAAATTCAACCCCGACATTTTGGAATCAATGCAAGATTCATGGAAAAATGAATGCCAAAAAGAAGAATTAAAATCAACAGTCCTGGCTTGAAAGATATGAAGAGGAATATGATAGCAGAAACATATTTATAAAAGAAGAAAACACACTGGTTGAATACAATAATCGCGGATATAATTATATTCAAAATACAAGGAGAAGGAAAAACAAAGCAAAAATAAATGAAAATTACATAGAACCAGAAAATCACAGCGCATCTAACAGATTTACGCGTCGCCAAAATAATTCACAGTTGCAATCGCAAAATAAAAATTACAGGCGGCAAGATGGGTTTAATCAAAATAATCGAGAATTGAAGTCGAAAAATAAATATTCGGTCAAGCAGACACGTACGAGACAGCAGAACGTGGTTCATTGAAACGGAACAACTTACATTGGAAAAAACTTCCCGAATCATTTTTTAGAGCAGCGCGTGAGCGACAAGGCGGGTGGGACACCACAGAACAACATACAGAATGCGAATCAAGAACACCCCCGACCGATTCAAGCAACAAGCAATCCCAAGACGGAAGAAATGTTGGTGAAAGAAATTTAAATGAAACTAGAAAAATTCACCCTAAAGTAATAAATCTCTCAAAGCGGAATTTAACGGAAAGCGAAATAAAATTATTAAAAAATGGATTAAAATTTACACCTACTCCAAATGAAGATAAAACATTGCTTGGAGCGGATATTGACGTTTTTTGCAGACGATTGAGAATTAACTATATATTTAATGGAAATGAAGAAGATGAAGATGATGATATAGGAGGACCGTTAGTTAGAAACAAATCCGACTGGATCCCTAAACCTACAAAGGATAAATACTTAGAGGAATCAATTAATACATTAAAAAGTAATTCACTTGAAACAAATAAACATTTTAAGGATAATATATGCCGCAACGAACGACAAGCTTTATTTAGATTAAAATCAGATAAATCGATCGTGATAAAAGAGGCAGATAAAGGTAATGCTGTTGTAATTTTAGATCGAGAATATTACAGAGACAAAATTTTGGACATATTGAAAGATGGAATGTATTATGAATAAACGGATAAAAAGGCAGATCAGAAGACATATAAAATGATAACTAAATTGTTACATGAACATGAAGGTGAATTACATAAAGAAGAAATTGATTATATTACAAATTTTACATTTACAGAAAGCTATTTTTATGGATTGCCAAAAGTGCATAAAAGTGAAGTAATCTCAAACGCAATACTGGAACAACACACAGAATGTATCAAAATTTTAAATCCGGATGATTTAAAATTTCGTCCTATTGTTGGCGGACCCAATTGCGTCACTCAACGATTAAGCCATTTTTATAGACATTATACTTAAACCACTATGTTGTGAAGTACCTAGTTTTATAAGGGACAATCTAGAATTTTTAAATCATTTGCCGACGACCGTAAATCCAAATTCTGAACTCATCAGCTTTGATGTTGTAAGTCTTTATACAAATATTCCGCACGATTTGGGGATTTCTGCAATAACATTTTGGTTGGAAAATAAACGAAACATTGTACAAGATCGCTTTTCTAAAGAATTTATTCTTGAAACCGTGAAAATTATTCTTGAAAGAAATGTTTTCTATTTTGACGGTAAGTTTTACCGACAGAAAAGAGGAACCACAATGGGAATTAAAATGGCGCCAACTTACGCTACTCTTGTTCTTGGATACCTTGAACATATTTTATACCAACAACTTTTGAATAGCTACGGACAAGAATTTGCATCGTATGTACGACAAAACTGGAAGCGTTTTCTTGACGATTGTTTTATCATATGGAACTCTGACATTCCCGTTGAAATTTTTCATGCCGAACTTAATTCTTTAAATGACCACATTCGCTTCACCATAAACAGAAGCAAAATAGAAATGCCGTTTTTAGACGTTTTAATTCGTATATCAACAAATAACAACATAATAACGGACATTTTCCCGAAAGATACTGACACCCATATGTATCTTAATTTCAGATCCAGTCACCCGAAACATATTAAAATAAACATTCCGTTTAATTTGGCTTCGAGAATTATAACGATCACAAACACAGAGGAGTTGAGAGATACGCGACTACGAGAACTTAGATTGTATTTGAAAAATCAACAATATCCGGAGGAAATAGTTGAACATGGTATACAAAAAGCGTTGGAAAAAGGACCGATACATACGGAACTGCGGGAACAAGTACATGTAACCTCAAATCAAAATAATATAATTCCGTTTGTAACTTCTTATAATCCAAGGGATTACAATATTTTCCATTTTATGAAACAAATTGAATTTAACTTAAACAGTAGCGAACGTATGAAAAATGTATTGCAAAAAAAGAAGATTATAAACAGCAAAAGGCAGCCGAAAAATCTGAAAGGCTTCTTGTCATCATCAAAATTTGATTTTCATGAATCATCACCATCTGTTAAGAAATGTACCGACAAGAGATGTATGACATGTCCGAGTTTAATAGAAGGAACCTCGTTTACATTTAAAAATGGACGGACTTTTACAGTTATGCAAGATATATCATGCAAAACTAAGAATCTTGTATATGCAATTATTTGTTCTAATTGTGAAGAATTCTATGTAGGTGAAACCAAAACTGAATTGCGGACTCGAATGACTGTTCATAGACAACAAACAAGGCACCAGAACCTTACTATAATAAGAGCTAATGAACATTTTCATGATTGTTCTGGAGGACATTTCAAAATATTCCCGCTGTATAAAGTTAATACAGAGGGTGATTGTTTAAGAAGAAAAGAAACTTTATTAATTAATATTCTTAAACCTTCGTTAAATGATAAATGACTTTAAAGATTTTCGTTAATCTTACAATGACTGTAAAGATTTTTATTAATCTTATAACAACTTTAAAGATGTTCATTAATTTTATAGGTAATATATTTTACCGCGAAAACGTAACATCATAGTCTCCCTTTATATTGTTAACGTCACACTATTGTTAACGTCATATATATACACTTATAAACATTGTACCTGAAGATCTGCAACAGCAGTGAAAACGTTAGTACAAGAATGTTGTGAAAAATCCGTTTTGTTCTTCTTTTACTAATTTCTTTTATATATATATATATATGTATGTATTTATCAATGCCGATTGAACACGTGTTTATATTTACTAACAATAGGACACGTGTTTGTATATCAAACATATAGTATGATTGATTGGATAAAAAAAAGGTTATAGTTCGATACGTATATTTTCTATTGGTCATTTAAATGTCGCAATGCGGGTAATTACTTCTTATGTATAATAATATGCTAATAGCACGATTTTTGAGAGCGCGAAAAGGTTTCGTTATAAATGTAGTAACGTAAGTAAGTTATTCGAAGCTCGATCGTTCTGCAGCAAGGTTCGTTTTCCGCTATGGCAAAGCCGTTACTAGAACTGGATGACCAAGAACTGGAGTTGGATCGACAACAACATCCTGAAGTTGCACACATCGCCAATACTAACAGTGAGTCTCAGCCCCCTTCGCGCCCAGCACACACAATTTCTCAGTCTGAATGCAATCCTTCAGATAGTCAAGGACAACGTCAAGATTTATTTGACACGTTCCAGTTATTCAAAACTTATTTAGACCATAAGTCTGTAGACTTTAAATCAGACATTTTATCTGAACAAGACACCCTAACTAAAAAGTTCCAGGTAGAATCCAATATTAGATTTAAATCCGAGGGTAACCGTATCCAGTTTAGATTCAACGAGGAGATTTTGGACGGTCTTCACAAGCTACATAAGTTAATTCCGTCTACTGACAAGTCCGCTTACGTCGCAATTGATTTAATTACCAAATTAAGAGAACGCAATAAATTAATTCGTATTGCAGACAATTCCGCTGGGGGCTGGGCAACTGTACGAGAGTACGAAAGTTCAGGGTATGCCGACAATGAGGAAGATGAAAAACGCATCAGACAGGCAGAAAATAGGGCCCTACGTTCAATTAAGGATAGGAAAGTCCGTATGCAGCCGTACACTCAAATTCCAGTCGCTCCAGCAGTTCAGACTGCTCCTAATCCTGCTTACAACTCTCTCCGTTATCCACCGCCGCCCTTTCGGAGCAGCGCCGCACGGCATGAGCCGTGCATGTGGGACGTCTGCTACATCTGCAAGCAACACGGACACTGGAAGGTCAACAACTTCAAGACTTCAACCAACAGCAGTAATCAGCAAACCAGTTCTGCAGCAAAACAGTGAGGCGACATGTGTAAATGATAAGTACTTTGATTATTTAGTCTGTTCAGACAGCTATGAATTTAGCAGTAACTATGAATTTGAAAATTTTCTGTCCCAAGTTTTTAGAAAAGTTAGATATTTCTTGCAGTAAAGATTTTAAAGGGTAGATTGGCTAAACACATAATTTTGGATGAATATTGGGGCTAGCGATTTTTTTTTAGACGCCATTAGAAATGGTTATGTCATTCCTTTTGTTAATTCACCTGTTAGTATGTATTTCAAAAATAATAAGTCTGCCTTAGACAACTCGGAATTTGTCGATCAAGCTGTTTCAGAACTAGTAGATTCTGGCTGTGTACATGAAGTCCCTTTTATTACTTGTGTGGTAAACCCACTATCTGTAGCTACAAATAAATCGGGTAAGAAAAGGCTTATTTTAGATTTGAGTGTCTTGAATAAATTTGTTAAAAAACAAAAATTCAAATTTGAAGATTGGAAATTAGCAATTCAATTTTTTAAAGAAGATTCTTACCTATATAAGTTCGATCTCAGGTCGGGTTATCATCATTTCGATATCTGCCCACAACAACAGACATATCTAGGTTTTTCTTGGAATGGGAAATATTTTTGTTTCACAGTTTTAGTTTTTGGCCTTTTCGTCAAGTCCTAATTTATTTACTAAATGTTTACGTGAAGTGGTCAAATATTGGAGAAAAAACGCCATCAAAATAGTTTTATATTTGGTTGACGGTTTTGGTATGTCAGATAGTTTTGGGTAATGTAAAAAAGATTCTTTTCTCGTTAAGCAATCTTTGATAGATGCCGGATTTTTGATAAATGAAGAGAAGTCGATTTTGGTTCCAACTCAAAAGCTTGAATGGTTAGATATTCTATGGAACAGCCAACTATTTTCTCTTTCAATACCAGATAGGCGCATCTCTGATCTTTTATGCTCGATCACACACATAATTGATTTTTTTCCCGGTGTTTACCGCTCGAGAATTGGCTCGGGTAACGGGCAAGGTCATTTCATTGTCACCTGTAGTAGGGAATCTCACTAGATTGATAACACGGCATTGCTATATATCAATTGAAACAAGGTCTTGTTGGGATAACAATTTATTTTTAGTTTATCCTTCTGAAATTTTCAGAGAACTTTATTTCTGGAGAGATAAGTCTTATCGTCCCTCATCAGTAGTTATGTATTCTGCTGCGAGCAATATAGCTTGTGGAGCTTACTCAGTTGAGATAGAAAGCAAAGTTTTTCACAAAATGTTTAATGATATTCAAAGCTCTACTTGGAGAGAGATGAGGGCAATCGAACAGGCCTTATCGTTTTTCAAGCTACAGTTCTCAGGTAAGACATTGAAGTGGTATACAGACAATCAAAACTGCTTACGTATAGTTCAAGCTGGTAGCATGAAGGAACCCTTACAAAGTCTGGCTTATTCTATTTTTTCGATTTGTACAAAACGCTCAATATCTATAGATATACAATGGATTCCTCGAAAGGAGAATCCTAAAGCAGATTATATTAGTAAAATGGTAGATCATGAGATAGAATATATGTTAAAGGGAGCAGTCCTTATTGTATTTTTGGTACAGACAAATTTGTTTCTCCTGTTTTAGCAGTGAGGCTAGATGCAAGGTGATTTATTAACGGAACCAGATGCAGTACGCCTGTATATTGTAGTATTATAGTACTTTTGTCACTCATTTGTTCTAGAGCAGGAATATAATTTTGGATATTGTGTCTTTTTATTTTAATATATTATATATTTGTGACATGGTCCTAGTATCATATATAGGAGTATGATATTGTAGTCGACAGGGTCATGTTTATCCTTTTCAAAAACAAAGAAAAAATTTGGACATAGTGTCTTTTTTTCAAAAACAAAGAAAAATTTTGGACATAGTTTCTTTTTATTCTAATATATAAGTGTCTTTTTATTCTAATATATTTTATATATTGTGACATGGTCCTAGTATCATATAGGAATATGATATGGTAGTCGACAGGCTCACGTTTATCATTTTCAAAGCAATATAATTTAAACACGGTGTCTTTATATTAATATAATGTATATATTTTGTGACATGGTCCTAGCATCATATAGGAATATGATATTGTAGTCGACAGGGTCACGTGATTAGTTATGTCACATGGTCCTAGTATCATATTTATGATATTGTAGTTGACATGGCGAGATATTGAAGTATGCATTGAATATAGCGTAACTAAATCTGTTATTTATTTATTTATTCTGTATCTTATTTTTGTTTTTTGCTTAATTTCCCATTCACGTATACATTTTACAGGAATATTTAAAACGGGTAGATGGATCAATTTGGCAGATAGTACTTTTACTTCTCCTGGGCTTCAGCATCTCCTGGACCAGATGCCCGCATTTTGTTTGGCCTCCAAAGCTAGCAATGCTCCGCGTCAGTACAAGAATGCATTTAACCTTTGTTGTAAGTTTTGTTTATCTTTTATCATTACTCTAACATTACCTGCTTCAGATACTTCTGTATCTGTATATTTGATTCATTTGACTACTGCCGGTAAATCTGCAAGTACTATTAATGAGGTTTTTTATGCCATTAGCTGGGCACATATATTAGCTGGTTTGGCAGATCCTTGTAAATCAGACCTAGTTAAAATTATAAGAGAAGGCTCTATTAGATCAGTAGGGCGTTGTGTCGTTAAAAAGGAGCCTATTACTCCTGAAATCTTAAGACAGTTGGTAAATGTATATGGTTTTCATAATACAGATCTTAAAAACATTAGCTGTATGTATGTGTCTTCTGTGCTTCGCAGGTTTTCTAAGATTGGCTGAGTTAGCAAATCTCAGACGTGATCATGTATTTATTTATGATAATCATGTAAAATTGTTTTTAGAATCTAGCAAAACGGATGTTTACCGTGAAGGTAGGGATGCGTTAATTTCTAAGACAAATACACCCACCTGTCCAGTAAATATGTTACTTAGATATTTTTATTTAGCAGAGATTCCTGCAGACAGTACGGACTATATTTTTCGTCCGTTGTGTTTTTGTAAATCTGAACTCTCACAAACTTAGATCAGGTAAACTTTCTTACACTACAGCTAGGGAGATTCTATTGTCAGCCTTAGAAATCTTAGGTCTTAACAAAAAGTTTTTTGGACTACATAGTCTTAGAACAGGAGGAGCTACAGCTGCTGTAGCAGCAAAAGTCGAGGACATATTATTTTTTAAAAAACACGGTCGCTGGAGAACCGACAAAGCTAAAGACGGGTACGTCAAAGAAAACATTTCGGAAAGACTGTCAGTTACTCAAAATATTGGTCTTTAAGCTCCTTTCTTTGTTTTGTCGAACTTGCTGCACACTGGTGAGCTGTTCCTATAAAAGTGTTGTTTATTTCATTTATGAATTAATATGATATAGATATATGGGTTAAATGAATATGAGCCATTACCTCTCGGTTGGTTTTGATATAAACAGGTTTTCGACTGGTTGATAAATATTTTATGTACGGTTGAGTTTGACGAAATAGAACATAAATGTATTTATCAATGCCGATTGAACACGTGTTTATATTTACTAACAATTACTTCTTATGTATAATAATATACTAATAGCACGATTTTTGAGAGCGCGAAAAGGTTTCGTTATAAATGTAGTAACGTAAGTAAGTTATTCGAAGCTCGATCGTTCTGCAGTAAGGTTCGACCCCCCCCCCCCCCCCGTTTGAACCAAAATAAAAATTCTTTTAAGATTACAGATTCATAGAATTTATAAATAATTATGTGTTTTTGATTCTTATAAATGTATTTCTATTTTGTAGGCTGTCTGTACAAGTTGGCGGCCATAGCGTGTATTTTAAAGACTTTACATTTCTTTCATTAATAAACTTGCTGCACACTGGTGAGCTGTTCCTATAAAAGTGTTGTTTATTTCATTTATGAATTAATATGATATAGATATATGGGTTAAATGAATATGAGCCATTACCTCTCGGTTGGTTTTGATATAAACAGGTTTTCGACTGGTTGATAAATATTTTATGTACGGTTGAGTTTGACGAAATAGAACATAAATATATATATATACAATACTACACGAAGTTTACATCCATTTTCATATACATGTACAATTTTTCTAAGCAAACCTATGGTCTGCATTTTTATTTTCAACATGCCTTTGGTCTGGTTATTTATTTCCACCAAATATTTATTTTCAAAATCCTCCTGCTCTCCCCAAGATATCAAAGGGTTGTCCCATTATCTCTTCTTTCAGACAGGAGAGGAACATAAACTCTGTCTCTCTTCTGAACTGAAACCACGCATGTATACAAAAATGGGTGAATGTCTTCGAACGGTACCACTAAACAGAGTCCGGAGACAAAATATTAGTTTATATGTATATTAAATGATGCATTCCTGTGGTATTGGTTGTTTTTGATATATTTCTTATAATTTCCAACAAAATAAATAATAAATAATAGGTTTTTATTGAAATATACAAGGTGATCAGCAATCGTTCATAGATTCAAAATGGCGGATATAGAGTCCGGTAGGAATATCGTCGATTTACAGCATGTATTCTGTACATTTAATGATTAGATTATTATTGTATACGTGTTTTTCTATAGGTATTTTATCAAAGATGGCATGAAATAGTAAGTAACGTGGAAATATTCATATATACAAGATGATATGTAATAGAGTCCGATATTCAAAATGGCGGACAACAGAGTCCGGTACGATTTATGTTGATTTAATATGTGTATACTGTATATAAATCAATTGTTATGGTTATTCTGTTGGTGTACATTAGAGAAACCATAGATATGTAAACAATTATGCTTTGTTAAGTGCAAAGTGTTCAGTCGTTCACGACTCTGATGTTCGGACGAAGGAATGACAACAATGACTACACTAATTGAGGAACAATTCCGGAATAGCACAGAAATGCGGACGTACGAACAATAGTCATTGGAAATAATTATAAATTTATTACAACATATGTTAACGCATAATTAAATATAAAAAATATTGAACCATTACATAATATAAAGTGAAATGCAGTTTTCATTTGAAATATTTACAAGAAAAGCGCTAATTTTATCTGTTTGACATATGAAAATGAAAGTAAATTATTTCATATAAATTCACAATGTACACATGAAATCTTTATTATGCATCAGAAACAACGAATGTTTAATTGACAACTCATAATCTACAATCATATGAACATAACGTATTACATATAAATTCACATATATGAAATCTTTACTAAACATAGATACAACTGGATAAAAATATGGCAAATTAAAAACATCACTTGGCTTACAAACAAATGAAAATGACAAAGTACATATAAATTTACAATATACATATCAAAATTTTATTAAATATATTATGCATAAGACACAAAATTTACAATTTATTTAAAAGATTTACAAAAAAGAGCCAATTTTATTTGCTTAACATACTTAATTTCGGAACTGTCATTTAAATGCACACCATCTTTATGAAATGCTGATTTCTCCGGATCTACCAGTCCTCTCAACTTCCAGAACGCTATGTTTTTGGAGTCTTTAAAATGGTCACATAACAAGTCGTTGACGGATTTTCTTTTCTTCTCGAAGTCTTCATAGAACATTCCGCGGGGATGAAATCTTCTAAACACACTGCCAACTATAACCTTACTAACACCATACACACGAAGCAAGTCACACGCAAACGATTTAATTTTATTGAAAACTTCCGTCGGGTTGATGTCGTTGCCTCCAATTTGTAGAAATACTGTGTCCGGTTTATACATAATGACGTGTTGAAATTCTGCTGATCTGGAAAGTCTGTCTACTGTTGAACCACATATTCATACTATACATCGGCGCCTTCAATTTTAAGTACTGGATGGTCTTGTAAACGCCGAACAAAGCTATGACCAATAACAGCGAATGCCATATCGAACAGTTGTTAAATTGATAATATTTGTAATAGTATTACGTTCTTTTCTTTAGATTTAGATAGTGTATGAACAAACTCCGCTTTATTTGGAAATCTTTTGTTTATTTTGTATTGACGATTCCGAGAAAAGGACACGACGCCTGTTAAAAACATAGTGAGTACCCTGACCACTGGGGTGGCGGTGCACGGCAGCAGGGTAACAAACATAGTGAGTACCCTGACCACTGCGGTGCACGGCAGCAGGGTAACAAACATAGTGAGTACCCTGACCACTGTGGTGCACGGCAGCAGGGTAACAAACATAGTGAGTACCCTGACCACTGCGGTGCACGGCAGCAGGGTAAAAACCATAGTGAGTACCCTGACCACTGCGGTGCACGGCAGCAGGGTAACAAACATAGTGAGTACCCTGACCACTGTGGTGCACGGCAGCAGGGTAAAAAACATAGTGAGTACCCTGACCACTGCGGTGCACGGCAGCAGGGTAAAAAACATAGTGAGTACCCTGACCACTGCGGTGCACGGCAGCAGGGTAAAAAACATAGTGAGTACCCTGACCACTGCGGTGCACGGCAGCAGGGTAAAAAACATAGTGAGTACCCTGACCACTGCGGTGCACGGCAGCAGGGTAACAAACATAGTGAGTACCCTGACCACTGCGGTGCACGGCAGCAGGGTAACAAACATAGTGAGTACCCTGACCACTGCGGTGCACGGCAGCAGGGTAACAAACATAGTGAGTACCCTGACCACTGCGGTGCACGGCAGCAGGGTAACAAACATAGTGAGTACCCTGACCACTGCGGTGCACGGCAGCAGGGTAAAAAACATAGTGAGTACCCTGACCACTGCGGTGCACGGCAGCAGGGTAAAAAACATAGTGAGTACCCTGACCACTGCGGTGCACGGCAGCAGGGTAAAAAACATAGTGAGTACCCTGACCACTGCGGTGCACGGCAGCAGGGTAAAAAACATAGTGAGTACCCTACCACTGCGGTGCACGGCAGCAGGGTAAAAAACATAGTGAGTACCCTGACCACTGCGGTGCACGGCAGCAGGGTAAAAAACATAGTGAGTACCCTGACCACTGCGGTGCACGGCAGCAGGGTAAAAAACATAGTGAGTACCCTGACCACTGCGGTGCACGGCAGCAGGGTAAAAAACATAGTGAGTACCCTGACCACTGCGGTGCACGGCAGCAGGGTAAAAAACATAGTGAGTACCCTGACCACTGCGGTGCACGGCAGCAGGGTAAAAAACATAGTGAGTACCCTGACCACTGCGGTGCACGGCAGCAGGGTAAAAAACATAGTGAGTACCCTGACCACTGCGGTGCACGGCAGCAGGGTAAAAAACATAGTGAGTACCCTGACCACTGCGGTGCACGGCAGCAGGGTAAAAACATAGTGAGTACCCTGACCACTGCGGTGCACGGCAGCAGGGTAAAAAACATAGTGAGTACCCTGACCACTGTGGTGCACGGCAGCAGGGTAAAAAACATAGTGAGTACCCTGACCACTGCGGTGCACGGCAGCAGGGTAAAAAACATAGTGAGTACCCTGACCACTGCGGTGCACGGCAGCAGGGTAAAAAACATAGTGAGTACCCTGACCACTGCGGTGCACGGCAGCAGGGTAAAAAACATAGCGAGTACCCTGACCACTGCGGTGCACGGCAGCAGGGTAAAAAACATAGCGAGTACCCTGACCACTGCGTGCACGGCAGCAGGGTAAAAAACATAGCGAGTACCCTGACCACTGCGGTGCACGGCAGCAGGGTAAAAAACATAGTGAGTACCCTGACCACTGCGGTGCACGGCAGCAGGGTAAAAAAATAGTGAGTACCCTGACCACTGCGGTGCACGGCAGCAGGGTAAAAACTCTACTAAGCTCCACTATTTCATCAAGTCTGATGAAACTCTACGTTATGTAGAGTCCAGTGGTGGCTTATACGACAAGAGGGTCAAAAAGAATTTTATTCCTTTTGATCCTCAACCAGACCCATTCACTTTAGTTGTCTGCTGGCGCAAGTATTCCACACTGGCCAGGTGTCCAGCATAGAAAAAGCGGGTAACGTGGTACGACTGCGAACCCGTTTTATCAATGGCAATAGTAGAATACATTGGGGAATATCAACCCAATGTTATTCATGGCAATGCCAAACAGACAACAATACCCTACAGGTCTAAGACATCCCATCAAAAGCAAATAATCAGGCAAGGCCTGCAAAATGGGAAGCCCCCCCCCCCCCCCCCCCCCCCCGCGAAATCAAGAAGAGAGAGGTAAATGCATCGTCTCCTGACGGACCATAGGGTTGTCCAAAATGCTAAATATTATCAGCAGAAAAAGGCCAGACCCGCCGACACCCTTCACTAGCTAATTGTTGCCGACCATGTTTTGTCGATTCCAAACATGTTTGTTGAGTCAGTTTATTCGGGAAGTGATTACCACTAACCCGTCTAAGCCCCCCAGCATTATATTATACATGGACCAGCAGATGACTATGTTTAAATCTGCGGTTGCATCTGGCTCTGTTATATGTGTTGACAGGACTCTTTTAATTTATGTTCCTGTTATTTGACACCAATTTGCTTCCAAAATTTTTAATTTAGTTAACAAGTCTTCTACTACTTCACCAGTCATGCTCGGCCCAATGCTTCTGCATTGGGACGGGAGTTTCGACTCTTACCATAGGTTTTTTTATCCCATTTACAGTCGAAATTGGTGGACATTGACCAATCAAAATTAATTTTTGAGTCAGACGAGGAAATTCGCAGCCTGTTAAGGCTCTTAACCTGTGTTTTCCTCGTGTCCTTTGTGCAAAGCACGTAAAGGACAACGCTATTGACAATCTCAGGAAATCATTACCTCAACCTGAGGTTACTGAGATTGTCAGCAAGCTCTTCGGTTCGTCAGGCATTTTAAGCTCGGAGGACCAGGTCACTTTTGACGAGTTAAGAGACGAACTGACGGACACATACTCCTTCCTAATCTGGAGCAGTACGTGTTCAGGCCCCGTCTGCGACATCCCTGGCTTCCTCGACTTTGGTACAACAATTGTAACGAGTCATACAACAATGTGATCAAGCGGAGTACTAACTGGGTCGTCCAGAAATTACCCGATTTGATCACAAAATTGTATGAACTCGAACAAGACCAGTCGGAATGATAGGGATGCTCTGCATGACACCGGCAAATACACTGACAATTACCTCAGACACAGATGCTGACTACCTGCAAGAAGATCTGGATAAATTAGCAGAATGGGAAGGAAAATGGCCTTCCACCCAGACAAGTGTAATGTGCTAACTATAACTTACAAAAGTAAACCAATAGTGCGAGAATACCAACTACATGGACATACACTTGAGGCTGTAAAATCTGCCAAATATATTGGGTGTACTATTAGTGCCGACCTAAAATGGAATGAACACATAAGAAACATCTGCAACAAGGCCAACACAACTATAGGATTCCTGAAACGAAACTTGAACATAAACAACAGCAAGATAAAAGAAACAGCATACAAATCACTGGTAAGACCCTCAGTCGAATATGCCAGTTCAGTCTGGGATCCATACCATCAGAACAATAAGCACAACGAAGAGCGGCGAGATACGTGACCAACCGTCATCACAACACATCATCCGTCAGCTCCATGATAGAAGATCTCAATTGGAAATCACTGGAAGATCGTAGGAAAATAGCGAAATTAACAATGATGTACAAACTGGTAAATGGATTGGTACTAGTAAATACAGAGGATCGTCTAATTCCACCAGACATAATATCCAGAAATAACATAGGCATACCAAATACCATCTTGCAGAACAGAAATAAGAAAAGAATCCTATTTTCCTAGAACCATCAGAGACTGGAATGCGCTACCGGACAACTGCGTCACCATCGGGAACCTTGAAACCTTCAAGGCCCACCTTCAGGATATATTCTAAACCACTCCAGGATGTTTTCATCTTCACTGTATATATGTAAAGCACTTCAAAAATTCAAACTCGGTGTTTAATTCATTATTATTATTATTGTTGCATGCGCATCCAAGAAAGTGGCAGAATAATCAACGTATTGATGGTGGCCGCATTCTGGTAGAAGTAGAAGTACAGTTTAGCAGCTTGGGCTGCTATTCTTAAGGTTTCCCACCAAAACTGGACCCAGCTGACTCCAGAACAGAGGTCAAGGAGACTTTTGAAGTTATTGAACTTCATACATAAATAGACGGGCTGTCAGACATCAACAGACGGACACTTGGCAATCCCTGCAGTTTCACGGGTTGCACAAAAACCCGGGCAGCGAAAACGCGTTAAAAGCTGCAAAACCCAGTCAATACAGTAAAAAACCTAGGTTGACGTAAATTTTTTATTTGTAGTAACGAACTGTCTATGGCAATTTCTATTTTTAATAACTATTGAGCCTATTGGAATTTCTATTTTTAGTAACTATTGAGTCTGCTGATTTTGAATTTTCCAATTTTAGTAACTACTGTCTGCTAAATTTTTATTTTTAATAAATTTAATAAATTTCCCACATATGTAACTTTGTGGACGAAAACGCATTAAAAGCTGCAAAACCCAGTCAATAAGACAGTAAAAAACCTAGGTTGACGTAAATTTTCTATTTGTAGTAACGAACTGTCTATGGCAATTTCTATTTTTAATAACTATTGAGCCTGCTGGAATTTCTATTTATAGTAACTATTGAGCCTGTTGGAATTTCTATTTTTAGTAACTATCGAGTCGGCTGAATTTGAATTTTCTATTTTTAGTAACTACTGTGTCTGTTAAATTTTTATTTTTAATAAATTTAATAAATTTCCCACATATGTAACTTTATGGACGTATTACTTACGGATTTAGTTGCTCACCTGCAAAACAGGGGAGTAGCAGACATTACAGACGGATTGCTAGACTTTTTTTGGTGTTTATTTCTTTTTAATAAATTTAATAAATTCTTAGCCCTTTAACAGTATAATGAATTATTTTCAATTTGCAAAAGTTAAACAGACTTACGAAGTAACTCACCTGCAAGACAGGGGAGTTACAGACATTACAGACGATTACTAAACTATTTTTGTTAGTAGTTATAATTAATAAATTCAATAAATTCTTAGTCCTTTAAAAAATTGGAATAAATAATATTTTTTTTATGAAATATCTTTCAGGGGGGGGGGGGGGGCACCCTCACATGTTCATGGCCTTGACGTGGCGCGAGGGCTCTTCCATTATTTACAATTAATTTGAAAATAATGGTTGTCTAGCATGAACAAATCAATTCATTATTAATTAAAGAGTCTTCCGGAGACTTCAACATTCTGTGCTATTCCAGATTTGTTCCAAAATTAGTGTAGACATTGTTGTCATTCCTTAATCCCAACAACTACTGAACAATTTACACTTTACATCACTTTCATTTGACACAATTTTATTACATATATCTGTTTTCTCTAATGTACACCAACTTAATAACTATAGCCATTGATCTATATACAATATACACATATCAAATCAACATAAATCGTACCGGACTCTGTTGTCCGCCATTTTGAATACCGGACTCTATTTACATATCATCTTGTATATATGAATATTTCCACGTTACTTACTATTTTATTCAATCTTTGATAACATGCCTATAGATAAACACATATACAATAATAATCAATCATTAAATGTACAGAATACATGCTGTAAATCGACGATATTCTTACCGGACTCTATATCCGCCATTTTGAATCTATGAACAATTGCCGATCACCTTGTACATTTCAATAAAAACCTATTGTTTATTATTTATTTTGTTGGAAATTATAAGAAATATATAAAAAAAAAAACCAATACCACAGGAATACATCATTTAATATACATATAAACTAATATTTTGCCTCCGGACTCTACCGGACTTCTCCTGACTCTTGTTTAGTTGTACCCGTCCACTAGGAAATAGAAAATGCAAATATCCCCGGTAAAATGCAAATATTCCCGGTAAAATGCAAATAATTAAAGATTACCAGTTATATTAGCGTTTACCAGTTAAATTAGCGAATTGTCTTGTTATATTTGCGTTTTACCTTTTAAATTTGCATTGTCGTGGGATTTTAGCGTTTTTCCTTTTAAATTTGCATTGTCGTGGGATTTTAGCGTTTTTCCTTTTAAATTTGCATTGTCGTGGGACTTGAGCGTTTTTCCTTTTATATTTGCGTTTTTCCTTTTAAATTTGCATTGTCGTGGGATTTTAGCGTTTTTCCTTTTATATTTGCGTTTTTCCTTTTAAATTTGCATTGTCGTGGGATTTTACCGTTTTTCATTTTAAATTTGCATTGTCGTGGGATTTTAGCGTTTTTCCTTTTAAATTTGCATTGTCGTGGGATTTTAGCGTTTTTCCTTTTATATTTGCATTTTTCCTTTTAAATTTGCATTGTCGTGGGATTTTAGCGTTTTTCCTTTTAAATTTGCATTATCGTGGGATTTTAGCGTTTTTCCTTTTAAATTTGCATTTTACCAGTTAAATCGCACGGTCATCTAAATCACCCGCTGAGTAGAGATTACGTAATACTGTAGTCGTCACTAGCTCATTGAATATGACGATATATAGTATTATATTATCGTGTATCTATCTATACGTATTTATTTATTTATTTATTTATTTATTTATTTATTATTATTATTTATGTCATACTAGTCTGGCCCTTAATAAATTTTGTGTATTCAATACACAATAATCCATCAATTGTTGCGTATTTGATTTTTATGTCGTATTTTAACTTAATGCGATGTTTATTAAGAAATGTGACTTTAAATGTATTAAAATATTAGCAAAGTGTGATACACGTACAGAATACGTATACTGTTGTCACTTCACTATTACTTGTTTTTGATTATCATGCGAGAAACACATTAACCTTGTATTACCTATGCTGGGACTATTTACTAAAAAATGAATTAAGTATATATTAAACTATCGGTCTCTATTAAGCTATTTATGTCTTGTTTTATAGCACAGGATTGTGTATGTACAGCGCCAAAGTTATTGTGCTTTAAAAGTTCTAATTATTGTAATGAGGCACCTTAATGAACAATAAATATTTTTGTTTATGATATAAAACAAATAATCATATCCCTATGTAAACGCCGTAAAGCGAGAGACCATATTTTAATTTGAAATATTTTATTCTTCAATAAATTAAGGCAAATAATTCCTGAAATAAGAAGTGAAAGGCGGGTTTACTTATTTTTATTTTCATTCTGAAAACGACAGGTACATTCACACCGGTTCACTCAGCAGGATACCTAATATTGCCAGGCAGAAAATACAAGTGTTATCTTACATCCGGTCGACGGGACTCTGACCGAATACATGAATACATGTGTCACAATCTTTGGCAATAATCAGAAACGCAAAACACATTTTGTGACCATTTAACGGTACCCGTGACTAGAATAGGAGATGCAATACACATTTTAAAGGTTCTAATAGGTGATCAAGTATACATTAGGAATGGGTGCATATTAAAGCACACTGGCGGAGCAAGGGGGTGTTCGACAATTTAGTAAAATTCGTGTATAAATTGGGTAAAAATTGGCAAACAAGAGCCTGGGTCCCCGTTTTCAAAACTGCTGGATCCGCACCTGATGCAGCAATGATTCTGGGGCTATTTTCACAAACAAATCTTAAGATTAACATTGATCGTAAGTTATATTGGATTGTTCATTTTTATCTTGATTTTTTTTGTGCATCATCAGAATGATATAGCAACAACCAAAATTATGAAGTAAAGCAGGGTGAACAGAGCAGGGTAGAACATTCTTCTTGCAAACCCCAAAAAGCAAAATAGACAAAAAACATTCATATGCAATTTTTCCTTATAAAAACAACAATCATATTTTTTATGAATATTCTGAGATTAATCAGAAGGGTCCGCCAGTTCGAAAGACGTTATTAAAATAAACAAAAAATGTTTTCTTTACGCAGACATATTACGCTTTGTTCAAATCAGAAATAACCGTTATGAAAACAGATTAATCTTTTTACTGTTGGCAAGTAAGAATATTGTATTTCCATAAACAAATTATTATATTACGTAAGAGATGTACCCTGAAGTTTTGTATAATATACTTTAAAAGTATTTATAATACGCATCGTCTGTAATTGTCAAATGAAAACTATTACAAATTATATGTTTACATAATCCTCTCAATTTTATGGCTTCCTACCCTGTAACTTTCTGTGCTTTTAGCTAAGAAGCAGAGCTTATGTGTAGCTTTATTGTAGTGCATGAACGATCGATTACAAAGTGCGATCTTATAAATAATAGCATTAAAACAATTTTACTCCGTAGCATAGGCCTATTTTTATTTTTTTACGAATTCATGGCATTGTTCCGATGTCTGTTCTTTTTTTTTTACATAATTTCGTAGTTCTTCAATTTTCGAAAAAAATCTTTTGTAAATGTGTCTCAATAAAGACGGATCTTTTCTCCGATTCGTTTGTTTTGCCATAAGTATATAGAAACAAAACGTAAATCTGCAAAAAGTGATTGTGTAATAAATTCATAAAAGATGTTAAAGTTTGCTTTTAAAGACGCAAGTACCAAAAACAGTGAACCTACCTACTGAACCGTACTTTTTGTAATGCTAAAAATTTACTTCATTTATAAAGTAGCTGAAAAAAAATCCAGAAGGGCTATATAAAATTGAACTTACTATGTCGTCTGCCTCTCAGGCACCGACTCTTTCTATCATGTAACTGTCATGGGGTCACTGATCGTACTTGTAAACAAAAGAGCTGAATGAAATATGCCTGTTTCTTATATAAAATACATGTCACTTTGCAGTGCATTGTGGTTTCAGTACTAAGAAAAACATCAAAAGTAAACACAATTTTGAAAGTGGTCATTTTCAAACATTCTGTTATTTTATTTAGATGTAATATGATTTGGTAGATGGCCAGAACCATGAAATTTTAAAACCAGCCATTTCCGGATTTTATATTCGTTTCCATCCCGTATATCGGCCCTGTTTTTACTTCATACGAAAACAGATGACGCCATTTTACTGACAGCAAAAGTTGCCAGATAATCGAGAGTATATTAAAATACAAGAATGGCTTTAAAAACAATCTTATGTACAAAGAAATATTTAACTAGGCATTCTTTGAAAATTCCAATCGTCATATGAATGAAGGGTTAACACTGTTAATCGCTATATCTGAAAATCGATAATAGCACGAAAACCGACAACACGATGCTAATAATCGAATATTCTTCTACATATTTTTGGACAGGAAGAGCTCAGATCACATACTCCATTCATTATTGTATTTTTATCCAATAAAATATTTTAAAAAGTTGTACTTCAATTTTCTATTTCATTAGTTAACGATATTTTCTTTATTTTTTTTTTATAGCGTCACGTGTTTTGTTGGTTATGCGTGTTGTTTGTTGACATCCTATTTTTAATAATATTTTCTTTCGAGTTGACAGGTCTACTGGCTGAGTACCCAATCTCAACACTAACCATTGTATTTATGCATGTTACGTACATTTCTACAAAAAGTTTTCAGAAATTTTAAAGAAAGTTCTGGTAAAGTGGCTCCCTGTTGATTTCAAACAATGAAATGTTTTAACTGGCACTTTCAAGTTGACAGGAACATCTTGCATGGGTACCTGGCGGGATAGGGTACACAGCCAGTAATTGTATTCATCAGGGGTAAATTTGCATAGTAATTACTGTTGAAGATCCAGAAAACTTTTTCGAGTTACCTGAAATGTTGACTTAAATGTATTCGAGACAACAAGAATCAATTACTTCTCAAATCCATTCTAGATTAGAGGCAGTTTTCAATCATATTTGAAAAATTGTTCTAGTATTTTGGCCACTGATCCACTTTGTTTTTTGTTGGGAGTCATTTAGGGCTTGCTGTATTTTGTGGGGTGTCCCGCTTGTTGAAGATGGTGTGGCCACCTATATGTCTATTTTTGATCAGCCAGTCAATTCGGAGATGGGATGTTCTCTCATTGACATTTGCTCCATATCTGTTCCTTTTCTTCCCAACTGTATAGTAAAACCCTTCATAAGCTTTACACCATCTGTTTCTGGAACCACTCTGTCAGTCCCATCAGTCTACTTTATATCCATATGTATTTACTTTATAGATGTACCCCATGTGTATATTTTTTCATGTTATGCTTGCTTTATATGTAAGTAATGTATCTTATTTTTTAGGTGTGAATGTGGCAATTGCTCCTCGATGACAACACCAGAAGAATGTATTTGTTGTGTTGAAGTGCCCGCAGTTCACTCCCAGATGCTATCAGAGGACATGCAGTGTATTACAGACAGTGACATTTTTATTTCCAACTGCCTTAACCGACATGTTCTTCACGTCAGCATGTACAAGTTCTTGGGAAATGTTGGTCCCTTTGACGACAACGAGCCAATAAATGAGTATGTAATCATATTTCAACATTTTATTCAGTATGTGCATTTTTCAGTAAAATGTGCATAACTATAAGCAGGTATATTTACAATGAATAATTTGTATCTTTATACAAATTATATTTATTAACATACAGAACTTACAACACAAGACTTTGTCATGTAAACTCATAAATTTGTTTTTATATAAATTGTTATTGGATATACAGAAGAATTATTTACAGGACAAATTAACAATTATATTTTTAATATACAAATAATTGTGAAT
The DNA here is from genome assembly GCA_963680875.1 of Bathymodiolus brooksi. NCBI lineage: Eukaryota > Metazoa > Mollusca > Bivalvia > Mytilida > Modiolidae > Bathymodiolus > Bathymodiolus brooksi. The sequence goes on from OY804586.1 coordinate 100,765,612, forward strand.
ATAGGAAGATATAAAATGTTTAGAATCATACTCTGTAAAATCTTCTAATTAATCATTTTATAAACTGTTATAATAAGTGAAACTGAATCTAAAAGTTGGTATTTTTATTTCAGACAATACAGATTTATGGCTTACAGACGCTTCGTACAGTGGATTTGGCACAGACTTGGACGTCATAACAGGAAAATTTTTACCAACTTGTGTTGTTCAGAAAATAAGAGACTTTTCCATCAGAAGAATATTGTGGGTTTAAATACGCTACTGTTTGAGTAACATTTGTTTGAAATATGTACTATTTCTGTGAATTATATACACTGCAGATTATTATATACAATTTACATAAAGAATTAAATTTTAATGTTCACACAGTCTTTTCATTGTCTGCTAAATCTTGATCGATGTCTCTGAATGAGGTCTGCTTTCTCAAATATAGTGAATGATGTCAGAGACGGTGGATTGGTAGTGTTGAGCACTTTTACATCATCGTCTTCTTTCCACTACTGCCTGCTTGATCAGGGCCACATACTCTACAATAAAAAAGAAAGTTATAAAATCTGGTAAATGACATATACATGTATCACAATTGCAACTTTATATTAGTAGAGTTGATATTTTTAATTTGTTTCTCAACACTGTGTACCTATATGACTATATTTCCTTGAATTACCGGTATTAATCTTTAGTTAAAAGCATGAAAAATTATCAGTATAAATGTATAGCTCATTGACGCAACACATCAAATAAACCGTTAAGCTGCTTTAGCAAATTTTAACTGAAAACAGGATGGATAGGGCATAATGCATGCGAGAAAAAAAGAAAATCAGTGCAAAAGAACAAGGTTTTTATATTTATTGCTGTTCTTCATCTTGGTGAAACTGGAAGTTTGACAAAATTAAACTTGTCTAAAGGTATGACTTTTACATTACAGTGTGAAGTATACATGTACGGTAAAACATCACAGAGACTGCACAAATTTTTTCAAGAAATGCATATTGTTTAGTTACTAATAAAAGAATATGCAGGATTGAAAAAGTGGATGGAGAAATGAGTGGTTCTCAAGCTACTGATGTTTGACAATACTAACCAAATGATGGTGGTGGTGTCCTAGGTTTTGCAATAGTGTGTGTTCCCTTCTTTGGGTAGCAGGTGTTGAAGCATTGCTGTCCATCTTTAGTTGTTGCTTGGTCTCTGTTGCAGTTCTCGTTGTAATGAAGTGCAGCTATTCCTAACCTGCAAAAATCAAATCAGTTTGAAAAAAAATATACAAATATTTACATTTGATTTGTTACAAAATAAAACCACCACATTTTACTTTTTGGATACAAACACTTTTTCTTATGAATAAACAATATTATAAGCTACATGTTCAAAAGGTTACATCAGTATACATTGCACTTTTCTGTTTGGTAAACAATTTCACACTTGTATTTTTTTCTTGAGTTTGCTTGTTCATTTTTCCTCTTCATCATGTTTATATGAATGGTTTTTTTTATATTTGCACTGTAACATACAGTGGTGTATTTTCAGTTGTCAAATCCGAGTTAAAAATAGTATTGTTATTTGTTTACATTTGGTAAAGGTCAGAATCTGGACCGTACGTACATTTGTACGTGTGTGGAGAACGTATATACTAGTAATTTATGAAACTGGAAAGAAATTATAACACTTGTATACTATGCATGAAATTTAAACGAGATTACAACATGCAAAACTTGATGTATACGCCCCGTGATCGTCTGTTCGTGGTAAACTGGGAAAAAGGGGGGAGCATGATGACCTACATGTACTTCTAAACCACGACTTGCACTCTAATATCATTAATTATTATCGATATTCTCGACTAGCCTTTGCACATGTGTAATGTTAAAAATCACATACCTCGGCCTTTTGTCGCTTCTGTAGTGCTCCCCTGCGAATGTGTAGGTGTTGAACAACTGGACTTTCGCCATTTTTTTTCTCCGGGTCAGGTGATGCTAGGGGCACATTTGGGGCTGCATCTGGCTTCAGTCGTCGCTTGAAGGTTCCATCATTCTCAAAGGATCCATTTAAAAGCAGTCACGGGTGAAGTGGGTGGAGCACAATCTGGGACCTGATGTTGGATCGAAATTCCATCGTCCACAGTAATGGATCCAGGCTTTTCTCAGCTGGCCGTCCTTTGGGAACGAGAAAAAACTCAGTCCATTGCCTTTGGTTCCTCTGTTGTTGCACCCAAACGCTGCACAGGACACCATTTGGAACTTCTAGCTATTTCACCCACGTGGATGTTTGTTTTGGTTTGCTATTCACGGCTTTGTAATGCAAATTTCGTATCGATATCAATCGGCTGATTTAGAAATAGATGACTGGCGCATGTGACGTCACGAGTGGTTCAGCCTCGTTATCGCACTCAATATCTGCATAATTTCTAGGTCGGCAAAAAGGGCGATAAAAGGGATGTTTATCCCTTTTTACGTATCGTTAATCACATGAAAGTGAAAAAGTAATTATTTTTACAGCATTTTGGAAGTATTTCACAAAGATTTGTGAAAAATAAAAAATCGTGTCATGTGTCCTTTAAAAAAGGGGGACATATGAGGCACTACGACAGTCGTCTTTATTCGTTAAAACTTTCGTAAATTGGGGGGGGGGGGGGGTTAAGATATCATCGTCAGTACAACCTGTTGACTTATGTTATTTCAGTTTTTCGTTCAATCGTGTTTTTTTTTAATATTGTTAACAAATAAACAAAACCTCACCAGTCGGTGTTGACTAGTCTGTCCTGAGCTTGGGAACTTTCGTCGATATCGGAGTCTTCTGATGTTGAATGTTCTCTTTCCTGTTGACTTTCATCATTACATAATGGCTCGAACTGATACGACTGGATGTCTAAATCACCAACATGATCGGAGATATTGCTGTCATCACTGTCCATGATATTTATCGGCTGTTTACTGTCTCAATTCGATCGCTCAACTGATCGTTTATCATGGAAGCCATCCTTTGGCGCATGTGACGTCACGTTATCACGTGACCACTTAGCTCATTAAAATGTATAGGTCAGAGATCGCGACGATTTCAAAAGGTAATAATCAATAAAATGGGCGTCCTAGGGGGTTATTTTCAATTAAGACAATGTTTATAGTTTATTTAATGACCAAATCAAACAAAATTGAGAAAATTATTTTTTGTGTCATGTGTCATTTAAGAAGGGATAAATACAGCAAGCAAGCTTGTTATACATTTAAATTTCACCCCGAGATCAAAATATTATTAAAAATAGGATGTCAACAAACAACACGCATAACCAACAAAACACGTGACGCTATCAAAAAAAAATAAAGAAAATATCGTTAACTAATGAAATAGAAAATTGAAGTACAACTTTTTAAAATATTTTATTGGATAAAAATACAATAATGAATGGAGTATGTGATCTGAGCTCTTCCTGTCCAAAAATATGTAGAAGAATATTCGATTATTAGCATCGTGTTGTCCTTTAAGGATTCTACTTCGCACATGTTTAAAATGAACCCCGACACATTTCGAACAGGAGAGATTAAAAACGAAAGAATTTTAAGCCCATCTGACTTTTGTTAGTGCTACAGCCATATTGATACTGATAGTGTGAGTCTTGCCATGTAAAGAGTACCCCCAGGTAAAGAGAAAATTGAGTAATTTTAACATTATGTTCACTCAAATGAAGCAGCAAACAAATAATCCACAACAGCTCAAGCATTGACTTCTTTTCCAGAAAACCCACAACTTTATATATTTGCTTATACAATTACTGATATTATGCATATCTTGAACAAGTGTGCAAGTTGGTACATTTCTTTCGAGTTGCCAGGTCTACTGGCTGAGTACCCAATCTCAACACTAAACATTGTATTTATGCATGTTACGTACATTTCTACAAAAAGTTTTCAGAAATTTTAAAGAAAGTTCTGGTAAAGTGGCTCCCTGTTGATTTCAAACAATGAAATGTTTTAACTGGCACTTTCAAGTTGACAGGAACATCTTGCATGGGTACCTGGCGGGATAGGGTACACAGCCAGTAATTGTATTCATCAGGGGTAAATTTGCATAGTAATTACTGTTGAAGATCCAGAAAACTTTTTCGAGTTACCTGAAATGTTGACTTAAATGTATTCGAGACAACAAGAATCAATTACTTCTCAAATCCATTCTAGATTAGAGGCAGTTTTCAATCATATTTGAAAAATTGTTCTAGTATTTTGGCCACTGATCCACTTTGTTTTTTGTTGGGAGTCATTTAGGGCTTGCTGTATTTTGTGGGGTGTCCCGCTTGTTGAAGATGGTGTGGCCACCTATATGTCTATTTTTGATCAGCCAGTCAATTCGGAGATGGGATGTTCTCTCATTGACATTTGCTCCATATCTGTTCCTTTTCTTCCCAACTGTATAGTAAAACCCTTCATAAGCTTTACACCATCTGTTTCTGGAACCACTCTGTCAGTCCCATCAGTCTACTTTATATCCATATGTATTTACTTTATAGATGTACCCCATGTGTATATTTTTTCATGTTATGCTTGCTTTATATGTAAGTAATGTATCTTATTTTTTAGGTGTGAATGTGGCAATTGCTCCTCGATGACAACACCAGAAGAATGTATTTGTTGTGTTGAAGTGCCCGCAGTTCACTCCCAGATGCTATCAGAGGACATGCAGTGTATTACAGACAGTGACATTTTTATTTCCAACTGCCTTAACCGACATGTTCTTCACGTCAGCATGTACAAGTTCTTGGGAAATGTTGGTCCCTTTGACGACAACGAGCCAATAAATGAGTATGTAATCATATTTCAACATTTTATTCAGTATGTGCATTTTTCAGTAAAATGTGCATAACTATAAGCAGGTATATTTACAATGAATAATTTGTATCTTTATACAAATTATATTTATTAACATACAGAACTTACAACACAAGACTTTGTCATGTAAACTCATAAATTTGTTTTTATATAAATTGTTATTGGATATACAGAAGAATTATTTACAGGACAAATTAACAATTATATTTTTAATATACAAATAATTGTGAATATAGGAAGATATAAAATGTTTAGAATCATACTCTGTAAAATCTTCTAATTAATCATTTTATAAACTGTTATAATAAGTGAAACTGAATCTAAAAGTTGGTATTTTTATTTCAGACAATACAGATTTATGGCTTACAGACGCTTCGTACAGTGGATTTGGCACAGACTTGGACGTCATAACAGGAAAATTTTTACCAACTTGTGTTGTTCAGAAAATAAGAGACTTTTCCATCAGAAGAATATTGTGGGTTTAAATACGCTACTGTTTGAGTAACATTTGTTTGAAATATGTACTATTTCTGTGAATTATATACACTGCAGATTATTATATACAATTTACATAAAGAATTAAATTTTAATGTTCACACAGTCTTTTCATTGTCTGCTAAATCTTGATCGATGTCTCTGAATGAGGTCTGCTTTCTCAAATATAGTGAATGATGTCAGAGACGGTGGATTGGTAGTGTTGAGCACTTTTACATCATCGTCTTCTTTCCACTACTGCCTGCTTGATCAGGGCCACATACTCTACAATAAAAAAGAAAGTTATAAAATCTGGTAAATGACATATACATGTATCACAATTGCAACTTTATATTAGTAGAGTTGATATTTTTAATTTGTTTCTCAACACTGTGTACCTATATGACTATATTTCCTTGAATTACCGGTATTAATCTTTAGTTAAAAGCATGAAAAATTATCAGTATAAATGCATAGCTCATTGACGCAACACATCAAATAAACCGTTAAGCTGCTTTAGCAAATTTTAACTGAAAACAGGATGGATAGGGCATAATGCATGCGAGAAAAAAAGAAAATCAGTGCAAAAGAACAAGGTTTTTATATTTATTGCTGTTCTTCATCTTGGTGAAACTGGAAGTTTGACAAAATTAAACTTGTCTAAAGGTATGACTTTTACATTACAGTGTGAAGTATACATGTACAGTAAAACATCACAGAGACTGCACAAATTTTTTCAAGAAATGCATATTGTTTAGTTACTAATAAAAGAATATGCAGGATTGAAAAAGTGGATGGAGAAATGAGTGGTTCTCAAGCTACTGATGTTTGACAATACTAACCAAATGATGGTGGTGGTGTCCTAGGTTTTGCAATAGTGTGTGTTCCCTTCTTTGGGTAGCAGGTGTTGAAGCATTGCTGTCCATCTTTAGTTGTTGCTTGGTCTCTGTTGCAGTTCTCGTTGTAATGAAGTGCAGCTATTCCTAACCTGCAAAAATCAAATCAGTTTGAAAAAAAATATACAAATATTTACATTTGATTTGTTACAAAATAAAACCACCACATTTTACTTTTTGGATACAAACACTTTTTCTTATGAATAAACAATATTATAAGCTACATGTTCAAAAGGTTACATCAGTATACATTGCACTTTTCTGTTTGGTAAACAATTTCACACTTGTATTTTTTTCTTGAGTTTGCTTGTTCATTTTTCCTCTTCATCATGTTTATATGAATGGTTTTTTTTATATTTGCACTGTAACATACAGTGGTGTATTTTCAGTTGTCAAATCCGAGTTAAAAAAATAGTATTGTTATTTGTTTACATTTGGTAAAGGTCAGAATCTGGACCGTACGTACATTTGTACGTGTGTGGAGAACGTATATACTAGTAATTTATGAAACTGGAAAGAAATTATAACACTTGTATACTATGCATGAAATTTAAACGAGATTACAACATGCAAAACTTGATGTATACGCCCCGTGATCGTCTGTTCGTGGTAAACTGGGAAAAAGGGGGGAGCATGATGACCTACATGTACTTCTAAACCACGACTTGCACTCTAATATCATTAATTATTATCGATATTCTCGACTAGCCTTTGCACATGTGTAATGTTAAAAATCATATACCTCGGCCTTTTGACGCTTCTGTAGTGCTCCCCTGCGAATGTGTAGGTGTTGAACAACTGGACTTTCGCCATTTTTTTTCTCCGGGTCAGGTGATGCTAGGGGCACATTTGGGGCTGCATCTGGCTTCAGTCGTCGCTTGAAGGTTCCATCATTCTCAAAGGATCCATTTAAAAGCAGTCACGGGTGAAGTGGGTGGAGCACAATCTGGGACCTGATGTTGGATCGAAATTCCATCGTCCACAGTAATGGATCCAGGCTTTTCTCAGCTGGCCGTCCTTTGGGAACGAGAAAAAACTCAGTTCATTGCCTTTGGTTCCTCTGTTGTTGCACCCAAACGCTGCACAGGACACCATTTGGAACTTCTAGCTATTTCACCCACGTGGATGTTTGTTTTGGTTTGCTATTCACGGCTTTGTAATGCAAATTTCGTATCGATATCAATCGGCTGATTTAGAAATAGATGACTGGCGCATGTGACGTCACGAGTGGTTCAGCCTCGTTATCGCACTCAATATCTGCATAATTTCTAGGTCGGCAAAAAGGGCGATACAAGGGATGTTTATCCCTTTTTACGTATCGTTAATCACATGAAAGTGAAAAAGTAATTATTTTTACAGCATTTTGGAAGTATTTCACAAAGATTTGTGAAAAATAAAAAATCGTGTCATGTGTCCTTTAAGAAAAGAATGTCATTATTCCTACAATGTAGCGTCAATTTATGTGTTTTCATCCGTATTTTTACATCCGACATTTTTTTTTTATTGACATGTACAAGGTTACATAATATAGTCTCTGATCCATTCATACACTTTGCTAATAAGTAATATTTTCTTTACAATAGTTTATTTTTGTTAATAAAATAGACGAATTATTGAATAACGATTTATATAAATGAAACGATTAAAATTGATTGCTAAAAAAAAGTGTTATTATTACCCGGATATGTTTGGATAAGAGAATAGTATTCGGGTCATCGAGGGGTCATGTAGTCTCGTGGTTATAAATGCGAAAACCTTTCTCAAATTTTGAACAACTACCTGTCAACCTCTCGTGTAAACTCTTTGACACGCTGATCCGTCCCATTATAAGTTATAATTGTGAAATATGGACGAATACCTCCACTTATATAGAGCCATGCTTCGAGCAATCAGAAATAATACTTTTTGTGATACTTTAGCCCTACAGGAAAAATCATCATATGAAAAAATACATACAAAATATTGTAAAACAGTTTTAGGCCTTAAAAAAACTGCATGTAACATTTCGACATTATCAGAGTTGGGGCGACTCCCTATTGCTTCCTTTATTAAAACTCAAGTTATGATGTATTTTGTAAGAATAAATACTAATAATATAAACCCATTAATTAAAGAATCCCTTAATGTTAATAAATCTTTACATCGATTTTCAAGCCGTCTTCCAATTTATTTGTACTTAAAAAATAAATTTATAACTGACCCAAGCTAAATAAATGAAATGTGACTTAATGTGTTAATTATATAAATCCTTGCCTTCTATAAATTTTAATTTCTTATCTAATTCTTATTCTTATTATGTAACAATATGGTCAGGTTGTTATTTTCATTGAATGACATCTCAAAATAGATGGCTTCACAGTAGGAGCTCTTCCTGTATATTGGTTACATCCTGTATATTACAACTGACAGCCAATGCAGGACAAACAATTTTAATCAGCCATCATTATCATAAAATACTTTATTTTGATGATGACACCTAATTCCCATCACCTAATCCAAATTAGTATAGTAGAGGAGTACCGTATTTTTTGGACAATAAATTTTGTTTACAGTATACCTTTATTTTGCTGTAGGTTTATTTCTGAATAAGAACACTCGTATCATCGATGTTCTTGGTGTTATTTTTTTTTAAATAAAGCAATAAAATTTATGTATACTAACAGGGGGTGCAATTCTGGGGAAAACATATTTAACATCCGAAAAAAATCAATATTCAATGATTGAAGTGTTAGCGAAAATCAGTTCAATATTGTATTTAATAATAAAATATATGCTATAAAAAATGTATCTTGTTGAAAAAAATCACAGGGTGGATCGATATACAATATAAAATTATTATCACAAAATATCTAAATATAGCTATAGCTTTTCTATCAAACACGAGCATGCGCATGTGGTTGTAGTAAAAAAAATGGCGGTTGCAATACATCTCACAGTAAACGTGTAAAACAACTTTTTATATTAAATAAACTGGAAAATAATTTATATCGATTTCGTTACTTAATCGATATTTTATTGCAATAATTCATGAGGCTATGGGTGTTTAAACGTCACTTTTCAACAATATTTCAGTTATTTATTGACCTTTGAGCTACCTTTCCTGGCGCGAATATGGGGCAAGGTAGAAATACACTAGTGTATTTACGTACAAAATAAAGACAAAAATATCTCATATTTATATAAGTAAGAAAATTTAACAGAACATTTGCATGAATGTTTGTCGGAAAAGGTTGATAGTTTCAGTAAATTTCAACACACAATTTATCAGTCATATTTACGTTACCCCCTTTTGCATACATCATCAAAATCATTGTAAGTGTAAAATGTAAATGTCTGTAATTCTGTGCTCTCACGGGCTTCTTGATTGATTTAATAAACTATGTTATGTTATGTTATGTTATGTTATACATGAACATGCGAAGATATATGTTTACACCTAATCATTTTTCAAATTTTTGTTTCAACTTTATTCGTAAAGTCTAATGCTAATTCCGTCTAGTATGAGATATATACAAAAAAATATACATGTAAATATTTACGTTGCCGTAAATTTGATGATTGGTGGTCCCGATATTGCAGGTACAGGTTGAATGCGTGTCAATGATTTGTAATCACATGCAATTAATTTCTGAACAAAGTAAACTGTACGACTTTTACGTTTGCAACGGTGGGCATCATTTGTAATTTATTTTAAAAGTCGGTACATGAGTACAACAATAACATAAGCTCTAATGTGCTTTTAAGTCCGACATTAAAAAATATATACATAATATCTTTTTTTCCCCTTGTTAATTGTATATGCCCTCATGGGGCCCTAATTTTGTTAATAAACTTATTTTTGTTCTATTTCTATATCTGTACAATAAGCACCGCCTATTTGTCAGTCAATTATACATCAAAGAGACCGATAAGGAGCAATTAACACATGATTGACAAGGTGAGAGAGTTGTAAAATAAATCGATTATGGATGTACAAAACAGAGAATACTTTTTTCTCGGAGAAAGATAATTTCATTGCATACATATAAACAAGTTTTATTCTAAAAAAAAAAAATGAAGAAAACAAATAAAAGTAAATAATATATAATCAAAGATCGTTTCTGTATGACTGCAATAAAACTATTGTTATGTGGTTACTTTCCTCGCTTGCCGCGCTAATAACGTGTTGTCCGCGAATGTCCTGATGGACAATTTGACTGCCGCGTTCGGCCGCGAGACGATCGCGGACTTCCCGATGCTAATTAGTCAATTTCCACGCCGCGATTGTCCGCGAAACCGCGCGGATTTGGCGTAATCCATGCTGGCTGTAGTGAGGACTGACATTTTTTTTCACTAGGACCACCAAACCCATATGCAATTTCGCGAACTCTGTAGTATTAATGTTTAATATAAATATTAATTATTATGTTTTCATATTTGATGTGTGTTTATATTGGTGTAAAATTAATAATAAATATTCAGTATTATATTTTCATATTTTATGTGTAATTTTATAGTTTTAGAGTTTAATAATACATATTCATTAATTTGTTTTCGTATTTTATGTAATTCCATTTATGTAGAAAAAGCAAAAAAGAGAATCAAATTTACCTTTATTAACATGTGATTACCCTGATAATTCACCATTAATGGGACCCCTTAATTCCTCTTAATTAGGAAGGACACCATTCTTTGATATTTTGTTATAGTTAGAGTATATTAAGTGAAATTTTAATGGTTAAGAAGGCGGAGCGATGCGACCCCCTTCTTAACCAATAAAATTTCACTTAATATACTCTAACTTTCACGTGCATTGCTTGACCACTTCAATACATACATACATATATAAATAAAACTGAAGTCGTATCAAAATCTTTTAACTATTAAACATGTCCAAGAGAAAGCCAAACTGGACCGATTGAGAGAAGATGATACTAATGGAGGAATACGAGAAAAGAAAGGACGTTTTAAGAGCAAAATTTTCGTCAACAATTATATTTCTTTAAAATTTAGGTACATGTATGTTTAACAGGGACACAATCATAATGTTCCTCAACTTCCCACTTTTGAGTTTGGATGCACCTCCCTCATCTATTTGAAGGATTTTACGTTCAACAGTTATATACGAAACTAATTTTAATGACTGTATGGAAATATCATGTAAATAAAACATAAACAAAAAATAGGCTCGATTCCTAAATGTACTGCTTTCTAAGTCATCCTGTAACATATCATCATAATAGACTGTCGGTCAAATCTGTATTTGTCTATTAACTCGAAGTCATCGTAGATATCAAGAGGTTTTGTACGATTTCTGAATACTCGCTCTCTACGTAAAGCTCTTCTCCCAGCATTAAACAACCGAAAACGTCCGACATGGAACATGTTTGTATTGGTAATAATGCAATACTAATATGCTTTAATTATACCTATTTCATATACCCGCAAAGCACGTGCCATCAAATGGTACAGTTGTAAAAATATTTACTCATCCGGAAAATGACCTTGATGGTGAATTTTATGTACATGTAAGATATGATATGGATTTGATGATAAACTCGAACGCCTATGAAATATTGCTAATATGGTTTGTTGTTATCTTTTTATTCATACAATATCACTTTCATAACTGACAATCAATATAAAATAGCAGTTCAAGAAAACTTAAGGAACCTACCCATCTACCTTAAAGCTAAGGGAAATCTTAAGTGTTTTCTTAGTTTAAGGACGTTTATGAATACCACTTAAGTATGATGGGCGGAGTTTCCTTAACTTAAGGTTATTCTTAGGAAATACTTAAAATAAGAAGTTTTATGAATACCACTCAAGTAAAATGGGCGGAGTTTCCTTAACTTAAGTGTTTCCTTAGGAAAATCTTAACTTAAGTGGCTTTATGAATACGGGCCCAGCTGCATTAAAAATGAAACGCATGTGCGCGAAGCCGAAGAAATTTTTAAAATTGAAGTGCCCGACAACGTAATTTTGGTATAAAATAATCATAAATCTCTATAAATCAATATAGAGAGACAGAAATAGTAGATTTATGATTATTTGATACCAAAATTATGTTGAGAAGTGTATGGGAAAAAAAATGAAAAAAAAGGGGGGGGGGGGGTAATGTAGGTCATGACCCCATGTACCTGTGCTTTTACGATCACAATTTTCCTTACGTTGTCAGGCACTTCAATTAAAAAAATTTCTTCGGCTTCGCGCTCACGCGTTTCATTTTTAATGCAGCTGTTGCAGCTCGCTCCGCCCCTTCTTAACCATTAAAATTTCACTTAATATACTCTAACTATAACTTGGCCTTGAGGGATACACGAAATCATAAAATTTTATTACTTTGGTATAAATTCATTACTTACAGCTCACTCCAATACAATATACACTTTAGCAGTAAACACAACAGGTGGTACACCTGAGGAAAAGGCCTCTAGGCATGTAACTCTTGTGGGGACAACAAATGTGTTCTCTCTCTGAATTATAGAAAATTCAATTGTTTTACACTATTTCAACACATATTTTAATACAAGGCCTATAAAACAGATGTTTACAGAAGTGAATTTCATTTTTTTAAACGTTAAACTTAACGTAAAATATTCATATGAATAATTTCTTAGCTCCGAGCTTTGCTTTCAGATGCATACAAATCTATGTTTAACACTGTATTAGCGATTATTTAAAAAAAATATCCATATACATATTTTATTTTATCGAAAACAAGCCCGTAATAAATTACAGAGTTATCGAAGCGAATCATGATTAAGTTGGATATAATGTCGCACAATAGGCTACCCGATTTGTAAGGCTTGAAGTAATTTACCATATAACAATATGTTCGTAATGATGAACGGTAAAGCCACTAAAATGCATCAATCGCCTGTAAAATAAATAAACATAAATTATAATGTTGAATCTCCGTGAAAATATTAAACGTTAACATTTAAATCAACATCAAATTGAAATAAATATGAGTGCATAGTTCTAGATCCTGAAAAACAAAATCAAGAAATAAAATATACATAACTACTGTAAAATACACAACGATTGATGGATTATTGTGTATTGAATAGCTAAAGTTATTATCATCCAGAATGGTACAAATAAATAAACAATAATATAATACTATTATAGATTGTTCTTATATTTATCAGGGAATTATATAAACATTTGAAGAAAAAAAAATCCTGTATTTATTGTTCAATCTAATTAACTGACAAAATAGTGTTTACATGTAAATTGCATATTTCTGTTGGATCGGACAAGGGCGCGTACGTTATGTAAACGGCGTTTACATAGGGTTATGATTATTTGTTTTATATCATAAACAAAAATATTTATTGTTCATTAAGGTGCCTCATTACAATAATCAGAACTTTTAAAGCACAATAACTTTGACGCTGTACATACACAATCCTGTGCTATAAAACAAGACATAAATAGATTAATAGAGACCGATAGTTTAATATATACTTAATTCATTTTTTAGTAAATAGTCTCAGCATAGGTATTACAAGGTTAATGTATTTCTCGCATGATAAACAAGTAATAGTGAAGTGACAACAGTATACGTATTCTGTACGTGTATCACACTTTGCTAATATTTTAATACATTTAAAGTCACATTTCTTAATAAACATCGCATTAAGTTAAAATACGACATGAAAATCAAATACCAACAATTGGTGGATTATTGTGTATTGAATACACTAAATTTATTAAGGGCCAGACTAGTATGACATAAATAATAATAATAAATAAATAAATAAATACGTATAGATACACGATAATATAATACTATAGATCGTCATATTCAATGAGCTAGTGACGACTACAGTATTACGTAATCTCTCTACTCAGCGGGTGATTTAGATGACCGTGCGATTTAACTGGTAAAATGCAAATGTAAAAGGAAAAACGCTAAAATCCCACGATAATGCAAATTTAAAAGGAAAAACGCTAAAATCCCACGACAATGCAAATTTAAAAGGAAAAACGCAAATATAAAAGGAAAAACGCTAAAATCCCACGACAATGCAAATTTAAAAGGAAAAACGCTAAAATCCCACGACAATGCAAATTTAAAAGGAAAAACGCAAATATAAAAGGAAAAACGCTAAAATGCCACGACAATGCAAATTTAAAAGGTAAAACGCAAATATAACAAGACAATTCGCTAATTTAACTGGTAAACGCTAATATAACTGGTAATCTTTAATTATTTGCATTTTACCGGGAATATTTGCATTTTACCGGGGATATTTGCATTTTCTATTTCCTAGTGGTCTTCGACCAGTATATTCATTTTGATGAATATTTGGAACCAGTTTTGAACTGCTATACTACTTCCATTTGTCACCACTATATTTATTTAAGGTATTTATACCTGCTACACTTGATAATTGTCTATAAAGTATCATTTTCAGCGAGATCGAGTTGATTGATTTAAAAAACATATTAAACGCTATTTATATGTTAAAGGTTAAATGAGATAATATTTCCAGTTTTAAATTTATAAATTGTGTGTGGGGGACGGCAAACTCAAAGGCAGCCCCGGGGGAACACATAGTCTAGCTACGCCACTGCTTCCATCCTCTTCAAAGGACGTACCTTCTCCTCTTATCCAAGTTACTGTTGAACGAAGCGAACTGAACAGCCAATGCGAAATATTCTATGGTATGTTTTACACAACACACAGAACGTCAATAATATTTTCCGCCAATCGTGAGAAAATTCGGTTTTAACACCTCCGTCTCCATACAATTATAGCATATAATTAAGGTGTATTGTTATAAAATAATTGATAATATTGGAGAATAAAGATCCTAACTGTATTTAATTATTACCGAATGCAGTCATTATAATTTCACTCAAGAGACAATGAATGTGATTAAACTTTAACAGTAAATGTTTTTGTAGATGTTGGTTTATAATATGAATACCATATTGTACACATCTTGTTAATTCATATGCAGTTGAAGAGCAGACTCGCAATTATTCTAATTTTCCGGTCCGTGGAATATTTAAAAAGCCAATGGAGATAATCGTAAATATTTTCCGCTAGATGGCGCTTCACAAACGCAAACAATTATACGTACTTGGAAAACTACGTTTTTCTTCTATTAAACCAATTAAAATGATTGAAATATGATTAAAAAATCACATTTATAGTTAATAATGGTCATGATTTTCAGTCTGGTATAAAATCGGTCTGCGATGAATGTAAAAATAACGGTTTTTTTCTTTACCTCGGAAAATCGTAATTTTTTCTTGTCGCGTATGTTTACACTTTTTTGCATCTGACTGAATAAAGTTCCCGTGTATGAATAAAATTAAAAACTGGTTCCTTGGACAGAATAGTACACTTCATTGGGTAAAAGGGAATTTACATCACTCGTAACAGTTTAAGAAAAATAGTCCATATTCCAACGTCACCCAAACAGAGTCAAGGTTGAACAATTTGCTCGTACAATCAATATTTACACATGGAAACAATGGAATAACGGTAGGCATGTGAGGTAAAACACACTGTTTTGATGTACAATGCAAATTGTCTAGAAATTCGATGCATTTATTCCATTCTGTCAATCGCGTGAGTTCACAACTACAACCCGAACTTGGTTATATGCACCCCCTTTTCTGAAATATGCCACCAAAGGCAAACTGTCAACGGGTGCAGGCCTTTTAGTAAGGGACGGTACCCACTTAAAATGGTAATTGGTACCTCCTAATTTCAAAGAATGTTGTACAGCATGTTTATTTGCTCATTGTGTTTATACGAGTGGTTTTTATTTGTACATAATTTAAACAGGATTGTTAATTTTTAGGATTTATTTTTAGTTGAAATGTATAGGAAAATCAAAGTCAATTTTTATTTGCTATGTCTAAATTATGTACAAATAAAAACCACTCATATAAACATAATGGGCAAATAAACAGTCAAAATATAGAGAATTCTGAATATTTTGTTGTAAAATTTGTTAAAATCTATCCAGAAATGACTTCACAATAATTTTTTGAAAAAAATATGGTTTTGGTTGATTATATAGAGATTTTTTTTTACATGTGGCAATACTTTTGGCCACATACTGTATAAGATATTCATGAAAAATGTTCAATTTGTAAGAAAAAGTACTGCCGGTAAATAGTGAAGTACTGGTGTATTTAAGAATTTTTGAAAGCCCTGTGGGGTGCATGAATGCAGACCACCAGGCCCTTGCATAAACTGTAAACGAGAAGATGTGACTAAGCGCTACTGGCACCTCTCACAGGGGCGAAATCAACCACTGTTTTATACTTTTGTCAAAAATGCATATGCATTCAAAGATGATGACTGTATTTGTAGAATGTGTGAGGCTCGATTTAGAAAGTCACTCGAAATGTCCCACGATACAGAAGCAACATCAAGCAAAAGAAAATTGAGAAAATATGAATCGACCATAGATACAAGCTGTGCATTTGAAACAAATGATTTAAATTTAACAACAGCAAACTTGGACAGCTATGGTAATGTGTCATTTGACCCATGTGAATTTACACTCCATACTGCGGCTAATGCAGAAAATAATGACTGTAGTAAAAAACATGTATGCTTTTTGCAACACATGAACATGTGTGAAAAAATTGGTGACCATTCGGCATCAGTTAATGTTGACTTATTCCAGTCGTGCTTTCAGATTTAGCTAGATCAGAATAACAACGAAGCATGTACATCAAGTCAATTTTTTCTCTGTATTGATCACTACAAGAAATATAGAAATTTCAAACCCCAACTAGAATGTTGCTTTTGTGACAAAAGTATATACAGTCAAAGAAAGATCACTTAATTTAAGGGAAAGGATTTTCTAGAAAGAATAAAGTTAATTTTAAATTCTGATACATTTGTGTATGCAAATTTTCTATGGTAATGGCATCAGCATATTCAATTAGAATTTTAAATTAGAGCCCCATCCGGTTTTCTCCTATTATTCACATGTTTTATTATTTTTAATAAAACAAATTAGTTGAAGTTTTTGTGAATTTTATTTTGTAAAAAGTAATTAAATAATGGATCTATGTACAGTATGATCTGCTTTTGTTTAAAAAAAAAAAAGGTTAAAAACATTACACCCCTCGCCCCTTTTTTTTTAAAGAAACATCTATAAAATAGTAAATATTGGCTAACACGAGTTCTGCTCAAGAGTTATTACGAGAATGTCCTATGTATGTGATAAAATTTTATATTTTTTTCATTATCATCATTTTCATTCATTTGTCTTTTGTAAGGTCATTTACATTGAAAAAAGTATCACTTGTATCAAGTACATTGACATCAACATGCTCGTGGTGGGTCGCTAGGGGGCGCTATACATGATTTGTATGGTGAATCCACCAATAAAACCGGTGGACGTGTTTGAATAGCCTTATGTTAAAAAACAGTTGAAAGTAATTTTTAATATTCCAAGATTTACCATTGCATATGAAAATATGACTGGTTTTTTTCTCAAGTTCATTCGATAGATTTAGTAGACCATTACAGTTGATTCTTGTTTTGTTATACCTTCATGGAACAACTTTACATGTATTTCGACCGAAAAGTCAGCTTAACAGGATTACTTTTACAGTAATGTAATTGCTCCTTACTGTTGTGGTTCCATAAAATCTCAAATTTGGACTCATCTGTTAAGTTATATTTGATCAATTTAATAGCTGTTGATATAATAGACAATTATTCTGACTAATTTCAACATTTTTAATACAAAATAATATTTGTTTTATTGAGAAAACATGCATTTACTTGCACTCGAACGTTAAAAATTCCGGAGTATGTGATGATTCTAGTTACCTCCCTTGAATCCAACCAAAATGTGACACGATCCATCTGACAGAAAAAGTTCTAGTGTATGTTTAATTACAGAAAATGTTTCTTTGAAATACTAATATAGAAATCTTTGGAACTATGTATATGACTTTCCATCACCCTTTCGGCAAATATTTTAATTTTTAATTTTTCGTGTTTTTTTAAACAACTTCCGCCATTTCCGTGTCGTTTTAATTTCTTCATTACTCCTTTGTTACAAGAAGTTCAAGCACGGGGCCTCACATTTATATGAAAGAAACAATTTTCTATGTTTTTCTCGCTTCCTCGGTTATATTTGACGCTCGCAACGATTAAAACGAGTGAATTTTCAACACTTGTATTCTAAAACGTGTCCGATTCCGGTAAAAAATGTATGTGACAAATTAATTGAAAAGACGCCATTATCGAGTCTGCTCACCGACTGTATGTAAAATCACTTATCTTCAAAAAATACACCAGGGCCCAGTTGTTCAAAAGTGTCGTTAGGCAAGCGCAGTCGCTAAACTGTCGTTAGCGAGTCGTTAAAATTTAACGCCGTCGTTAAATGTTGTTCAAATTTTGTTTGCGTTAAAATATCGTTAAAAAGTTGTTAAATTTAATTACATTTTGACCCTGGATTAAATCTTAACGACGTGTTAAATATGGCCGCCTTTTCTCGGTTCCATGTTCCACATCGACGCAGAGAAAGGCATTTTCTAAATAAAGATGCACTTTCCCTTGATTTTACAGATAAAGAACTCTGAGAAAGATACCGGTTTGGCAGAGAGAGCATTATGTTTTTGTCAGATCTGGTTAGGAATGACATAGAAAGAGAAACTAGAAGGAACCATGCCCTCACAGTGGAGCAGCAAGTCATGATTACTCTGAGGTTTCTGGCCAGTGGCAGTTTCTTGCTAGTGATTGGAGACACACTAGGTATAGCACATTTTATTTCAAAACACATGAATAAATGAAAACAATAAATATCTCTTTGAAAACAGTTTAATAAAGAAGCATATTTCAAATTAAATCAATAAAAAAGGTTTCACTGTAGCATATATATGTGATATTATTGTTATACTGAGTATAAAATGAAAAAAATACATACATTTTGCCTGTTTTTGAGTGTTTATAGCTAGCCGGTACTTTTTTTTTCAGATTTGAGTACTGCAAGTGATTTTTTTTCAACTTAAAGGTTTGGACAAAGGGACAGTTTCAAGGGTTGTTTAGTCTACTATTGAAGTACTGTGCTCAAAAAGGGTTCGTTTCATCAATTGGCCAGTCAGATGCCCAAAGGAACAAGATCAAGGCCGACTTTTTCAGAGTCGGAGATTTTCCCAACGTAATCGGCACAGTTGATGGTACACATGTCCGCATTCAAGCCCCACATGAAGATGAGGCCTCGTTTGTTAACAGGAAAGGCTTTCACAGCATAAATATGCAGGATATCTGTGATGCAGAGGGTAAGATACTTGCCAATAACTAGTGTTCCTTTCAGTTCACCTTGAACTTAAGCCCCTTACAACATTGAAATTGAAAAACTAAATTTAGAATGAGTTATAGTCTGTATCAAAATAATGCAAGCACCTGCTCCATGAATGTACTTATCACACTTATCAGTAATTTTCTGCACCCAAAAGAAAACAAAAATTGTAGCCATCAAAATATCCTGATGCTAGAATCAGTAGACGAGGTTTAAAAATTCCCCCCTATATTGAATTGTCCAATTCTATAACTACTATTTAAAGAAATTCAAATGATTATCAGGGATCCCTATACATAACCATAAGTCTTAATAAAACAACATATACATTTATTAACAACATGAAAAGTACATATTGAGACTATATGTATTTCTCAAAAAGTTCAAAGTGCAAAGAAAAGATTGGAATAAAGCGTTTATCAAGAACAAATGTCAAATGAGATAAAACACATTGATGTGGTAAGTAACACTCAATTAACGAATGATGCATTTTCAATAAATTCAAGATGTATTGGTCAAATTTGTAAAAATGATAAGCATTTTCATAATAAACCGAAAACTATCAGTCAAATGTTATTATATAATAAGTTTGATTTGCTATTGTTTATGTAAAACATTTGCATGAGTTACCTCCTCTTTCTGACAATTTCCATTGTGTTCTTTGGAATTTAATATTTTGGAACTAATAAAATTCTGTATTCTGCCATTTTTTTTTCGAAATCACAAAGTAAAACTGTATTTCATAACACATGTCACATATTGCATCATTCTTACATGGAACTTTCTTTACCACTAAGCATTTGAAAATGTTACTGCAAAGCACTTAGAACGCTTAAGGCATGGGATGTAGATTCAATACTGTCTGCATTGTCTATAATCTTTTGCAAAAGTTTTATTTGTAAATCATGTTTTACAAGTTCTTTTTCCAGGAAAGCACACTGGAGAGTGTACACATCTAAAATTCTTCACCTGTCTGTCTTCTTTTTGCTGGTGGTTTGGATGAAGCTCTGCAACAAAAGAATCAAACTTAATCATACATATTATACTCCCCCCCTTTAAGACTAATGTTAATCACCTCAGTCCTTAATGCATTAGATAGCCAGGTGTCATTTGGGCCATTACTTAAAATTGAAATTTAGTCAAATGCCTGAAACTGCTGTACAATTCTGAGTGAGTATGGAGTAAAATATGAATAGAAAATGAATTATGTGGAAAATCTCTACGAGTAGTCTTATATATACAGTCTCAACAAATTTTCTTGTTAAGTTTTCATCACAAGTGGCATAAGTTAACTTTTTTAACTTTAACTTAAACATTTGTTTTATAGGTTTCCCCTTTTCGGTGTTTTAAATGAGTAATTTGAAGAATTTTGATGGTGTATAAATTAGTTTGTATTTCGTTTTAAAGTAAGAATGTCAAAATTACAAATATTTTGAACTTTGAATTCAAGATATAGTGATGTTATATCTAACTGAGATATCACATATAAGTTCATGCGTAAAAAAAAAAAGTCATTGACAAGATTTCCTTAAGTTAAAGGAAACATTTAATTTGATCATTATAACAAAAATTGTAGTCTTTGGTAGGAAAATTATTGAATAAATGACCAACTGAATAAACTAAATTAGCATCTTTACCTAGAACTACTTGGGTAAACAGGATCAGTTCCAACATTTGCGTCACTGGCTACATGAATGCTGTCTGTTGTAGGCGTCCCTGTTGTTGCCAAATGTCGGTCCAAAGCTTTCTGAAAAGCTCTTTCATTTGCAGAAAGAGTTAAATCCAGCTCAGCTTGGTATGCAGATCCAGATTCCTCTAAACAGGGTGATTCTAGAATTAAAATAATATTCTAAAGTTTGCAATAAAACCCAGAAAATGACATGACTTGATTAAGTAAGCTTCTATATGAGCACTGGGAGAAATGATAAAAATTAAAATAATTTGGATTTTCAATCGCTTTGGTTTCAAGCACTTTTGAAGAGAATTCATTATTCGAAATATGCACATCTCTAGTTAAATAAAATTGGTACCCTGTTGAATATTATAATGACAGAACTGTTTTTGAATTCATAGAAAAGAATGTGCATAATTTTACTTTTTTAAATGATGTGCAACAGTTCATATATTTATTGTGTTCAGAGAATACAGCAATTTTAAATGCAATTGGTAAATTTATATCTATATCTGTAATGAAAAATAAAAAATTTGAATATATATACTGTGTAGTGGCTAGATTTCATTTTTTGACTGGATGAATTAAAAGACAGCGGACAAAGAGAGACAACTCTTGTACCGATATTTTGAAATAGACTATACATAGTCTCCACCCCAAAACAAGGAGGTAATAATGGGTTCATGAAAAAAGTAATGAGGACATTCTGTGGTATTCAGGAAACAAATATTGCATTTACATTTTCAGGGACCGTTTTAACATCGAAAAGATTGTTATTAGAAAGTTTAGGAAAATAATTGAATTTTGACTAAATGGTTGTTGATATAAGGGACATAATTCAGAGATGGCGGAAAAATCAGGTCAGAGTGTTTGTGAAGAATTTGTCAAGGTTTGCAAAGCATTTTTGATCATTTGCTTTATCCATGGTATCAGATATAATTGAAACAAAAAGGCATTTATTATTGCCATGCCATTCAAGTTTTGAATCAAGATGAACAATGGGAGAAACTATTTATACTTCGGTCAAGGTCACAGGATAGGGGAAATCCCTGTAAATAGTAAACATTGCAGACGATAACCATGATAGGCGCAAGCTCAATAAATAAATACGAATAAACTAAAAAAAAAAACCATTGTACTGTATTCCCACTTGAAAACTAACTTGCCAAAATGAAAACTGTAATAGTTTAATTCATATCTTTGATAAATTAACATGTATTTCTATGAAGCTGGATTCCAAACCACCATCAATTCCTTTGAAAGATGCAGTATCTTTCAGTGCATTGATGATGTTCTCCTCAGCCTGTGTTGGTCCCTGTGGTGCAGGACCACCCCCTGTCTTTGACCTTTCTTTTCTTTCTTGTGTGAACTTTTCTTTTGCCCCTCTTGACATATTCCTCCACTTGTTCTTCACTTCTGTCTGTCCTGAGACACACACCTAGGGCATTAACCCTTCTGGTTACATCTGCCCACATCCCCTGCTTTTTTATGTTCGTAACTTCCATAGAATGCTTGCCTTTCACCAAGTTAAGTTGTTCTGTCACAAGTTCACTTATCAAATTACTTTCAGTGAATGTGAAATTTACTTTCCTTTCCCTAGGGGCCTTTGAAGTGTTGCTGTCAAATAGTTTTAAATGTGGGTAAACATTAAGGGTATCTGAATATAACAATTTTCTAATGCAAAACATGGCTTTGGAAACTTCTTTACATAATAGATTTATAGCAGAGGTGAATATTCCTGAGGGTTTAAAAAGAATACATAAATAGTTGTATTCCATACAATGCTAGATCTGGCTTTCTTTAAAAATAAAAATATCTTTGGTAATTTTTCTTCCAGCTTTATTAAATATCATAACTTTAGGTTTGTTAATATTTACTGTTATATTCCACTGATCACAATAATCACTGAGTTTATCTAAGCAACTTTGTAAACCAACACCAGATTGTGATATTAAAACCAAGTCATCAGCATATAAAAGGCAAGATAGTTGAGTTTCCTTTAAATTGACAGGATCACAAGTTGCGTCGAATAGAGTTGATAAATCATTGATATATAAAGAAAACAGGGTGGGATTAAAATACATCCTTGTTTCACCCCTATTTTGCAGTTGAAAAAATCAGTAACGCCATCTTGAAATTTCACGGCAAACAAAACTTCCCTATACATTTCTTGTAAAATATTTAGAAAAGGCCCTTTAATCCTGTACTCAAAAAGTTTATATAAAAAAGTGCTGTTCTGTTTATGGTATCAAACGCCTTTTTAAAATCTAGAAAGCAGACATATAGTCTTTTTGATGATTTAAATGCCTTATCAATTAAAGTTTTCAAAGTTAAAATATGGTCACTAGTTCTGCACACCTTTTTAAATCCAATCTGTTTCTTGCAAATTATGCTGTTCTTATCTAAATACTTTTCTAATCTATTACAAAGGATTATGGAAAAAAATTTACCTAGACAACTAGAAAGTACCTTTATTCTTTAGTGACTTCATATATAGCACCACCTCTTCAGCTGTTATACTACAATTAAGTTCAGTGTTACAGTTCTGAGAATCGTCAAATGACAAATTATTATCATTAAAATTGTTATTATAATCAATATTCATAAGTTTCTTGAAATATTCAAACCATTCATTTGATAGAATGTTAGAGCTAGAATCCTTGTTATCTCTTTTTTTTCAACATATTTAAACTTTTCCAGAAATCATCTAGACTACTATTATTTGACTCTACAATTTTATTTAATAACTTATGTCTAAATTGTCTATTTTTTTCTTAACAGCCTATTAAATTCTTTTGTATTTGATAAAACATCCATACGCAAAGTCCTGCTCCATGGCTCATTACAAAGTTTTCTGCTCAGCTTTTTTATAGATCGATATTTAACCTCACATTAGTATACACATATTGTATTACTGAATTCAATATTACACATTATGATAATACACATATAAATTATATAGACATTTAAATCAATCAATAGGATTCGGAAACAAGTGGTTATACTTATACTAATCCGTATCCCTGTTGTTATCGAGTGTTCAAGGTTTAATTAGTATCGAAAGGTAGAAGTGTATTGAGAATTAATCAAGTGTTAATCAGTCGTTGTCAATGTTATTTGGTGTGCTTTAGTAAGAAAGCAAAATAAAAAGAAACAAACAAATGAAGTGCAAAGGTACAAGTGCTTTTTTTTAACAAGTTTAAGTTGTGTGAATATGGTTAAGAGGTGAATCATTTACTACTTATGATGAACTTCTGCACGTTTAAGACTATATCTGTATTTAGGGTATTCGTTAAGTCTGTAGAGCCAAACAATAATAAATCCGTATTTAAGTTAATTGGTAATTTAATGGTGTGAATATATCTCAGTCTTGTTGCATTGTGACGGGGACAATGTAGCAGAAAATGGGCCGTGGTTTCTGTTGCCCCACATTGACAGAATGGGGAATTTACAATGTTTTTACGAAATAAGTGATGATTGAGAGAGCTGCATTGCATACGCAACCTAGCGTGTAAAATTTGTCCCAGTCGAGTACCAATATAATAATAAATGGGTTTAGTATTGTTTTGGAGTTGAATATTTTATTTAATTATCTGAACAGATCTGCTTGATTTAATATTGTTTGGCTGTTGGTTCCATAGTTGTACACTGGAGGGTATGAAATAGCTTGCGTAGAGCGATGTTCCGAGTGCGTACTGGAGGAATACGTGAGGTATGACGAGTATTGTGGTCATGGATCATGCCGAAACCTCACATTCAGTCATAATATTTTTTTTTTTAATTTTTCTTTGCGTCGGTCGCCTTTTAGAGCTACAATTGTAATCCCTGGGATCCATACATGCAGAATTATATAAGACAGAGGATCGTTTATTTACGGTATTATCTATAATACTGTCTCTAAAAGATTCACTATTCAAAGCATTATTAAAAACTGATGAATTATTTAATTCATCTAATTAATTAAAAATGCTATGAAAATCCAAATTCATTATGTTTGATTTAAAATGTTCTTCTCGTGCCCTAGACCACTTTAGCTTCTTAAGTGGAGTTTTTAAATATTCAGTGGGCTTTTTAAAAACATGAGATAAAATATTAACTGTTATAGGTCTATGGTCAGAAATAGTCGGTTCAAAAGGACCAGCTGTAAAATTTACAATATTCTGAAGAAATTCAGAACTAGAAATACAGTAATCATCTATAGCTGTTCCATTGTGATTAATTAAGGTTATCTTCCCGAGTCACCTAGCGTTCTACCATTCAAAATCCTTAACTGAGCTTCAGTGCATACTTCGATTATTTGTTTACCATAACTATTAGTGATCTGTGGAATTTCAGTATTACGATATTTATGAACCACATCTGCAATGTAATTGGTAGGTAGGAAGTCATCTAAATTATCGTTAAGTTTATCAGTAATAAAATCTAAGTCATTTTTATTAATATGTGCATTCAGATCCCCCATTAAAATAATGTCCCTAAGAACCGAGTATTTTGTAATATCTTGATCTAGCTTTTCAAAAATTTGTTTATCACAGTCAGTTCTAAGAGTATATGACGAATTAGCAGGAGGTATATATACAAAACATAAAAACAGATCTTTTTCAAGGCCAAATTTTTGTTTATCTCGCTTTAGCCACATCAGATCACTAATAGATTTGTCAACTAATTTTATACCAGTTACAATATCTTTTTTAACAAATATGGCAAGGCCACCTCTTGCTCTATTTGTTTCTGACTTTCTACAATTCATGTAACATTTAAAACCATTGTAAGCTAAAATGTCATCGGAGGAGGCATGGGGTTCTGAAAAAGTTACAATATCAGAGTTCATAACTTCGCTAAATTGATGATCATCTAATTTACATATTCTATCACCATTTACCCTCTTAAATAAGCCATTAACATTCCATGATGTGATTGACAAATTTGTTGACACTTTAATACACATAATTCTTAACCTTCTTGATAATAATACACATTTCAAGCTCATTGTGCACAATGATGGGTTTGAATAAGGTGAAGCCTTATTATTATCATAACTGTTTCTGTTGAAATAATAATAGAAAAATATATACAGATCAGACTTCATTTACTGTAAAGTTATGATGTTTTAAGCAAAATGCGGGAATTATCTCCCTTTCAACGCATCAATGTTATTTAGCTGAACTAGTACATTCCCAATGTGACTAACTCAAAAAGAAAATTAATAAACGCTAGAATTGTTCCTCTTTAAGTACTTTTAATTACTGTTATGTTCAGTGTGTGTATATCACTCAAAAGATTCCTATATTTGAATGAGGATTATACTGAAATTTTCCAAAATTGAGGAAAGATATGGGTCAACATTTCAAAAGCTTATAAATCCAAACACTCAAGTATAGTCAAAGCTCCAGTAGCATTTAAAATGCAATTACATTTTAATTTATACATGTAAGGGTATGATAATGAGGGCAGTTAACCAGAATAAAATTTGAATTAATACATACAGTAATACTGATACTGCTGAAAAAATATCCCTCATATAATATAAGAACAGATTTAGAAAATCATTTCCAACTTAAAGGAATAAGTAGGTGACCCTGATCAAGTTCAGCCATACATTTAGTCACATTCTTAACAACTGGTAAAACATTGAAAATGGAACTGAGTATAAAACAATAAACAGTAACATGTAAGGTGTAGACCTAATGTTGGTGAAACACACTAGCGATTGCAGAAGCAATAGATGAAGCCATATCCGAGATTTGGTGTTGATCCAATTCAGAGCGGCCTTGGTAATTAACGTTGTTTGTTTCTCGAACTGGACTTGGTGGGCCATAATATGAGTTGTCATAATGATACTAATAGTCACTTGGTCTACGGTCAACACTGCTATCAAACCAGTCACTCCTATAACTATGAGTATCTCTGTTTCGCAAATTCCACTCCTTGGTATATGTGTAAGACTCAGATCGACGTCCAATTCTCAAATATATGGCTGTTTTTCACTTTCTCAAATCGACGTCCAATGACGTCACTCACGTATACTTCAAATGACGTCACACCCGTTAGGGAATGTCTCTGAAGCAATGATGGAGAAGGGACAAGACATCATTCCAGATGAGGGGTTCTTGATGACAAAAGACAAATGCCTATGTATTTCATAGTTACTGTAGATAAAATCCTATTGTGTTTAGGAGTACTTCTACTTTAGCGGACCCTAACTAGATAATTTGGGGTCAGGTCATTATTCTGACAGCCCATTATTCCGACAGCCCATTGCTCCGACGGCCCATTATTCTGACAGCCCATTGCTCCGACGGCCCATTATTCCGACAGCCCATTTCTCCGACAACCCATTATTCCGTCAAAAATTGTCAAAAGTAGTATAATTATCTTAAAACCTGTTGTTTTTCTTCTATACGTAACGGAAGACTGACTTTAATCTTTATACTCACTGGGCGGATTTTTCTGTATTAAGCAAAAGGGTAAATATGGGGTCAAAGTCAAATGTCATGGTGCTAGCATATTCCTTACATCATGACGACATGAGAGATCTCAGTACCAATTTCGGATGGTCTAACACTTCTACATTTTGGATTTAATCATGAAAAGTTTACACCGCCACAGTTACGCGAGACGACACAAAAATTATTGGAGGGTTATTGTGTTAAGATGGAGAGCGAACATACTACTATGATTAAAACCACCAAATAATCTAGTTTTGGACATGCATTTTCTACCGACAATTTTCAATCAAATATAGTTTGAATTTGTTTTATTTTTCATGTATGTAAAGATACATGTTGGAGCAATTTAGGTTTATGTAATTTGCTAAGTTAAGATGTGATCCATTCATTTATTGGCAAGTCAATGACAAACTGTATCATGTAATGTTGTACCGATTACACCTCGCCTGAGCGGGATTTGAATTCACAACGTTAGTGGTGATAGGCACTGATTGCATAGGTAGTTGTAAATCCAACTTTCATACGATCACGACCACGATGGCCCCTGTTCGCTTTGAGTAAGATATTTATAGTGCTAGCTCACTGATACAACAGTCCGTAGATAGACATGTCGCTTCACCCGGACACATTTATCCTGTTTCCGAGCCAGCCAGTCTTTGTTCTTTCTCCTTAATGTTGCGTGCTTAGCGGAGAAGCAACAAATACCAATTTTATAGTCTTTGGTATAAACCAACCACGGCTCGAACCCACTTAAAAAAATCCATTAAAAAATATGTTTGTTAAACTTGATTCAAGATTTTATTGAAAACATAAAGTTACAACATAATACAGGCAGTTACATATAATCAGAGTAAGGCAGCAGCTTTTCTAATAAAAAATGATAATCGCTGCATTGTAAATAGAAAGAAAACCTTCAAATTTGGCATGATTAGGGATAATAATTTGGCAAATACTTATTTCTAAGGGTGATAATGTTTTCATTTTTACAAACTAATAAAAAATTATATTCGTCTCCAATAGTTTCTTTGCATAAATGGCAAATACGCTCTTCTCGAGGTATATTATACCAACGACCAGGTAAATGCAGATTTGAAGTTCTAAATTTAGTTATCCAAATTCTGGAGTGTTCGGACAATCTAAGTAAATAGTTCTCAATGCAAAAATCCTTTTTGAAAACAGAGTAAAATTGTCCACGAGAAGAGGAATATATATCACTAAGCCATTTTTGAACAAACTGGTCTTGTAAAATTTGGTTAAATACACTCTTGTCATAAACAGGAAACTGGTTTATAAAAATTAATCCCATGCCAGTTGAATTGAATATAGACTCTATATGATTTAACCATTCGAAACTATACTGATGTTTGGTTGCTCCAAAAAGCGATCATGCAAAGCTTCACACGAATTTCAAGCGGAAATCGACCAAGTTCTCCATATATCATAAAATGTGGAGTAGTATTTCTATCCTTTAAAATCCGTTTACAACATTTCAACTGAATTTGTTCAATAACTTTTAAATTTTCATATCCCCACACCTCTGAGCCATACAGCAAGATAGGTTCAATCATAGAGTCAAACATTTTCAGTTGCAAGTCAATTAATTCATTACGTACCAGTAGTATCCCAAGATATGCGTATGTAAAATAAATTTAGGATCTTGTGCAGTTTTCCTTTTTAGTTCACCTGGACCAAAGGTCCAGGTGAACTATTGCCATCACTTGGCGTCCGTCGTCCGTCGTCTGTCGTCTGTAAACTTTTCACATTTCAAGCTTCTTCTCCGAAACCAATGGGCCGATTGGAACCAAACTTAGCAGGAATGTTCCTTGGATGGTCCTCTACAAAGTTACTGTTTTTCGTTCCAGTCGGATATTCAATATGGCTGCCAAGGCCAATAATATGCTCTGATTGGCTGAAATTTCAAAGATCTTCTTCTCTGAAACTAATGAACTGACTGAACCTAAACTGTACATGAATGATCATTGGAGTGTCCTTTACCAAGTTACTGTTTTTTATGCCGATCGGAAATCCAAGATGGCCGCCATCGCAGGACATAGATTAACATTGGACCCTATGGGAAAATGTTCAAATGCCTTCTTCTGAGAAACTACAAATATGATTAAAGCCAAACTGTACATGAATGTTCATTGGATGGTCCTCTACAATCTTAAGGTTTTTTGTTCCGATATGAAATTCAAAATGGCGGCTACGGCAGGACTTAGTTTAACATTGGACCCTATGGGAAAAATGTTTCAAAATGCTTCTTCTCTGAAACCACTTGGACAGTTGAAACCAAACTGCACAGGAATGATCATTGGAAGGTCCTCTACAAAGTTTCTGTTTTTTATGCCGATCGGAAATCCAAGATGGCTGCCACCGCAATACATAGATTAACATTGGACCCTATGGGAAATTGTTCAAATGCCTTCTTCTCAGAAACTACAAATATTATTAAAGCCAAACTGTACATGAATGTTCATTGGATGGTCCTCTACAATCTTAAGGTTTTTTGTTCCGATATGAAATTCAAAATGGCGGCTACGGCAGGACTTAGTAGGGAAAAATGTTTCAAAATGCTTCTTCTCTGAAACCACTTGGACAGTTGAAACCAAGAATGATCATTGGAAGGTCCTCTACAAAGTTTCTGTTTTTTATGCCGATCGGAAATCCAAGATGGCCGCCACCGCAGGACATAGATTAACATTGGACCCTATGGGAAAATATTCAAATGCCTTCTTCTCAGAAACTACAAATATTATTAAAGCCAAACTGTACATGAATGTTCATTAGATGGCCCTCTACAAACTTTAGGTTTTTTGTTCCGGTATGAAATTCAAAATGGCGGCTACGGCAGGACTTAGTTTAACATTGGACCCTATGGGGAAAATGTTTCAAAATGCTTCTTCTCTGAAACCACTTGGACAGTTGAAACCAAACTGCCCAGGAATGATCATTGGAAGGTCCTCTACATAGTTTCTGTTTTTTATGCCGATCGGAAATCCAAGATGGCCGCCACCGCAGGACATAGATTAACATTGGACCCTATGGGAAAATGTTCAAATGCCTTCTTCTGAGAAACTACAAATATGATTAAAGCCAAACTGTACATGAATGTTCATTGGATGGTCCTCTACAATCTTAAGGTTTTTTGTTCCGATATGAAATTCAAAATGGCGGCTACGGCAGGACTTAGTTTAACATTGGACCCTATGGGAAAAATGTTTCAAAATGCTTCTTCTCTGAAACCACTTGGACAGTTGAAACCAAACTGCACAGGAATGATCATTGGAAGGTCCTCTACAAAGTTTCTGTTTTTTATGCCGATCGGAAATCCAAGATGGCTGCCACCGCAATACATAGATTAACATTGGACCCTATGGGAAATTGTTCAAATGCCTTCTTCTCAGAAACTACAAATATTATTAAAGCCAAACTGTACATGAATGTTCATTGGATGGTCCTCTACAATCTTAAGGTTTTTTGTTCCGATATGAAATTCAAAATGGCGGCTACGGCAGGACTTAGTAGGGAAAAATGTTTCAAAATGCTTCTTCTCTGAAACCACTTGGACAGTTGAAACCAAGAATGATCATTGGAAGGTCCTCTACAAAGTTCCTGTTTTTTATGCCGATCGGAAATCCAAGATGGCCGCCACCGCAGGACATAGATTAACATTGGACCCTATGGGAAAATATTCAAATGCCTTCTTCTCAGAAACTACAAATATTATTAAAGCCAAACTGTACATGAATGTTCATTAGATGGCCCTCTACAAACTTTAGGTTTTTTGTTCCGGTATGAAATTCAAAATGGCGGCTACGGCAGGACTTAGTTTAACATTGGACCCTATGGGGAAAATGTTTCAAAATGCTTCTTCTCTGAAACCACTTGGACAGTTGAAACCAAACTGCCCAGGAATGATCATTGGAAGGTCCTCTACATAGTTTCTGTTTTTTATGCCGATCGGAAATCCAAGATGGCCGCCACCGCAGGACATAGATTAACATTGGACCCTATGGGAAAATATTCAAATGCCTTCTTCTCAGAAACTACAAATATGATTAAAGCCAAACTGTACATGAATGTTCATTGGATGGTCCTCTACAATCTTAAGGTTTTTTGTTCCGATATGAAATTTAAAATGGCGGCCATGGCAGGACTTAGTTTAACATTGGACCCTATGGGAAAAATGTTTCAAAATGCTTCTTCTCTGAAACCACTTGGACAGTTGAAACCAAACTGCCCAGGAAAGATCATTGGAAGGTCCTCTACAAAGTTTCTGTTTTTTATGCCGATCGGAAATCCAAGATGGCCGCCACCGCAGGCCATACATTAACATTGGACCTTATGGGAAAATATTCAAATGCCTTCTTCTCAGAAACTACAAATATTATTAAAGCCAAACTGTACATGAATGTTCATTGGATGGTCGTCTACAATCTTAAGGTTTTTTGTTCCGATATGAAATTCAAAATGGCGGCTACGGCAGGACTTAGTTTAACATTGGACCCTATGGGAAAAATGTTTCAAAATGCTTCTTCTCTGAAACCACTTGGACAGTTGAAACCAAACTGCCCAGGAATGATCATTGGAAGGTCCTCTACAAAGTATTTGTTTTTTATGCCGATCGGAAATCCAAGATGGCTGCCACCGCAGGACATAGATTAACATTGGACCCTATGGGAAAATATTCAAATGCCTTCTTCTCAGAAACTACAAATATGATTAAAGCCAAACTGTACATGAATGTTCATTGGATGGTCCTCTACAATCTTAAGGTTTTTTGTTCCGATATGAAATTCAAAATGGCGGCTACGGCAGGACTTAGTTTAACATTGGACCCTATGGGAAAAATGTTTCAAAATGCTTCTTCTCTGAAACCACTTGGACAGTTGAAACCAAACTGCCCAGGAAAGATCATTGGAAGGTCCTCTACAAAGTTTCTGTTTTTTATGCCGATCGGAAATCCAAGATGGCCGCCACCGCAGGCCATACATTAACATTGGAACTTATTGGAAAATATTCAAATGCCTTCTTCTCAGAAACTACAAATATGATTAAAGCCAAACTGTACATGAATGTTCATTGGATGGTCCTCTACAAACTTTATGTTTTTTGTTCCGATATGAAATTCAAAATGGCGGCTACGGCAGGACTTAGTTTAACATTGGACCCTATGGGGAAAATGTTTCAAAACGCTTCTTCTCTGAAACCACTTGGACAATTGAAACCAAACTGCCCAGGAATGATCATTGGAGGGTCCTCTACAAAGTTTCTGTTTTTTTATGCCGATCGAAATTCAAGATGGCCGCCACCGCAGGATATAGATTAACATTGGACCCTATGAGAAAATGTTCAAATGCCTTCTTCTCAGAAACTACAAATATGATTAAAGCAAAACTGTACATGAATGTTCATTGGATGGTCCTCTACAATCTTAAGGGTTTTTGTTCCGATATGAAATTCAAAATGGCGGCTACGGCAGGACTTAGTTTAACATTGAACCCTATGGGAAAAATGTTTCAAAATGCTTCTTCTCTGAAACCACTTGGACAGTTGAAACCAAACTGCCCAGGAATGATCATTGGAAGGTCCTCTACAAACTTTCTGTTTTTTTTATGCCGATCGGAAATCCAAGATGGCTGCCACCGCAGGACATAGATTAACATTGGACCCTATGGGAAAATATTCAAATGCCTTCTTCTCAGAAACTACAAATATGATTAAAGCCAAACTGTACATGAATGTTCATTGGATGGTCCTCTACAAACTTTACGTTTTTTGTTCTGATATGAAATTCAAAATGGCGGCTACGGCAGGACCTAGTTTAACATTGGACCCTATGGGAAAATGTTTCAAAACGCTTCTTCTCTGAAACCACTAGGACAGTTGAAACCAAACTGCCCAAGAATGATCATTGGAAGGTCCTCTACAAATTTTATGTTTTTTATGCCGATCGGAAATCCAAGATGGCTGCCACCGCAATACATAGATTAACATTGTACCCTATGGGAAAATGTTCAAATGCCTTCTTCTCAGAAACTACAAATATTATTAAAGCCAAACTGTACATGAATGTTCATTGAATGGTCCTCTACAAACTTTATGGTTTTTTTTCCGCGATATGAAATTCAAAATGGCGGCTACGGCAGGACTTAGTTTAACATTGGACCCTATGGGAAAAATGTTTCAAAACGCTTCTTCTCTGAAACCACTTGGACAATTGAAACCAAACTGCCCAGGAATGATCATTGGAAGGTCCTCTACAAAGTTTCTGTTTTTTTATGCTGATCGAAAATTCAAGATGGCCGCCACCGCAGGATATAGATTAACATTGGACCCTATGGGAAAATGTTCAAATGCCTTCTTCTCAGAAACTACAAATATGATTAAAGCAAAACTGTACATGAATGTTCATTGGATGGTCCTCTACAATCTTAAGGTTTTTTGTTCCGATATGAAATTCAAAATGGCGGCTACGGCAGGACTTAGTTTAACATTGGACCCTATGGGAAAAATGTTTCAAAATGCTTCTTCTCTGAAACCACTTGGACAGTTGAAACCAAACTGCCCAGGAATGATCATTGGAAGGTCCTCTACAAAGTTTCTGTTTTTTATGCCGATCGGAAATCCAAGATGGCTGCCACCGCAGGATATAGATTAACATTGGACCCTATGGGAAAATATTCAAATGCCTTCTTCTCAGAAACTACAAATATGATTAAAGCCAAACTGTACATGAATGTTCATTGGATGGTCCTCTACAATCTTAAGGTTTTTTGTTCCGATATGAAATTCAAAATGGCGGCTACGGCAGGACTTAGTTTAACATCGGAACCTATGGGAAAAATGTTTCAAAATGCTTCTTCTCTGAAACCACTTGGACAGTTGAAACCAAACTGCCCAGGAATGATCATTGGAAGGTCCTCTACAAAGTTTCTGTTTTTTATGCCGATCGGAAATCCAAGATGGCTGCCACCGCAGGACATAGACTAACATTGGACCCTATGGGAAAATATTCAAATGCCTTCTTCTCAGAAACTACAAATATGATTAAAGCCAAACTGTACATGAATGTTCATTGGATGGTCCTCTACAAACTTTACGTTTTTTGTTCTGATATGAAATTCAAAATGGCGGCTACGGCAGGACCTAGTTTAACATTGGACCCTATGGGGAAAATGTTTCAAAACGCTTCTTCTCTGAAACCACTGGGACAGTTGAAACCAAATTGCCCAGGAATGATCATTGGAAGGTCCTCTACAATTTTTTTTGTTTTTTATGCCGATCGGAAATCCAAGATGGCTGCCACCGCAATACATAGATTAACATTGTACCCTATGGGAAAATGTTCAAATGCCTTCTTCTCAGAAACTACAAATATGATTAAAGCCAAACTGTACATGAATGTTCATTGGATGGTCCTCTACAATCTTAAGGTTTTTGTTCCGATATGAAATTCAAAATGGCGGCTACGGCAGGACTTAGTTTAACATTGGACCCTATGGGAAAAATGTTTCAAAATGCTTCTTCTCTGAAACCACTTGGACAGTTGAAACCAAACTGCCCAGGAATGATCATTGGAAGGTCCTCTACAAAGTTTCTGTTTTTTATGCCGATCGGAAATCCAAGATGGCCGCCACCGCAGGACATAGATTAACATTGGACCCTATGGGAAAATATTCAAATGCCTTCTTCTCAGAAACTACAAATATGATTAAAGCCAAACTGTACATGAATGTTCATTGGATGGTCCTCTACAATCTTAAGGGTTTTTGTTCCGATATGAAATTCAAAATGGCGGCTACGGCAGGACTTAGTTTAACATTGGACCCTATGGGAAAAATGTTTCAAAATGCTTCTTCTCTGAAACCACTTGGACAGTTGAAACCAAACTGCCCAGGAATGATCATTGGAAGGTCCTCTACAAAGTTTCTGTTTTTTATGCCGATCGGAAATCCAAGATGGCTGCCACCGCAGGACATAGATTAACATTGTACCCTATGGGAAAATATTCAAATGCCTTCTTCTCAGAAACTACAAATATGATTAAAGCCAAACTGTACATGAATGTTCATTGGATGGTCCTCTACAATCTTAAGGTTTTTTTGTTCCGATATGAAATTCAAAATGGCGGCTACGGCAGGACTTAGTAGGGAAAAATGTTTCAAAATGCTTCTTCTCTGAAACCACTTGGACAGTTGAAACCAAACTGCCCAGGAATGATCATTGGAAGGTCCTCTACAAAGTTTCTGTTTTTTATGCCGATCGGAAATCCATGATGGCCGCCACAGCAGGACATAGATTAACATTGGACCCTATGGGAAAATATTCAAATGCCTTCTTCTCAGAAACTACAAATATGATTAAAGCCAAACTGTACATGAATGTTCATTGGATGGTCCTCTACAATCTTAAGGTTTTTTGTTCCGATATGAAATTCAAAATGGCGGCTACGGCAGGACTTAGTTTAACATTGGACCCTATGGGGAAAATGTTTCAAAATGCTTCTTCTCTGAAACCACTTGGACAGTTGAAACCAAACTGCCCAGGAATGATCATTGGAAGGTCCTGTACAAATTTTATGTTTTTTATGCCGATCGGAAATCCAAGATGGCTGCCACCGCAATACATAGATTAACATTGGACCCTATGGGAAAATGTTCAAATGCCTTCTTCTCAGAAACTACAAATATGATTAAAGCAAAACTGTACATGAATGTTCATTGGATGGTCCTCTACAATCTTAAGGTTTTTTGTTCCGATATGAAATTCAAAATGGCGGCTACGGCAGGACTTAGTTTAACATTGGACCCTATGGGAAAAATGTTTCAAAATGCTTCTTCTCTGAAACCACTTGGACAGTTGAAACCAAACTGCCCAGGAATGATCATTGGAAGGTCCTCTACAAAGTTTCTGTTTTTTATGCCGATCGGAAATCCAAGATGGCCGCCACCGCAGGACATAGATTAACATTGGACCCTATGGGAAAATATTCAAATGCCTTCTTCTCAGAAACTACAAATATGATTAAAGCCAAACTGTACATGAATGTTCATTGGATGGTCCTCTACAATCTTAAGGTTTTTTGTTCCGATATGAAATTCAAAATGGCGGCTACGGCAGGACTTAGTTTAACATCGGACCCTATGGGAAAAATGTTTCAAAATGCTTCTTCTCTGAAACCACTTGGACAGTTGAAACCAAACTGCCCAGGAATGATCATTGGAAGGTCCTCTACAAAGTTTCTGTTTTTTATGCCGATCGGAAATCCAAGATGGCTGCCACCGCAGGATATAGATTAACATTGGACCCTATGGGAAAATATTCAAATGCCTTCTTCTCAGAAACTACAAATATGATTAAAGCCAAACTGTACATGAATGTTCATTGGATGGTCCTCTACAATCTTAAGGTTTTTTGTTCCGATATGAAATTCAAAATGGCGGCTACGGCAGGACTTAGTTTAACATCGGAACCTATGGGAAAAATGTTTCAAAATGCTTCTTCTCTGAAACCACTTGGACAGTTGAAACCAAACTGCCCAGGAATGATCATTGGAAGGTCCTCTACAAAGTTTCTGTTTTTTATGCCGATCGGAAATCCAAGATGGCTGCCACCGCAGGACATAGACTAACATTGGACCCTATGGGAAAATATTCAAATACCTTCTTCTCAGAAACTACAAATATGATTAAAGCCAAACTGTACATGAATGTTCATTGGATGGTCCTCTACAAACTTTACGTTTTTTGTTCTGATATGAAATTCAAAATGGCGGCTACGGCAGGACCTAGTTTAACATTGGACCCTATGGGGAAAATGTTTCAAAACGCTTCTTCTCTGAAACCACTGGGACAGTTGAAACCAAATTGCCCAGGAATGATCATTGGAAGGTCCTCTACAATTTTTTTTGTTTTTTATGCCGATCGGAAATCCAAGATGGCTGCCACCGCAATACATAGATTAACATTGTACCCTATGGGAAAATGTTCAAATGCCTTCTTCTCAGAAACTACAAATATGATTAAAGCCAAACTGTACATGAATGTTCATTGGATGGTCCTCTACAATCTTAAGGTTTTTGTTCCGATATGAAATTCAAAATGGCGGCTACGGCAGGACTTAGTTTAACATTGGACCCTATGGGAAAAATGTTTCAAAATGCTTCTTCTCTGAAACCACTTGGACAGTTGAAACCAAACTGCCCAGGAATGATCATTGGAAGGTCCTCTACAAAGTTTCTGTTTTTTATGCCGATCGGAAATCCAAGATGGCTGCCACCGCAGGACATAGATTAACATTGTACCCTATGGGAAAATATTCAAATGCCTTCTTCTCAGAAACTACAAATATGATTAAAGCCAAACTGTACATGAATGTTCATTGGATGGTCCTCTACAATCTTAAGGTTTTTTTGTTCCGATATGAAATTCAAAATGGCGGCTACGGCAGGACTTAGTAGGGAAAAATGTTTCTAAATGCTTCTTCTCTGAAACCACTTGGACAGTTGAAACCAAACTGCCCAGGAATGATCATTGGAAGGTCCTCTACAAAGTTTCTGTTTTTTATGCCGATCGGAAATCCATGATGGCCGCCACAGCAGGACATAGATTAACATTGGACCCTATGGGAAAATATTCAAATGCCTTCTTCTCAGAAACTACAAATATGATTAAAGCCAAACTGTACATGAATGTTCATTGGATGGTCCTCTACAATCTTAAGGGTTTTTGTTCCGATATGAAATTCAAAATGGCGGCTACGGCAGGACTTAGTTTAACATTGGACCCTATGGGAAAAATGTTTCAAAATGCTTCTTCTCTGAAACCACTTGGACAGTTGAAACCAAACTGCCCAGGAATGATCATTGGAAGGTCCTCTACAAAGTTTCTGTTTTTTATGCCGATCGGAAATCCAAGATGGCTGCCACCGCAGGACATAGATTAACATTGTACCCTATGGGAAAATATTCAAATGCCTTCTTCTCAGAAACTACAAATATGATTAAAGCCAAACTGTACATGAATGTTCATTGGATGGTCCTCTACAATCTTAAGGTTTTTTTGTTCCGATATGAAATTCAAAATGGCGGCTACGGCAGGACTTAGTAGGGAAAAATGTTTCAAAATGCTTCTTCTCTGAAACCACTTGGACAGTTGAAACCAAACTGCCCAGGAATGATCATTGGAAGGTCCTCTACAAAGTTTCTGTTTTTTATGCCGATCGGAAATCCATGATGGCCGCCACAGCAGGACATAGATTAACATTGGACCCTATGGGAAAATATTCAAATGCCTTCTTCTCAGAAACTACAAATATGATTAAAGCCAAACTGTACATGAATGTTCATTGGATGGTCCTCTACAATCTTAAGGTTTTTTGTTCCGATATGAAATTCAAAATGGCGGCTACGGCAGGACTTAGTTTAACATTGGACCCTATGGGGAAAATGTTTCAAAATGCTTCTTCTCTGAAACCACTTGGACAGTTGAAACCAAACTGCCCAGGAATGATCATTGGAAGGTCCTGTACAAATTTTATGTTTTTTATGCCGATCGGAAATCCAAGATGGCTGCCACCGCAATACATAGATTAACATTGGACCCTATGGGAAAATGTTCAAATGCCTTCTTCTCAGAAACTACAAATATGATTAAAGCAAAACTGTACATGAATGTTCATTGGATGGTCCTCTACAATCTTAAGGTTTTTTGTTCCGATATGAAATTCAAAATGGCGGCTACGGCAGGACTTAGTTTAACATTGGACCCTATGGGAAAAATGTTTCAAAATGCTTCTTCTCTGAAACCACTTGGACAGTTGAAACCAAACTGCCCAGGAATGATCATTGGAAGGTCCTCTACAAAGTTTCTGTTTTTTATGCCGATCGGAAATCCAAGATGGCCGCCACCGCAGGACATAGATTAACATTGGACCCTATGGGAAAATATTCAAATGCCTTCTTCTCAGAAACTACAAATATGATTAAAGCCAAACTGTACATGAATGTTCATTGGATGGTCCTCTACAATCTTAAGGTTTTTTGTTCCGATATGAAATTCAAAATGGCGGCTACGGCAGGACTTAGTTTAACATCGGACCCTATGGGAAAAATGTTTCAAAATGCTTCTTCTCTGAAACCACTTGGACAGTTGAAACCAAACTGCCCAGGAATGATCATTGGAAGGTCCTCTACAAAGTTTCTGTTTTTTATGCCGATCGGAAATCCAAGATGGCTGCCACCGCAGGATATAGATTAACATTGGACCCTATGGGAAAATATTCAAATGCCTTCTTCTCAGAAACTACAAATATGATTAAAGCCAAACTGTACATGAATGTTCATTGGATGGTCCTCTACAATCTTAAGGTTTTTTGTTCCGATATGAAATTCAAAATGGCGGCTACGGCAGGACTTAGTTTAACATCGGAACCTATGGGAAAAATGTTTCAAAATGCTTCTTCTCTGAAACCACTTGGACAGTTGAAACCAAACTGCCCAGGAATGATCATTGGAAGGTCCTCTACAAAGTTTCTGTTTTTTATGCCGATCGGAAATCCAAGATGGCTGCCACCGCAGGACATAGACTAACATTGGACCCTATGGGAAAATATTCAAATGCCTTCTTCTCAGAAACTACAAATATGATTAAAGCCAAACTGTACATGAATGTTCATTGGATGGTCCTCTACAAACTTTACGTTTTTTGTTCTGATATGAAATTCAAAATGGCGGCTACGGCAGGACCTAGTTTAACATTGGACCCTATGGGGAAAATGTTTCAAAACGCTTCTTCTCTGAAACCACTGGGACAGTTGAAACCAAATTGCCCAGGAATGATCATTGGAAGGTCCTCTACAATTTTTTTTGTTTTTTATGCCGATCGGAAATCCAAGATGGCTGCCACCGCAATACATAGATTAACATTGTACCCTATGGGAAAATGTTCAAATGCCTTCTTCTCAGAAACTACAAATATGATTAAAGCCAAACTGTACATGAATGTTCATTGGATGGTCCTCTACAATCTTAAGGTTTTTGTTCCGATATGAAATTCAAAATGGCGGCTACGGCAGGACTTAGTTTAACATTGGACCCTATGGGAAAAATGTTTCAAAATGCTTCTTCTCTGAAACCACTTGGACAGTTGAAACCAAACTGCCCAGGAATGATCATTGGAAGGTCCTCTACAAAGTTTCTGTTTTTTATGCCGATCGGAAATCCAAGATGGCTGCCACCGCAGGACATAGATTAACATTGTACCCTATGGGAAAATATTCAAATGCCTTCTTCTCAGAAACTACAAATATGATTAAAGCCAAACTGTACATGAATGTTCATTGGATGGTCCTCTACAATCTTAAGGTTTTTTTGTTCCGATATGAAATTCAAAATGGCGGCTACGGCAGGACTTAGTAGGGAAAAATGTTTCAAAATGCTTCTTCTCTGAAACCACTTGGACAGTTGAAACCAAACTGCCCAGGAATGATCATTGGAAGGTCCTCTACAAAGTTTCTGTTTTTTATGCCGATCGGAAATCCATGATGGCCGCCACAGCAGGACATAGATTAACATTGGACCCTATGGGAAAATATTCAAATGCCTTCTTCTCAGAAACTACAAATATGATTAAAGCCAAACTGTACATGAATGTTCATTGGATGGTCCTCTACAATCTTAAGGGTTTTTGTTCCGATATGAAATTCAAAATGGCGGCTACGGCAGGACTTAGTTTAACATTGGACCCTATGGGAAAAATGTTTCAAAATGCTTCTTCTCTGAAACCACTTGGACAGTTGAAACCAAACTGCCCAGGAATGATCATTGGAAGGTCCTCTACAAAGTTTCTGTTTTTTATGCCGATCGGAAATCCAAGATGGCTGCCACCGCAGGACATAGAT
The DNA here is from genome assembly GCA_963680875.1 of Bathymodiolus brooksi. Taxonomy (NCBI): domain Eukaryota; kingdom Metazoa; phylum Mollusca; class Bivalvia; order Mytilida; family Modiolidae; genus Bathymodiolus; species Bathymodiolus brooksi. The sequence goes on from OY804586.1 coordinate 100,807,102, forward strand.
TAACATTGTACCCTATGGGAAAATATTCAAATGCCTTCTTCTCAGAAACTACAAATATGATTAAAGCCAAACTGTACATGAATGTTCATTGGATGGTCCTCTACAATCTTAAGGTTTTTTTGTTCCGATATGAAATTCAAAATGGCGGCTACGGCAGGACTTAGTAGGGAAAAATGTTTCAAAATGCTTCTTCTCTGAAACCACTTGGACAGTTGAAACCAAACTGCCCAGGAATGATCATTGGAAGGTCCTCTACAAAGTTTCTGTTTTTTATGCCGATCGGAAATCCATGATGGCCGCCACAGCAGGACATAGATTAACATTGGACCCTATGGGAAAATATTCAAATGCCTTCTTCTCAGAAACTACAAATATGATTAAAGCCAAACTGTACATGAATGTTCATTGGATGGTCCTCTACAATCTTAAGGTTTTTTGTTCCGATATGAAATTCAAAATGGCGGCTACGGCAGGACTTAGTTTAACATTGGACCCTATGGGGAAAATGTTTCAAAATGCTTCTTCTCTGAAACCACTTGGACAGTTGAAACCAAACTGCCCAGGAATGATCATTGGAAGGTCCTGTACAAATTTTATGTTTTTTATGCCGATCGGAAATCCAAGATGGCTGCCACCGCAATACATAGATTAACATTGGACCCTATGGGAAAATGTTCAAATGCCTTCTTCTCAGAAACTACAAATATGATTAAAGCAAAACTGTACATGAATGTTCATTGGATGGTCCTCTACAATCTTAAGGTTTTTTGTTCCGATATGAAATTCAAAATGGCGGCTACGGCAGGACTTAGTTTAACATTGGACCCTATGGGAAAAATGTTTCAAAATGCTTCTTCTCTGAAACCACTTGGACAGTTGAAACCAAACTGCCCAGGAATGATCATTGGAAGGTCCTCTACAAAGTTTCTGTTTTTTATGCCGATCGGAAATCCAAGATGGCCGCCACCGCAGGACATAGATTAACATTGGACCCTATGGGAAAATATTCAAATGCCTTCTTCTCAGAAACTACAAATATGATTAAAGCCAAACTGTACATGAATGTTCATTGGATGGTCCTCTACAATCTTAAGGTTTTTTGTTCCGATATGAAATTCAAAATGGCGGCTACGGCAGGACTTAGTTTAACATCGGACCCTATGGGAAAAATGTTTCAAAATGCTTCTTCTCTGAAACCACTTGGACAGTTGAAACCAAACTGCCCAGGAATGATCATTGGAAGGTCCTCTACAAAGTTTCTGTTTTTTATGCCGATCGGAAATCCAAGATGGCTGCCACCGCAGGACATAGATTAACATTGGACCCTATGGGAAAATATTCAAATGCCTTCTTCTCAGAAACTACAAATATGATTAAAGCCAAACTGTACATGAATGTTCATTGGATGGTCCTCTACAATCTTAAGGTTTTTTGTTCCGATATGAAATTCAAAATGGCGGCTACGGCAGGACTTAGTTTAACATTGGACCCTATGGGGAAAATGTTTCAAAATGCTTCTTCTCTGAAACCACTTGGACAGTTGAAACCAAACTGCCCAGGAATGATCATTGGAAGGTCCTGTACAAATTTTATGTTTTTTATGCCGATCGGAAATCCAAGATGGCTGCCACCGCAATACATAGATTAACATTGGACCCTATGGGAAAATGTTCAAATGCCTTCTTCTCAGAAACTACAAATATGATTAAAGCAAAACTGTACATGAATGTTCATTGGATGGTCCTCTACAATCTTAAGGTTTTTTGTTCCGATATGAAATTCAAAATGGCGGCTACGGCAGGACTTAGTTTAACATTGGACCCTATGGGAAAAATGTTTCAAAATGCTTCTTCTCTGAAACCACTTGGACAGTTGAAACCAAACTGCCCAGGAATGATCATTGGAAGGTCCTCTACAAAGTTTCTGTTTTTTATGCCGATCGGAAATCCAAGATGGCCGCCACCGCAGGACATAGATTAACATTGGACCCTATGGGAAAATATTCAAATGCCTTCTTCTCAGAAACTACAAATATGATTAAAGCCAAACTGTACATGAATGTTCATTGGATGGTCCTCTACAATCTTAAGGTTTTTTGTTCCGATATGAAATTCAAAATGGCGGCTACGGCAGGACTTAGTTTAACATCGGACCCTATGGGAAAAATGTTTCAAAATGCTTCTTCTCTGAAACCACTTGGACAGTTGAAACCAAACTGCCCAGGAATGATCATTGGAAGGTCCTCTACAAAGTTTCTGTTTTTTATGCCGATCGGAAATCCAAGATGGCTGCCACCGCAGGACATAGATTAACATTGGACCCTATGGGAAAATATTCAAATGCCTTCTTCTCAGAAACTACAAATATGATTAAAGCCAAACTGTACATGAATGTTCATTGGATGGTCCTCTACAATCTTAAGGTTTTTGTTCCGATATGAAATTCAAAATGGCGGCTACGGCAGGACTTAGTTTAACATTGGACCCTATGGGAAAAATGTTTCAAAATGCTTCTTCTCTGAAACCACTTGGACAGTTGAAACCAAACTGCCCAGGAATGATCATTGGAAGGTCCTCTACAAAGTTTCTGTTTTTTATGCCGATCGGAAATCCAAGATGGCCGCCACCGCAGGACATAGATTAACATTGGACCCTATGGGAAAATATTCAAATGCCTTCTTCTCAGAAACTACAAATATGATTAAAGCCAAACTGTACATGAATGTTCATTGGATGGTCCTCTACAATCTTAAGGTTTTTTTGTTCCGATATGAAATTCAAAATGGCGGCTACGGCAGGACTTAGTAGGGAAAAATGTTTCAAAATGCTTCTTCTCTGAAACCACTTGGACAGTTGAAACCAAACTGCCCAGGAATGATCATTGGAAGGTCCTCTACAAAGTTTCTGTTTTTTATGCCGATCGGAAATCCATGATGGCCGCCACAGCAGGACATAGATTAACATTGGACCCTATGGGAAAATATTCAAATGCCTTCTTCTCAGAAACTACAAATATGATTAAAGCCAAACTGTACATGAATGTTCATTGGATGGTCCTCTACAATCTTAAGGTTTTTTGTTCCGATATGAAATTCAAAATGGCGGCTACGGCAGGACTTAGTTTAACATTGGACCCTATGGGGAAAATGTTTCAAAATGCTTCTTCTCTGAAACCACTTGGACAGTTGAAACCAAACTGCCCAGGAATGATCATTGGAAGGTCCTGTACAAATTTTATGTTTTTTATGCCGATCGGAAATCCAAGATGGCTGCCACCGCAATACATAGATTAACATTGGACCCTATGGGAAAATGTTCAAATGCCTTCTTCTCAGAAACTACAAATATGATTAAAGCAAATCTGTACATGAATGTTCATTGGATGGTCCTCTACAATCTTAAGGTTTTTTGTTCCGATATGAAATTCAAAATGGCGGCTACGGCAGGACTTAGTTTAACATTGGACCCTATGGGAAAAATGTTTCAAAATGCTTCTTCTCTGAAACCACTTGGACAGTTGAAACCAAACTGCCCAGGAATGATCATTGGAAGGTCCTCTACAAAGTTTCTGTTTTTTATGCCGATCGGAAATCCAAGATGGCCGCCACCGCAGGACATAGATTAACATTGGACCCTATGGGAAAATATTCAAATGCCTTCTTCTCAGAAACTACAAATATGATTAAAGCCAAACTGTACATGAATGTTCATTGGATGGTCCTCTACAATCTTAAGGTTTTTTGTTCCGATATGAAATTCAAAATGGCGGTTACGGCAGGACTTAGTTTAACATCGGACCCTATGGGAAAAATGTTTCAAAATGCTTCTTCTCTGAAACCACTTGGACAGTTGAAACCAAACTGCCCAGGAATGATCATTGGAAGGTCCTCTACAAAGTTTCTGTTTTTTATGCCGATCGGAAATCCAAGATGGCTGCCACCGCAGGACATAGATTAACATTGGACCCTATGGGAAAATATTCAAATGCCTTCTTCTCAGAAACTACAAATATGATTAAAGCCAAACTGTACATGAATGTTCATTGGATGGTCCTCTACAATCTTAAGGTTTTTGTTCCGATATGAAATTCAAAATGGCGGCTACGGCAGGACTTAGTTTAACATTGGACCCTATGGGAAAAATGTTTCAAAATGCTTCTTCTCTGAAACCACTTGGACAGTTGAAACCAAACTGCCCAGGAATGATCATTGGAAGGTCCTCTACAAAGTTTCTGTTTTTTATGCCGATCGGAAATCCAAGATGGCCGCCACCGCAGGACATAGATTAACATTGGACCCTATGGGAAAATATTCAAATGCCTTCTTCTCAGAAACTACAAATATGATTAAAGCCAAACTGTACATGAATGTTCATTGGATGGTCCTCTACAATCTTAAGGGTTTTTGTTCCGATATGAAATTCAAAATGGCGGCTACGGCAGGACTTAGTTTAACATTGGACCCTATGGGAAAAATGTTTCAAAATGCTTCTTCTCTGAAACCACTTGGACAGTTGAAACCAAACTGCCCAGGAATGATCATTGGAAGGTCCTCTACAAAGTTTCTGTTTTTTATGCCGATCGGAAATCCAAGATGGCTGCCACCGCAGGACATAGATTAACATTGTACCCTATGGGAAAATATTCAAATGCCTTCTTCTCAGAAACTACAAATATGATTAAAGCCAAACTGTACATGAATGTTCATTGGATGGTCCTCTACAATCTTAAGGTTTTTTGTTCCGATATGAAATTCAAAATGGCGGCTACGGCAGGACTTAGTTTAACATCGGACCCTATGGGAAAAATGTTTCAAAATGCTTCTTCTCTGAAACCACTTGGACAGTTGAAACCAAACTGCCCAGGAATGATCATTGGAAGGTCCTCTACAAAGTTTCTGTTTTTTATGCCGATCGGAAATCCAAGATGGCTGCCACCGCAGGACATAGATTAACATTGGACCCTATGGGAAAATATTCAAATGCCTTCTTCTCAGAAACTACAAATATGATTAAAGCCAAACTGTACATGAATGTTCATTGGATGGTCCTCTACAATCTTAAGGTTTTTGTTCCGATATGAAATTCAAAATGGCGGCTACGGCAGGACTTAGTTTAACATTGGACCCTATGGGAAAAATGTTTCAAAATGCTTCTTCTCTGAAACCACTTGGACAGTTGAAACCAAACTGCCCAGGAATGATCATTGGAAGGTCCTCTACAAAGTTTCTGTTTTTTATGCCGATCGGAAATCCAAGATGGCCGCCACCGCAGGACATAGATTAACATTGGACCCTATGGGAAAATATTCAAATGCCTTCTTCTCAGAAACTACAAATATGATTAAAGCCAAACTGTACATGAATGTTCATTGGATGGTCCTCTACAATCTTAAGGGTTTTTGTTCCGATATGAAATTCAAAATGGCGGCTACGGCAGGACTTAGTTTAACATTGGACCCTATGGGAAAAATGTTTCAAAATGCTTCTTCTCTGAAACCACTTGGACAGTTGAAACCAAACTGCCCAGGAATGATCATTGGAAGGTCCTCTACAAAGTTTCTGTTTTTTATGCCGATCGGAAATCCAAGATGGCTGCCACCGCAGGACATAGATTAACATTGTACCCTATGGGAAAATATTCAAATGCCTTCTTCTCAGAAACTACAAATATGATTAAAGCCAAACTGTACATGAATGTTCATTGGATGGTCCTCTACAATCTTAAGGTTTTTTTGTTCCGATATGAAATTCAAAATGGCGGCTACGGCAGGACTTAGTAGGGAAAAATGTTTCAAAATGCTTCTTCTCTGAAACCACTTGGACAGTTGAAACCAAACTGCCCAGGAATGATCATTGGAAGGTCCTCTACAAAGTTTCTGTTTTTTATGCCGATCGGAAATCCATGATGGCCGCCACAGCAGGACATAGATTAACATTGGACCCTATGGGAAAATATTCAAATGCCTTCTTCTCAGAAACTACAAATATGATTAAAGCCAAACTGTACATGAATGTTCATTGGATGGTCCTCTACAATCTTAAGGGTTTTTGTTCCGATATGAAATTCAAAATGGCGGCTACGGCAGGACTTAGTTTAACATTGGACCCTATGGGAAAAATGTTTCAAAATGCTTCTTCTCTGAAACCACTTGGACAGTTGAAACCAAACTGCCCAGGAATGATCATTGGAAGGTCCTCTACAAAGTTTCTGTTTTTTATGCCGATCGGAAATCCAAGATGGCTGCCACCGCAGGACATAGATTAACATTGTACCCTATGGGAAAATATTCAAATGCCTTCTTCTCAGAAACTACAAATATGATTAAAGCCAAACTGTACATGAATGTTCATTGGATGGTCCTCTACAATCTTAAGGTTTTTTTGTTCCGATATGAAATTCAAAATGGCGGCTACGGCAGGACTTAGTAGGGAAAAATGTTTCAAAATGCTTCTTCTCTGAAACCACTTGGACAGTTGAAACCAAACTGCCCAGGAATGATCATTGGAAGGTCCTCTACAAAGTTTCTGTTTTTTATGCCGATCGGAAATCCATGATGGCCGCCACAGCAGGACATAGATTAACATTGGACCCTATGGGAAAATATTCAAATGCCTTCTTCTCAGAAACTACAAATATGATTAAAGCCAAACTGTACATGAATGTTCATTGGATGGTCCTCTACAATCTTAAGGTTTTTTGTTCCGATATGAAATTCAAAATGGCGGCTACGGCAGGACTTAGTTTAACATTGGACCCTATGGGGAAAATGTTTCAAAATGCTTCTTCTCTGAAACCACTTGGACAGTTGAAACCAAACTGCCCAGGAATGATCATTGGAAGGTCCTGTACAAATTTTATGTTTTTTATGCCGATCGGAAATCCAAGATGGCTGCCACCGCAATACATAGATTAACATTGGACCCTATGGGAAAATGTTCAAATGCCTTCTTCTCAGAAACTACAAATATGATTAAAGCAAAACTGTACATGAATGTTCATTGGATGGTCCTCTACAATCTTAAGGTTTTTTGTTCCGATATGAAATTCAAAATGGCGGCTACGGCAGGACTTAGTTTAACATTGGACCCTATGGGAAAAATGTTTCAAAATGCTTCTTCTCTGAAACCACTTGGACAGTTGAAACCAAACTGCCCAGGAATGATCATTGGAAGGTCCTCTACAAAGTTTCTGTTTTTTATGCCGATCGGAAATCCAAGATGGCCGCCACCGCAGGACATAGATTAACATTGGACCCTATGGGAAAATATTCAAATGCCTTCTTCTCAGAAACTACAAATATGATTAAAGCCAAACTGTACATGAATGTTCATTGGATGGTCCTCTACAATCTTAAGGTTTTTTGTTCCGATATGAAATTCAAAATGGCGGCTACGGCAGGACTTAGTTTAACATCGGACCCTATGGGAAAAATGTTTCAAAATGCTTCTTCTCTGAAACCACTTGGACAGTTGAAACCAAACTGCCCAGGAATGATCATTGGAAGGTCCTCTACAAAGTTTCTGTTTTTTATGCCGATCGGAAATCCAAGATGGCTGCCACCGCAGGACATAGATTAACATTGGACCCTATGGGAAAATATTCAAATGCCTTCTTCTCAGAAACTACAAATATGATTAAAGCCAAACTGTACATGAATGTTCATTGGATGGTCCTCTACAAACTTTACGTTTTTTGTTCTGATATGAAATTCAAAATGGCGGCTACGGCAGGACCTAGTTTAACATTGGACCCTATGGGGAAAATGTTTCAAAACGCTTCTTCTCTGAAACCACTGGGACAGTTGAAACCAAATTGCCCAGGAATGATCATTGGAAGGTCCTCTACAATTTTTTTTGTTTTTTATGCCGATCGGAAATCCAAGATGGCTGCCACCGCAATACATAGATTAACATTGTACCCTATGGGAAAATGTTCAAATGCCTTCTTCTCAGAAACTACAAATATGATTAAAGCCAAACTGTACATGAATGTTCATTGGATGGTCCTCTACAATCTTAAGGTTTTTGTTCCGATATGAAATTCAAAATGGCGGCTACGGCAGGACTTAGTTTAACATTGGACCCTATGGGAAAAATGTTTCAAAATGCTTCTTCTCTGAAACCACTAGGACAGTTGAAACCAAACTGCCCAGGAATGATCATTGGAAGGTCCTCTACAAAGTTTCTGTTTTTTATGCCGATCGGAAATCCAAGATGGCCGCCACCGCAGGACATAGATTAACATTGGACCCTATGGGAAAATATTCAAATGCCTTCTTCTCAGAAACTACAAATATGATTAAAGCCAAACTGTACATGAATGTTCATTGGATGGTCCTCTACAATCTTAAGGTTTTTTGTTCCGATATGAAATTCAAAATGGCGGCTACGGCAGGACTTAGTTTAACATTGGACCCTATGGGAAAAATGTTTCAAAATGCTTCTTCTCTGAAACCACTTGGACAGTTGAAACCAAACTACCCAGGAATGATCATTGGAAGGTCCTCTACAAAGTTTCTGTTTTTTATGCCGATCGGAAATCCAAGATGGCTGCCACCGCAGGACATAGATTAACATTGTACCCTATGGGAAAATATTCAAATGCCTTCTTCTCAGAAACTACAAATATGATTAAAGCCAAACTGTACATGAATGTTCATTGGATGGTCCTCTACAATCTTAAGGTTTTTTTGTTCCGATATGAAATTCAAAATGGCGGCTACGGCAGGACTTAGTAGGGAAAAATGTTTCAAATGCTTCTTCTCTGAAACCACTTGGACAGTTGAAACCAAACTGCCCAGGAATGATCATTGGAAGGTCCTCTACAAAGTTTCTGTTTTTTATGCCGATCGGAAATCCATGATGGCCGCCACAGCAGGACATAGATTAACATTGGACCCTATGGGAAAATATTAAAATGCCTTCTTCTCAGAAACTACAAATATGATTAAAGCCAAACTGTACATGAATGTTCATTGGATGGTCCTCTACAATCTTAAGGGTTTTTGTTCCGATATGAAATTCAAAATGGCGGCTACGGCAGGACTTAGTTTAACATTGGACCCTATGGGAAAAATGTTTCAAAATGCTTCTTCTCTGAAACCACTTGGACAGTTGAAACCAAACTGCCCAGGAATGATCATTGGAAGGTCCTCTACAAAGTTTCTGTTTTTTATGCCGATCGGAAATCCAAGATGGCTGCCACCGCAGGACATAGATTAACATTGTACCCTATGGGAAAATATTCAAATGCCTTCTTCTCAGAAACTACAAATATGATTAAAGCCAAACTGTACATGAATGTTCATTGGATGGTCCTCTACAATCTTAAGGTTTTTTTGTTCCGATATGAAATTCAAAATGGCGGCTACGGCAGGACTTAGTAGGGAAAAATGTTTCAAAATGCTTCTTCTCTGAAACCACTTGGACAGTTGAAACCAAACTGCCCAGGAATGATCATTGGAAGGTCCTCTACAAAGTTTCTGTTTTTTATGCCGATCGGAAATCCATGATGGCCGCCACAGCAGGACATAGATTAACATTGGACCCTATGGGAAAATATTCAAATGCCTTCTTCTCAGAAACTACAAATATGATTAAAGCCAAACTGTACATGAATGTTCATTGGATGGTCCTCTACAATCTTAAGGTTTTTTGTTCCGATATGAAATTCAAAATGGCGGCTACGGCAGGACTTAGTTTAACATTGGACCCTATGGGGAAAATGTTTCAAAATGCTTCTTCTCTGAAACCACTTGGACAGTTGAAACCAAACTGCCCAGGAATGATCATTGGAAGGTCCTGTACAAATTTTATGTTTTTTATGCCGATCGGAAATCCAAGATGGCTGCCACCGCAATACATAGATTAACATTGGACCCTATGGGAAAATGTTCAAATGCCTTCTTCTCAGAAACTACAAATATGATTAAAGCAAAACTGTACATGAATGTTCATTGGATGGTCCTCTACAATCTTAAGGTTTTTTGTTCCGATATGAAATTCAAAATGGCGGCTACGGCAGGACTTAGTTTAACATTGGACCCTATGGGAAAAATGTTTCAAAATGCTTCTTCTCTGAAACCACTTGGACAGTTGAAACCAAACTGCCCAGGAATGATCATTGGAAGGTCCTCTACAAAGTTTCTGTTTTTTATGCCGATCGGAAATCCAAGATGGCCGCCACCGCAGGACATAGATTAACATTGGACCCTATGGGAAAATATTCAAATGCCTTCTTCTCAGAAACTACAAATATGATTAAAGCCAAACTGTACATGAATGTTCATTGGATGGTCCTCTACAATCTTAAGGTTTTTTGTTCCGATATGAAATTCAAAATGGCGGCTACGGCAGGACTTAGTTTAACATCGGACCCTATGGGAAAAATGTTTCAAAATGCTTCTTCTCTGAAACCACTTGGACAGTTGAAACCAAACTGCCCAGGAATGATCATTGGAAGGTCCTCTACAAAGTTTCTGTTTTTTATGCCGATCGGAAATCCAAGATGGCTGCCACCGCAGGACATAGATTAACATTGGACCCTATGGGAAAATATTCAAATGCCTTCTTCTCAGAAACTACAAATATGATTAAAGCCAAACTGTACATGAATGTTCATTGGATGGTCCTCTACAAACTTTACGTTTTTTGTTCTGATATGAAATTCAAAATGGCGGCTACGGCAGGACCTAGTTTAACATTGGACCCTATGGGGAAAATGTTTCAAAACGCTTCTTCTCTGAAACCACTGGGACAGTTGAAACCAAATTGCCCAGGAATGATCATTGGAAGGTCCTCTACAATTTTTTTTGTTTTTTATGCCGATCGGAAATCCAAGATGGCTGCCACCGCAATACATAGATTAACATTGTACCCTATGGGAAAATGTTCAAATGCCTTCTTCTCAGAAACTACAAATATGATTAAAGCCAAACTGTACATGAATGTTCATTGGATGGTCCTCTACAATCTTAAGGTTTTTGTTCCGATATGAAATTCAAAATGGCGGCTACGGCAGGACTTAGTTTAACATTGGACCCTATGGGAAAAATGTTTCAAAATGCTTCTTCTCTGAAACCACTTGGACAGTTGAAACCAAACTGCCCAGGAATGATCATTGGAAGGTCCTCTACAAAGTTTCTGTTTTTTATGCCGATCGGAAATCCAAGATGGCCGCCACCGCAGGACATAGATTAACATTGGACCCTATGGGAAAATATTCAAATGCCTTCTTCTCAGAAACTACAAATATGATTAAAGCCAAACTGTACATGAATGTTCATTGGATGGTCCTCTACAATCTTAAGGTTTTTTGTTCCGATATGAAATTCAAAATGGCGGCTACGGCAGGACTTAGTTTAACATTGGACCCTATGGGGAAAATGTTTCAAAATGCTTCTTCTCTGAAACCACTTGGACAGTTGAAACCAAACTGCCCAGGAATGATCATTGGAAGGGCCTGTACAAATTTTATGTTTTTTATGCCGATCGGAAATCCAAGATGGCTGCCACCGCAATACATAGATTAACATTGGACCCTATGGGAAAATGTTCAAATGCCTTCTTCTCAGAAACTACAAATATTATTAAAGCCAAACTGTACATGAATGTTCATTGGATGGTCCTCTACAATCTTAAGGTTTTTTGTTCCGATATGAAATTCAAAATGGCGGCTACGGCAGGACTTAGTTTAACATTGGACCCTATGGGAAAAATGTTTCAAAATGCTTCTTCTCTGAAACCACTTGGACAGTTGAAACCAAACTGCCCAGGAATGATCATTGGAAGGTCCTCTACAAAGTTTCTGTTTTTTATGCCGATCGGAAATCCAAGATGGCTGCCACCGCAGGACATAGATTAACATTGGACCCTATGGGAAAATATTCAAATGCCTTCTTCTCAGAAACTACAAATATGATTAAAGCCAAACTGTACATGAATGTTCATTGGATGGTCCTCTACAATCTTAAGGTTTTTTGTTCCGATATGAAATTCAAAATGGCGGCTACGGCAGGACTTAGTAGGGAAAAATGTTTCAAAATGCTTCTTCTCTGAAACCACTTGGACAGTTGAAACCAAACTGCCCAGGAATGATCATTGGAAGGTCCTCTACAAAGTCTCTGTTTTTTATGCCGATCGGAAATCCAAGATGGCTGCCACCGCAGGACATAGATTAACATTGGACCCTATGGGAAAATATTCAAATGCCTTCTTTTCAGAAACTACAAATATGATTAAAGCCAAACTGTACATGAATGTCCATTGGATGGTCCTCTACAAACTTTACATTTTTTGTTCTGATATGAAATTCAAAATGGCGGCTACGGCAGGACCTAGTTTAACATTGGACCCTATGGGGAAAATGTTTCAAAACGCTTCTTCTCTGAAACCACTAGGACAGTTGAAACCAAACTGCCCAGGAATGATCATTGGAAGGTCCTCTACAAATTTTATGTTTTTTATGCCGATCGGAAATCCAAGATGGCTGCCACCGCAATACATAGATTAACATTGGACCCTAAGGGAAAATGTTCAAATGCCTTCTTCTCAGAAACTACAAATATTATTAAAGCCAAACTGTACATGAATGTTCATTGGATGGTCCTCTACAAACTTTACGTTTTTTGTTCCGATATGAAATTCAAAATGGCGGCTACGGCAGGACTTAGTTGGGAAAAATGTTTCAAAATGCTTCTTCTCTGAAACCACTTGGACAGTTGAAACCAAACTGCCCAGGAATGATCATTGGAAGGTCCTCTACAAAGTTTCTGTTTTTTATGCCGATCGGAAATCCAAGATGGCCGCCACCGCAGGACATAGATTAACATTGGACCCTATGGGAAAATATTCAAATGCCTTCTTCTCAGAAACTACAAATATGATTAAAGCCAAACTGTACATGAATGTTCATTGGATGGTCCTCTACAATCTTAAGGTTTTTTGTTCCGATATGAAATTCAAAATGGCGGCTACGGCAGGACTTAGTTTAACATTGGACCCTATGGGGAAAATGTTTCAAAATGCTTCTTCTCTGAAACCACTTGGACAGTTGAAACCAAACTGCCCAGGAATGATCATTGGAAGGTCCTGTACAAATTTTATGTTTTTTATGCCGATCGGAAATCCAAGATGGCTGCCACCGCAATACATAGATTAACATTGGACCCTATGGGAAAATGTTCAAATGCCTTCTTCTCAGAAACTACAAATATTATTAAAGCCAAACTGTACATGAATGTTCATTGGATGGTCCTCTACAATCTTAAGGTTTTTTGTTCCGATATGAAATTCAAAATGGCGGCTACGGCAGGACTTAGTTTAACATTGGACCCTAAGGGAAAAATGTTTCAAAATGCTTCTTCTCTGAAACCACTTGGACAGTTGAAACCAAACTGCCCAGGAATGATCATTGGAAGGTCCTCTACAAAGTTTCTGTTTTTTATGCCGATCGGAAATCCAAGATGGCTGCCACCGCAGGACATAGATTAACATTGGACCCTATGGGAAAATATTCAAATGCCTTCTTTTCAGAAACTACAAATATGATTAAAGCCAAACTGTACATGAATGTTCATTGGATGGTCCTCTACAAACTTTACATTTTTTGTTCTGATATGAAATTCAAAATGGCGGCTACGGCAGGACCTAGTTTAACATTGGACCCTATGGGGAAAATGTTTCAAAACGCTTCTTCTCTGAAACCACTAGGACAGTTGAAACCAAACTGCCCAGGAATGATCATTGGAAGGTCCTCTACAAATTTTATGTTTTTTATGCCGATCGGAAATCCAAGATGGCTGCCACCGCAATACATAGATTAACATTGGACCCTATGGGAAAATGTTCAAATGCCTTCTTCTCAGAAACTACAAATATTATTAAAGCCAAACTGTACATGAATGTTCATTGGATGGTCCTCTACAAACTTTACGTTTTTTGTTCCGATATGAAATTCAAAATGGCGGCTACGGCAGGACTTAGTTTAACATTGGACCCTATGGGAAAAATGTTTCAAAACGCTTCTTCTCTGAAACCACTTGGACAATTGAAACCAAACTGCCCAGGAATGATCATTGGAAGGTCCTCTACAAAGTTTCTGTTTTTTATGCCGATCGGAAATCCAAGATGGCTGCCACCGCAGGACATAGATTAACATTGGACCCTATGGGAAAATATTCAAATGCCTTCTTCTCAGAAACTACAAATATGATTAAAGCCAAACTGTACATGAATGTTCATTGGATGGTCCTCTACAATCTTAAGGTTTTTTGTTCCGATATGAAATTCAAAATGGCGGCCATGGCAGGACTTAGTTTAACATTGGACCCTATGGGAAAAATGTTTCAAAATGCTTCTTCTCTGAAACCACTTGGACAGTTGAAACCAAACTGCCCAGGAATGATCATTGGAAGGTCCTCTACAAAGTTTCTGTTTTTTATGCCGATCGGAAATCCAAGATGGCCGCCACCGCAGGACATAGATTAACATTGGACCCTATGGGAAAATATTCAAATGCCTTCTTCTCAGAAACTACAAATATGATTAAAGCCAAACTGTACATGAATGTTCATTGGATGGTCCTCTACAATCTTAAGGTTTTTTGTTCCGATATGAAATTCAAAATGGCGGCTACGGCAGGACTTAGTTTAACATTGGACCCTATGGGGAAAATGTTTCAAAATGCTTCTTCTCTGAAACCACTTGGACAGTTGAAACCAAACTGCCCAGGAATGATCATTGGAAGGTCCTGTACAAATTTTATGTTTTTTATGCCGATCGGAAATCCAAGATGGCTGCCACCGCAATACATAGATTAACATTGGACCCTATGGGAAAATGTTCAAATGCCTTCTTCTCAGAAACTACAAATATTATTAAAGCCAAACTGTACATGAATGTTCATTGGATGGTCCTCTACAATCTTAAGGTTTTTTGTTCCGATATGAAATTCAAAATGGCGGCTACGGCAGGACTTAGTTTAACATTGGACCCTATGGGAAAAATGTTTCAAAATGCTTCTTCTCTGAAACCACTTGGACAGTTGAAACCAAACTGCCCAGGAATGATCATTGGAAGGTCCTCTACAAAGTTTCTGTTTTTTATGCCGATCGGAAATCCAAGATGGCTGCCACCGCAGGACATAGATTAACATTGGACCCTATGGGAAAATATTCAAATGCCTTCTTTTCAGAAACTGCAAATATGATTAAAGCCAAACTGTACATGAATGTTCATTGGATGGTCCTCTACAAACTTTACATTTTTTGTTCTGATATGAAATTCAAAATGGCGGCTACGGCAGGACCTAGTTTAACATTGGACCCTATGGGGAAAATGTTTCAAAACGCTTCTTCTCTGAAACCACTAGGACAGTTGAAACCAAACTGCCCAGGAATGATCATTGGAAGGTCCTCTACAAATTTTATGTTTTTTATGCCGATCGGAAATCCAAGATGGCTGCCACCGCAATACATAGATTAACATTGGACCCTATGGGAAAATGTTCAAATGCCTTCTTCTCAGAAACTACAAATATTATTAAAGCCAAACTGTACATGAATGTTCATTGGATGGTCCTCTACAATCTAAAGGTTTTTTGTTCCGATATGAAATTCAAAATGGCGGCCATGGCAGGACTTAGTTTAACATTGGACCCTATGGGAAAAATGTTTCAAAATGCTTCTTCTCTGAAACCACTTGGACAGTTGAAACCAAACTGCCCAGGAATGATCATTGGAAGGTCCTCTACAAAGTTTCTGTTTTTTATGCCGATCGGAAATCCAAGATGGCCGCCACCGCAGGACATAGATTAACATTGGACCCTATGGGAAAATATTCAAATGCCTTCTTCTCAGAAACTACAAATATGATTAAAGCCAAACTGTACATGAATGTTCATTGGATGGTCCTCTACAATCTTAAGGTTTTTTGTTCCGATATGAAATTCAAAATGGCGGCTACGGCAGGACTTAGTTTAACATTGGACCCTATGGGGAAAATGTTTCAAAATGCTTCTTCTCTGAAACCACTTGGACAGTTGAAACCAAACTGCCCAGGAATGATCATTGGAAGGTCCTGTACAAATTTTATGTTTTTTATGCCGATCGGAAATCCAAGATGGCTGCCACCGCAATACATAGATTAACATTGGACCCTATGGGAAAATGTTCAAATGCCTTCTTCTCAGAAACTACAAATATTATTAAAGCCAAACTGTACATGAATGTTCATTGGATGGTCCTCTACAATCTTAAGGTTTTTTGTTCCGATATGAAATTCAAAATGGCGGCTACGGCAGGACTTAGTTTAACATTGGACCCTATGGGAAAAATGTTTCAAAATGCTTCTTCTCTGAAACCACTTGGACAGTTGAAACCAAACTGCCCAGGAATGATCATTGGAAGGTCCTCTACAAAGTTTCTGTTTTTTATGCCGATCGGAAATCCAAGATGGCTGCCACCGCAGGACATAGATTAACATTGGACCCTATGGGAAAATATTCAAATGCCTTCTTTTCAGAAACTACAAATATGATTAAAGCCAAACTGTACATGAATGTTCATTGGATGGTCCTCTACAAACTTTACATTTTTTGTTCTGATATGAAATTCAAAATGGCGGCTACGGCAGGACCTAGTTTAACATTGGACCCTATGGGGAAAATGTTTCAAAACGCTTCTTCTCTGAAACCACTAGGACAGTTGAAACCAAACTGCCCAGGAATGATCATTGGAAGGTCCTCTACAAATTTTATGTTTTTTATGCCGATCGGAAATCCAAGATGGCTGCCACCGCAATACATAGATTAACATTGGACCCTATGGGAAAATGTTCAAATGCCTTCTTCTCAGAAACTACAAATATTATTAAAGCCAAACTGTACATGAATGTTCATTGGATGGTCCTCTACAAACTTTACGTTTTTTGTTCCGATATCAAATTCAAAATGGCGGCTACGGCAGGACTTAGTTTAACATTGGACCCTATGGGAAAAATGTTTCAAAACGCTTCTTCTCTGAAACCACTTGGACAATTGAAACCAAACTGCCCAGGAATGATCATTGGAAGGTCCTCTACAAAGTTTCTGTTTGTTATGCCGATCGGAAATCCAAGATGGCTGCCACCGCAGGACATAGATTAACATTGGACCCTATGGGAAAATATTCAAATGCCTTCTTCTCAGAAACTACAAATATGATTAAAGCCAAACTGTACATGAATGTTCATTGGATGGTCCTCTACAATCTTAAGGTTTTTTGTTCCGATATGAAATTCAAAATGGCGGCCATGGCAGAACTTAGTTTAACATTGGACCCTATGGGGAAAATGTTTCAAAATGCTTCTTCTCTGAAACCACTTGGACAGTTGAAACCAAACTGCCCAGGAATGATCATTGGAAGGTCCTCTACAAAGTTTCTGTTTTTTATGCCGATCGGAAATCCAAGATGGCCGCCACCGCAGGACATAGATTAACATTGGACCCTATGGGAAAATATTCAAATGCCTTCTTCTCAGAAACTACAAATATGATTAAAGCCAAACTGTACATGAATGTTCATTGGATGGTCCTCTACAATCTTAAGGTTTTTTGTTCCGATATGAAATTCAAAATGGCGGCCATGGCAGGACTTAGTTTAACATTGGACCCTATGGGAAAAATGTTTCAAAATGCTTCTTCTCTGAAACCACTTGGACAGTTGAAACCAAACTGCCCAGGAATGATCATTGGAAGGTCCTCTACAAAGTTTCTGTTTTTTATGCCGATCGGAAATCCAAGATGGCCGCCACCGCAGGACATAGATTAACATTGGACCCTATGGGAAAATATTCAAATGCCTTCTTCTCAGAAACTACAAATATGATTAAAGCCAAACTGTACATGAATGTTCATTGGATGGTCCTCTACAATCTTAAGGTTTTTTGTTCCGATATGAAATTCAAAATGGCGGCTACGGCAGGACTTAGTTTAACATTGGACCCTATGGGGAAAATGTTTCAAAATGCTTCTTCTCTGAAACCACTTGGACAGTTGAAACCAAACTGCCCAGGAATGATCATTGGAAGGTCCTGTACAAATTTTATGTTTTTTATGCCGATCGGAAATCCAAGATGGCTGCCACCGCAATACATAGATTAACATTGGACCCTATGGGAAAATGTTCAAATGCCTTCTTCTCAGAAACTACAAATATTATTAAAGCCAAACTGTACATGAATGTTGATTGGATGGTCCTCTACAATCTTAAGGTTTTTTGTTCCGATATGAAATTCAAAATGGCGGCTACGGCAGGACTTAGTTTAACATTGGACCCTATGGGAAAAATGTTTCAAAATGCTTCTTCTCTGAAACCAATTGAACAGTTGAAACCAAACTGCCCAGGAATGATCATTGGAAGGTCCTCTACAAAGTTTCTGTTTTTTATGCCGATCGGAAATACAAGATGGCTGCCACCGCAGGACATAGATTAACATTGGACCCTATGGGAAAATATTCAAATGCCTTCTTCTCAGAAACTACAAATATGATTAAAGCCAAACTGTACATGAATGTTCATTGGATGGTCCTCTACAATCTTAAGGTTTTTTGTTCCGATATGAAATTCAAAATGGCGGCTACGGCAGGACTTAGTAGGGAAAAATGTTTCAAAATGCTTCTTCTCTGAAACCACTTGGACAGTTGAAACCAAACTGCCCAGGAATGATCATTGGAAGGTCCTTTACAAAGTTTCTGTTTTTTATGCCGATCGAAAATCCAAGATGGCTGCCACCGCAGGACATAGATTAACATTGGACCCTATGGGAAAATATTCAAATGCCTTCTTTTCAGAAACTACAAATATGATTAAAGCCAAACTGTACATGAATGTTCATTGGATGGTCCTCTACAATCTTAAGGTTTTTTGTTCCGATATGAAATTCAAAATGGCGGCTACGACAGGACTTAGTAGGGAAAAATGTTTCAGAATGCTTCTTCTCTGAAACCACTTGGACAGTTGAAACCAAACTGCCCAGGAATGATCATTGGAAGGTCCTCTACAAAGTTTCTGTTTTTTATGCCGATCGGAAATCCAAGATGGCCGCCACCGCAGGACATAGATTAACATTGGACCCTATGGGAAAATATTCAAGTACCTTCTTCTCAGAAACTACAAATATGATTAAAGCCAAACTGTACATGAATGTTCATTGGATGGTCCTCTACAATCTTAAGGTTTTTTGTTCCGATATGAAATTCAAAATGGCGGCTACGACAGGACTTAGTAGGGAAAAATGTTTCAGAATGCTTCTTCTCTGAAACCACTTGGACAGTTGAAACCAAACTGCCCAGGAATGATCATTGGAAGGTCCTCTACAAAGTTTCTGTTTTTTATGCCGATCGGAAATCCAAGATGGCCGCCACCGCAGGACATAGATTAACATTGGACCCTATGGGAAAATATTCAAGTACCTTCTTCTCAGAAACTACAAATATGATTAAAGCCAAACTGTACATGAATGTTCATTGGATGGTCCTCTACAATCTTAAGGTTTTTTGTTCCGATATGAAATTCAAAATGGCGGCTACGGCAGGACTTAGTTTAACATTGGACCCTATGGGAAAAATGTTTCAAAACGCTTCTTCTCTGAAACCACTTGGACAATTGAAACCAAACTGCCCAGGAATGATCATTGGAAGGTCCTCTACAAAGTTTCTGTTTTTTATGCCGATCGGAAATCCAAGATGGCCGCCACCGCAGGACATAGATTAACATTGGACCCTATGGGAAAATATTCAAATGCCTTCTTCTCAGAAACTACAAATATGATTAAAGCCAAACTGTACATGAATGTTCATTGGATGGTCCTCTACAATCTTAAGGTTTTTTGTTCCGATATGAAATTCAAAATGGCGGCTACGACAGGACTTAGTAGGGAAAAATGTTTCAGAATGCTTCTTCTCTGAAACCACTTGGACAGTTGAAACCAAACTGCCCAGGAATGATCATTGGAAGGTCCTCTACAAAGTTTCTGTTTTTTATGCCGATCGGAAATCCAAGATGGCCGCCACCGCAGGACATAGATTAACATTGGACCCTATGGGAAAATATTCAAGTACCTTCTTCTCAGAAACTACAAATATGATTAAAGCCAAACTGTACATGAATGTTCATTGGATGGTCCTCTACAATCTTAAGGTTTTTTGTTCCGATATGAAATTCAAAATGGCGGCTACGGCAGGACTTAGTTTAACATTGGACCCTATGGGGAAAATGTTTCAAAATGCTTCTTCTCTGAAACCACTTGGACAGTTGAAACCAAACTGCCCAGGAATGATCATTGGAAGGTCCTGTACAAATTTTATGTTTTTTATGCCGATCGGAAATCCAAGATGGCTGCCACCGCAATACATAGATTAACATTGGACCCTATGGGAAAATGTTCAAATGCCTTCTTCTCAGAAACTACAAATATTATTAAAGCCAAACTGTACATGAATGTTCATTGGATGGTCCTCTACAATCTTAAGGTTTTTTGTTCCGATATGAAATTCAAAATGGCGGCTACGGCAGGACTTAGTTTAACATTGGACCCTATGGGAAAAATGTTTCAAAACGCTTCTTCTCTGAAACCACTTGGACAATTGAAACCAAACTGCCCAGGAATGATCATTGGAAGGTCCTCTACAAAGTTGCTGTTTTTTATGCCGATCGGAAATCCAAGATGGCCGCCACCGCAGGACATAGATTAACATAGGACCCTATGGGAAAATATTCAAATACCTTCTTCTCAGAAACTACAAATATGATTAAAGCCAAACTGTACATGAATGTTCATTGGATGGTCCTCTACAATCTTAAGGTTTTTTGTTCCGATATGAAATTCAAAATGGCGGCTACGACAGGACTTAGTAGGGAAAAATGTTTCAGAATGCTTCTTCTCTGAAACCACTTGGACAGTTGAAACCAAACTGCCCAGGAATGATCATTGGAAGGTCCTCTACAAAGTTTCTGTTTTTTATGCCGATCGGAAATCCAAGATGGCCGCCACCGCAGGACATAGATTAACATTGGACCCTATGGGAAAATATTCAAGTACCTTCTTCTCAGAAACTACAAATATGATTAAAGCCAAACTGTACATGAATGTTCATTGGATGGTCCTCTACAATCTTAAGGTTTTTTGTTCCGATATGAAATTCAAAATGGCGGCTACGGCAGGACTTAGTTTAACATTGGACCCTATGGGGAAAATGTTTCAAAATGCTTCTTCTCTGAAACCACTTGGACAGTTGAAACCAAACTGCCCAGGAATGATCATTGGAAGGTCCTGTACAAATTTTATGTTTTTTATGCCGATCGGAAATCCAAGATGTCTGCCACCGCAATACATAGATTAACATTGGACCCTATGGGAAAATGTTCAAATGCCTTCTTCTCAGAAACTACAAATATTATTAAAGCCAAACTGTACATGAATGTTCATTGGATGGTCCTCTACAAACTTTACGTTTTTTGTTCCGATATGAAATTCAAAATGGCGGCTACGGCAGGACTTAGTTTAACATTGGACCCTATGGGAAAAATGTTTCAAAACGCTTCTTCTCTGAAACCACTTGGACAATTGAAACCAAACTGCCCAGGAATGATCATTGGAAGGTCCTCTACAAAGTTTCTGTTTTTTATGCCGATCGGAAATCCAAGATGGCTGCCACCGCAGGACATAGATTAACATTGGACCCTATGGGAAAATATTCAAATGCCTTCTTCTCAGAAACTACAAATATGATTAAAGCCAAACTGTACATGAATGTTCATTGGATGGTCCTCTACAATCTTAAGGTTTTTTGTTCCGATATGAAATTCAAAATGGCGGCTACGGCAGGACTTAGTTTAACATTGGACCCTATGGGGAAAATGTTTCAAAATGCTTCCTCTCTGAAACCACTTGGACAGTTGAAACCAAACTGCCCAGGAATGATCATTGGAAGGTCCTGTGCAAATTTTATGTTTTTTATGCCGATCGGAAATCCAAGATGGCTGCCACCGCAATACATAGATTAACATTGGACCCTATGGGAAAATGTTCAAATGCCTTCTTCTCAGAAACTACAAATATTATTAAAGCCAAACTGTACATGAATGTTCATTGGATGGTCCTCTACAATCTTAAGGTTTTTTGTTCCGATATGAAATTCAAAATGGCGGCTACGGCAGGACTTAGTTTAACATTGGACCCTATGGGAAAAATGTTTCAAAATGCTTCTTCTCTGAAACCACTTGGACAGTTGAAACCAAACTGCCCAGGAATGATCATTGGAAGGTCCTCTACAAAGTTTCTGTTTTTTATGCCGATCGGAAATCCAAGATGGCTGCCACCGCAGGACATAGATTAACATTGGACCCTATGGGAAAATATTCAAATGCCTTCTTTTCAGAAACTACAAATATGATTAAAGCCAAACTGTACATGAATGTTCATTGGATGGTCCTCTACAAACTTTACATTTTTTGTTCTGATATGAAATTCAAAATGGCGGCTACGGCAGGACCTAGTTTAACATTGGACCCTATGGGGAAAATGTTTCAAAACGCTTCTTCTCTGAAACCACTAGGACAGTTGAAACCAAACTGCCCAGGAATGATCATTGGAAGGTCCTCTACAAATTTTATGTTTTTTATGCCGATCGGAAATCCAAGATGGCTGCCACCGCAATACATAGATTAACATTGGACCCTATGGGAAAATGTTCAAATGCCTTCTTCTCAGAAACTACAAATATTATTAAAGCCAAACTGTACATGAATGTTCATTGGATGGTCCTCTACAAACTTTACGTTTTTTGTTCCGATATGAAATTCAAAATGGCGGCTACGGCAGGACTTAGTTTAACATTGGACCCTATGGGAAAAATGTTTCAAAACGCTTCTTCTCTGAAACCACTTGGACAATTGAAACCAAACTGCCCAGGAATGATCATTGGAAGGTCCTCTACAAAGTTTCTGTTTTTTATGCCGATCGGAAATCCAAGATGGCTGCCACCGCAGGACATAGATTAACATTGGACCCTATGGGAAAATATTCAAATGCCTTCTTCTCAGAAACTACAAATATGATTAAAGCCAAACTGTACATGAATGTTCATTGGATGGTCCTCTACAATCTTAAGGTTTTTTGTTCCGATATGAAATTCAAAATGGCGGCCATGGCAGGACTTAGTTTAACATTGGACCCTATGGGAAAAATGTTTCAAAATGCTTCTTCTCTGAAACCACTTGGACAGTTGAAACCAAACTGCCCAGGAATGATCATTGGAAGGTCCTCTACAAAGTTTCTGTTTTTTATGCCGATCGGAAATCCAAGTTGGCCGCCACCGCAGGACATAGATTAACATTGGACCCTATGGGAAAATATTCAAATGCCTTCTTCTCAGAAACTACAAATATGATTAAAGCCAAACTGTACATGAATGTTCATTGGATGGTCCTCTACAATCTTAAGGTTTTTTGTTCCGATATGAAATTCAAAATGGCGGCTACGGCAGGACTTAGTTTAACATTGGACCCTATGGGGAAAATGTTTCAAAATGCTTCTTCTCTGAAACCACTTGGACAGTTGAAACCAAACTGCCCAGGCATGATCATTGGAAGGTCCTGTACAAATTTTATGTTTTTTATGCCGATCGGAAATCCAAGATGGCTGCCACCGCAATACATAGATTAACATTGGACCCTATGGGAAAATGTTCAAATGCCTTCTTCTCAGAAACTACAAATATTATTAAAGCCAAACTGTACATGAATGTTGATTGGATGGTCCTCTACAATCTTAAGGTTTTTTGTTCCGATATGAAATTCAAAATGGCGGCTACGGCAGGACTTAGTTTAACATTGGACCCTATGGGAAAAATGTTTCAAAATGCTTCTTCTCTGAAACCACTTGAACAGTTGAAACCAAACTGCCCAGGAATGATCATTGGAAGGTCCTCTACAAAGTTTCTGTTTTTTATGCCGATCGGAAATACAAGATGGCTGCCACCGCAGGACATAGATTAACATTGGACCCTATGGGAAAATATTCAAATGCCTTCTTCTCAGAAACTACAAATATGATTAAAGCCAAACTGTACATGAATGTTCATTGGATGGTCCCCTACAATCTTAAGGTTTTTTGTTCCGATATGAAATTCAAAATGGCGGCTACGGCAGGACTTAGTAGGGAAAAATGTTTCAAAATGCTTCTTCTCTGAAACCACTTGGACAGTTGAAACCAAACTGCCCAGGAATGATCATTGGAAGGTCCTTTACAAAGTTTCTGTTTTTTATGCCGATCGGAAATCCAAGATGGCTGCCACCGCAGGACATAGATTAACATTGGACCCTATGGGAAAATATTCAAATGCCTTCTTTTCAGAAACTACAAATATGATTAAAGCCAAACTGTACATGAATGTTCATTGGATGGTCCTCTACAAACTTTACATTTTTTGCTCTGATATGAAATTCAAAATGGCGGCTACGGCAGGACCTAGTTTAACATTGGACCCTATGGGGAAAATGTTTCAAAACGCTTCTTCTCTGAAACCACTAGGACAGTTGAAACCAAACTGCCCAGGAATGATCATTGGAAGGTCCTTTACAAATTTTATGTTTTTTATGCCGATCGGAAATCCAAGATGGCTGCCACCGCAATACATAGATTAACATTGGACCCTATGGGAAAATGTTCAAATGCCTTCTTCTCAGAAACTACAAATATTATTAAAGCCAAACTGTACATGAATGTTCATTGGATGGTCCTCTACAATCTTAAGGTTTTTTGTTCCGATATGAAATTCAAAATGGCGGCTACGGCAGGACTTAGTTTAACATTGGACCCTATGGGAAAAATGTTTCAAAACGCTTCTTCTCTGAAACCACTTGGACAATTGAGACCAAACTGCCCAGGAATGATCATTGGAAGGTCCTCTACAAAGTTTCTGTTTTTTATGCCGATCGGAAATCCAAGATGGCCGCCACCGCAGGACATAGATTAACATTGGACCCTATGGGAAAATATTCAAGTACCTTCTTCTCAGAAACTACAAATATGATTAAAGCCAAACTGTACATGAATGTTCATTGGATGGTCCTCTACAATCTTAAGGTTTTTTGTTCCGATATGAAATTCAAAATGGCGGCTACGGCAGGACTTAGTTTAACATTGGACCCTATGGGGAAAATGTTTCAAAATGCTTCTTCTCTGAAACCACTTGGACAGTTGAAACCAAACTGCCCAGGAATGATCATTGGAAGGTCCTGTACAAATTTTATGTTTTTTATGCCGATCGGAAATCCAAGATGGCTGCCACCGCAATACATAGATTAACATTGGACCCTATGGGAAAATGTTCAAATGCCTTCTTCTCAGAAACTACAAATATTATTAAAGCCAAACTGTACATGAATGTTGATTGGATGGTCCTCTACAATCTTAAGGTTTTTTGTTCCGATATGAAATTCAAAATGGCGGCTACGGCAGGACTTAGTTTAACATTGGACCCTATGGGAAAAATGTTTCAAAACGCTTCTTCTCTGAAACCACTTGGACAATTGAAACCAAACTGCCCAGGAATGATCATTGGAAGGTCCTCTACAAAGTTTCTGTTTTTTATGCCGATCGGAAATCCAAGATGGCCGCCACCGCAGGACATAGATTAACATTGGACCCTATGGGAAAATATTCAAGTACCTTCTTCTCAGAAACTACAAATATGATTAAAGCCAAACTGTACATGAATGTTCATTGGATGGTCCTCTACAATCTTAAGGTTTTTTGTTCCGATATGAAATTCAAAATGGCGGCTACGACAGGACTTAGTAGGGAAAAATGTTTCAGAATGCTTCTTCTCTGAAACCACTTGGACAGTTGAAACCAAACTGCCCAGGAATGATCATTGGAAGGTCCTCTACAAAGTTTCTGTTTTTTATGCCGATCGGAAATCCAAGATGTCCGCCACCGCAGGACATAAATTAACATTGGACCCTATGGGAAAATATTCAAGTACCTTCTTCTCAGAAACTACAAATATGATTAAAGCCAAACTGTACATGAATGTTCATTGGATGGTCCTCTACAATCTTAAGGTTTTTTGTTCCGATATGAAATTCAAAATGGCGGCTACGGCAGGACTTAGTTTAACATTGGACCCTATGGGGAAAATGTTTCAAAATGCTTCTTCTCTGAAACCACTTGGACAGTTGAAACCAAACTGCCCAGGAATGATCATTGGAAGGTCCTGTACAAATTTTATGTTTTTTATGCCGATCGGAAATCCAAGATGGCTGCCACCGCAATACATAGATTAACATTGGACCCTATGGGAAAATGTTCAAATGCCTTCTTCTCAGAAACTACAAATATTATTAAAGCCAAACTGTACATGAATGTTCATTGGATGGTCCTCTACAATCTTAAGGTTTTTTGTTCCGATATGAAATTCAAAATGGCGGCTACGGCAGGACTTAGTTTAACATTGGACCCTATGGGAAAAATGTTTCAAAATGCTTCCTCTCTGAAACCACTTGGACAGTTGAAACCAAACTGCCCAGGAATGATCATTGGAAGGTCCTCTACAAAGTTTCTGTTTTTTATGCCGATCGGAAATCCAAGATGGCTGCCACCGCAGGACATAGATTAACATTGGACCCTAAGGGAAAATATTCAAATGCCTTCTTTTCAGAAACTACAAATATGATTAAAGCCAAACTGTACATGAATGTTCATTGGATGGTCCTCTACAAACTTTACATTTTTTGTTCTGATATGAAATTCAAAATGGCGGCTACGGCAGGACCTAGTTTAACATTGGACCCTATGGGGAAAATGTTTCAAAACGCTTCTTCTCTGAAACCACTAGGACAGTTGAAACCAAACTGCCCAGGAATGATCATTGGAAGGTCCTCTACAAATTTTATGTTTTTTATGCCGATCGGAAATCCAAGATGGCTGCCACCGCAATACATAGATTAACATTGGACCCTATGGGAAAATGTTCAAATGCCTTCTTCTCAGAAACTACAAATATTATTAAAGCCAAACTGTACATGAATGTTCATTGGATGGTCCTCTACAAACTTTACGTTTTTTGTTCCGATATGAAATTCAAAATGGCGGCTACGGCAGGACTTAGTTTAACATTGGACCCTATGGGAAAAATGTTTCAAAACGCTTCTTCTCTGAAACCACTTGGACAATTGAAACCAAACTGCCCAGGAATGATCATTGGAAGGTCCTCTACAAAGTTTCTGTTTTTTATGCCGATCGGAAATCCAAGATGGCTGCCACCGCAGGACATAGATTAACATTGGACCCTATGGGAAAATATTCAAATGCCTTCTTCTCAGAAACTACAAATATGATTAAAGCCAAACTGTACATGAATGTTCATTGGATGGTCCTCTACAATCTTAAGGTTTTTTGTTCCGATATGAAATTCAAAATGGCGGCCATGGCAGGACTTAGTTTAACATTGGACCCTATGGGAAAAATGTTTCAAAATGCTTCTTCTCTGAAACCACTTGGACAGTTGAAACCAAACTGCCCAGGAATGATCATTGGAAGGTCCTCTACAAAGTTTCTGTTTTTTATGCCGATCGGAAATCCAAGATGGCCGCCACCGCAGGACATAGATTAACATTGGACCCTATGGGAAAATATTCAAATGCCTTCTTCTCAGAAACTACAAATATGATTAAAGCCAAACTGTACATGAATGTTCATTGGATGGTCCTCTACAATCTTAAGGTTTTTTGTTCCGATATGAAATTCAAAATGGCGGCTACGGCAGGACTTAGTTTAACATTGGACCCTATGGGGAAAATGTTTCAAAATGCTTCTTCTCTGAAACCACATGGACAGTTGAAACCAAACTGCCCAGGCATGATCATTGGAAGGTCCTGTACAAATTTTATGTTTTTTATGCCGATCGGAAATCCAAGATGGCTGCCACCGCAATACATAGATTAACATTGGACCCTATGGGAAAATGTTCAAATGCCTTCTTCTCAGAAACTACAAATATTATTAAAGCCAAACTGTACATGAATGTTGATTGGATGGTCCTCTACAATCTTAAGGTTTTTTGTTCCGATATGAAATTCAAAATGGCGGCTACGGCAGGACTTAGTTTAACATTGGACCCTATGGGAAAAATGTTTCAAAATGCTTCTTCTCTGAAACCACTTGAACAGTTGAAACCAAACTGCCCAGGAATGATCATTGGAAGGTCCTCTACAAAGTTTCTGTTTTTTATGCCGATCGGAAATACAAGATGGCTGCCACCGCAGGACATAGATTAACATTGGACCCTATGGGAAAATATTCAAATGCCTTCTTCTCAGAAACTACAAATATGATTAAAGCCAAACTGTACATGAATGTTCATTGGATGGTCCTCTACAATCTTAAGGTTTTTTGTTCCGATATGAAATTCAAAATGGCGGCTACGGCAGGACTTAGTAGGGAAAAATGTTTCAAAATGCTTCTTCTCTGAAACCACTTGGACAGTTGAAACCAAACTGCCCAGGAATGATCATTGGAAGGTCCTTTACAAAGTTTCTGTTTTTTATGCCGATCGGAAATCCAAGATGGCTGCCACCGCAGGACATAGATTAACATTGGACCCTATGGGAAAATATTCAAATGCCTTCTTTTCAGAAACTACAAATATGATTAAAGCCAAACTGTACATGAATGTTCATTGGATGGTCCTCTACAAACTTTACATTTTTTGCTCTGATATGAAATTCAAAATGGCGGCTACGGCAGGACCTAGTTTAACATTGGACCCTATGGGGAAAATGTTTCAAAACGCTTCTTCTCTGAAACCACTAGGACAGTTGAAACCAAACTGCCCAGGAATGATCATTGGAAGGTCCTTTACAAATTTTATGTTTTTTATGCCGATCGGAAATCCAAGATGGCTGCCACCGCAATACATAGATTAACATTGGACCCTATGGGAAAATGTTCAAATGCCTTCTTCTCAGAAACTACAAATATTATTAAAGCCAAACTGTACATGAATGTTCATTGGATGGTCCTCTACAATCTTAAGGTTTTTTGTTCCGATATGAAATTCAAAATGGCGGCTACGGCAGGACTTAGTTTAACATTGGACCCTATGGGAAAAATGTTTCAAAACGCTTCTTCTCTGAAACCACTTGGACAATTGAAACCAAACTGCCCAGGAATGATCATTGGAAGGTCCTCTACAAAGTTTCTGTTTTTTATGCCGATCGGAAATCCAAGATGGCCGCCACCGCAGGACATAGATTAACATTGGACCCTATGGGAAAATATTCAAGTACCTTCTTCTCAGAAACTACAAATATGATTAAAGCCAAACTGTACATGAATGTTCATTGGATGGTCCTCTGCAATCTTAAGGTTTTTTGTTCCGATATGAAATTCAAAATGGCGGCTACGGCAGGACTTAGTTTAACATTGGACCCTATGGGGAAAATGTTTCAAAATGCTTCTTCTCTGAAACCACTTGGACAGTTGAAACCAAACTGCCCAGGAATGATCATTGGAAGGTCCTGTACAAATTTTATGTTTTTTATGCCGATCGGAAATCCAAGATGGCTGCCACCGCAATACATAGATTAACATTGGACCCTATGGGAAAATGTTCAAATGCCTTCTTCTCAGAAACTACAAATATTATTAAAGCCAAACTGTACATGAATGTTGATTGGATGGTCCTCTACAATCTTAAGGTTTTTTGTTCCGATATGAAATTCAAAATGGCGGCTACGGCAGGACTTAGTTTAACATTGGACCCTATGGGAAAAATGTTTCAAAACGCTTCTTCTCTGAAACCACTTGGACAATTGAAACCAAACTGCCCAGGAATGATCATTGGAAGGTCCTCTACAAAGTTTCTGTTTTTTATGCCGATCGGAAATCCAAGATGGCCGCCACCGCAGGACATAGATTAACATTGGACCCTATGGGAAAATATTCAAGTACCTTCTTCTCAGAAACTACAAATATGATTAAAGCCAAACTGTACATGAATGTTCATTGGATGGTCCTCTACAATCTTAAGGTTTTTTGTTCCGATATGAAATTCAAAATGGCGGCTACGACAGGACTTAGTAGGGAAAAATGTTTCAGAATGCTTCTTCTCTGAAACCACTTGGACAGTTGAAACCAAACTGCCCAGGAATGATCATTGGAAGGTCCTCTACAAAGTTTCTGTTTTTTATGCCGATCGGAAATCCAAGATGGCCGCCACCGCAGGACATAGATTAACATTGGACCCTATGGGAAAATATTCAAGTACCTTCTTCTCAGAAACTACAAATATGATTAAAGCCAAACTGTACATGAATGTTCATTGGATGGTCCTCTACAATCTTAAGGTTTTTTGTTCCGATATGAAATTCAAAATGGCGGCTACGGCAGGACTTAGTTTAACATTGGACCCTATGGGGAAAATGTTTCAAAATGCTTCTTCTCTGAAACCACTTGGACAGTTGAAACCAAACTGCCCAGGAATGATCATTGGAAGGTCCTGTACAAATTTTATGTTTTTTATGCCGATCGGAAATCCAAGATGGCTGCCACCGCAATACATAGATTAACATTGGACCCTATGGGAAAATGTTCAAATGCCTTCTTCTCAGAAACTACAAATATTATTAAAGCCAAACTGTACATGAATGTTGATTGGATGGTCCTCTACAATCTTAAGGTTTTTTGTTCCGATATGAAATTCAAAATGGCGGCTACGGCAGGACTTAGTTTAACATTGGACCCTATGGGAAATATGTTTCAAAATGCTTCTTCTCTGAAACCACTTGGACAGTTGAAACCAAACTGCCCAGGAATGATCATTGGAAGGTCCTCTACAAAGTTTCTGTTTTTTATGCCGATCGGAAATCCAAGATGGCTGCCACCGCAGGACATAGATTAACATTGGACCCTATGGGAAAATATTCAAATGCCTTCTTTTCAGAAACTACAAATATGATTAAAGCCAAACTGTACATGAATGTTCATTGGATGGTCCTCTACAAACTTTACATTTTTTGTTCTGATATGAAATTCAAAATGGCGGCTACGGCAGGACCTAGTTTAACATTGGACCCTATGGGAAAAATGTTTCAAAACGCTTCTTCTCTGAAACCACTTGGACAATTAAAACCAAACTGCCCAGGAATGATCATTGGAAGGTCCTCTACAAAGTTTCTGTTTTTTATGCTGATCGGAAATCCAAGATGGCTGCCACCGCAGGACATAGATTAACATTGGACCCTATGGGAAAATATTCAAATGCCTTCTTCTCAGAAACTACAAATATGATTAAAGCCAAACTATACATGAATGTTCATTGGATGGTCCTCTACAATCTTAAGGTTTTTTGTTCCGATATGAAATTCAAAATGGCGGCTACGGCAGGACTTAATAGGGAAAAATGTTTCAAAATGCTTCTTCTCTGAAACCACTTGGACAGTTGAAACCAAACTGCCCAGGAATGATCATTGGAAGGTCCTCTACAAAGTTTCTGTTTTTTATGCCGATCGGAAATCCAAGATGGCCGCCACCGCAGGACATAGATTAACATTGGACCCTATGGGAAAATATTCAAATGCCTTCTTCTCAGAAACTACAAATATGATTAAAGCCAAACTGTACATGAATGTTCATTGGATGGTCCTCTACAATCTTAAGGTTTTTTGTTCCGATATGAAATTCAAAATGGCGGCTACGGCAGGACTTAGTTTAACATTGGACCCTATGGGGAAAATGTTTCAAAATGCTTCTTCTCTGAAACCACTTGGACAGTTGAAACCAAACTGCCCAGGAATGATCATTGGAAGGTCCTCTACATAGTTTCTGTTTTTTATGCCGATCGGAAATCCAAGATGGCCGCCACCGCAGGGCATAGATTAACATTGGACCCTATGGGAAAATATTCAAATGCCTTCTTCTCAGAAACTACAAATATGATTAAAGCCAAACTGTACATGAATGTTCATTGGATGGTCCTCTACAATCTTAAGGTTTTTTGTTCCGATATGAAATTCAAAATGGCGGCCACGGCAGGACTTAGTTTAACATTGGACCCTATGGGAAAAATGTTTCAAAATGCTTCTTCTCTGAAACCACTTGGACAGTTGAAACCAAACTGCCCAGGAATGATCATTGGAAAGTCCTCTACAAAGTTTCTGTTTGTTATGCCGATCGGAAATCCAAGATGGCTGCCACCACAGGTCATAGTATTAACACAGGGGAAAATACAGAAATATATTCTTCTCTGAAGCTATTGCACTGATTGAACCTAAATTGTGCATCAATCATTGGAAGGTCCTTTACAAACTTTGTGTTTTTTATGTTGATCGTAATTCCAAGATGACTACCACTGCAGGACATAGTTTTTACATAGGACCAATTGTTTTTTTTTATAACCAGGTAAACGATACAGGCTCTTGAGAGCCTCTGGTTCTAAAAATCATAACTTTTGTTTTTGCAACATTTACTTGTAGTCTCCAAATTTCACAATAAGATTCAAATATATCTAAAGCTTGTTGCATACCTTCTTTTGTTTCGGATAAAATTACCGTATCGTCTGCATGTAAAATAACCAAAAAAAATTAGAAAATGAGCAGTTCATTTTCTAATTTTTCTTGGATAATCTTAAGTGGTTCTCCTTCTAATTGTCTGAAAAAATCTTCTAAATCATTTAAAAATATAGAAAAAAGAAAGGGAGGATAAATTTTCTTCTTGTCGTACAACGGTAAGACAGGGAAACAATTCAGATTGACTACCATTATATTGAACACAAGACTTAATATCATTATACATATTATAAGTTATTTTGAAACATTTCCCTTTTATTTCACAATTTTGTAATTTCCTCCATAACCCTGTTTGCCAAACTGTGTCAAAAGCTTTTTTTAAAATCCACAAAGGTGCAATATAACTTTTTACCAAAAGAAAAATACAAATCAATAAGAGCATGTAAAACGAATATATTATCCACAGTTGAATAACCCTTTCTGAAACCAGCTTGATTTTCTGAGATGATATTTAAATCATTTGCAAAAAAAGTTTAACCTAGAATTCAAAATAGAAGTAAATAATTTTCCGACACAACTTATAAGTGTAATTGCCCGAAAATTATCAGGATCAGACGGATTGCCTTTATTCTTGTAAACAGGTTGATAATACCACTTGACCAACTTTCTGGAATTATTCCACAGTCTAATACTAAGTTAAAAACCTTACAATATAGAGAAATCAACAATGGAGATGAATGTTTCAAGTACTCATTCAAAATATTGTCAGTACCTGGAGCTTTATTATTTTTGAGTTTCCTAATAGCTTCTGTTATTTCTAACTCAGTAATCTTACCATTAAGTATTTCATCATAAACAGGATTATCACAAATTTCGTTAATATTAATTTCATCATGATCATTAACATCTTCATCACCTGCATTTAATTTTTTGAAGTAATCATAAAAAGTTTCAATTTTCAAAAGCATTTTGGAAAACAGGACACCATTTCTGTTAGAAAAATGGTGTCCTGTTTTCCAAAATGCTTTTGTGTTTGTTTTGGATAACGATCGTAATTCGTCTGAACATTTTTCTGTGTATTTTTTATAGTTTGCATTCAGCACAAGACGATATTCTTTAGCTCTTGTGTTAAGTAGTGTTTTATTTTCAGGTGTTTTTGACGATGCATATTTTTTTTCGAGCATTGTGAAATTCATCCCGCTTAACCTTACATTCCCCGTTGAACCATGGTTTATTATTCTCCGAGTTACCTTTCTTTCTTCGTTGATTTTGTCGATTTCAAGTTAGGGGGAACGCACTTAAAACTATTGCGCCGAGCGGAGGGAGGTGCGAAAATATTTTGGGTATTTCGTGTTAAAAATCACGATTGTATATCATATATTTTAGGGGGGTTGCGCGCCATATTTATTTACACGAGCTTTGTCTTCGCTAAACCTTTCAAGTGGAATACCAATTTCTGCCAGTTTATAATTAGACAACATATTTACATTAAAATATTCAGGAACATCAGAAATATCTAACATTTCAAAAAGATTATCATCTAGCTCAACAATATCACTAGCATTACTTGTCCTTGAATTAAAGTCGCCCGCTAACGCAATATTTTTGTGATCACGAGAGAAAAATAATAATTCATCTTCAACCTCGATAAATGCTTCTTCAGACGAATATTTGGAATTTTCAGGTGGGATATAAACGCAAACCAATAACATATCAGAATTCAAACATTTCGTAATTTCAACCCACTGAACATATTCGGAGTCAGACTTAATAAAATGCCAACATTTAGACAAAGTTTTTTTGAAAACGACAATTATCCCGCCTGATTAAAAAAAAAAATTCTGTGTTTTGCAAAGTAAGTATATTCTTCGGGCAACTTTAACTCGTCAAATTCATCAGTTTTAGTTTCAGTAAAAATTAGTACATCATAAGATTTAATCAATAAATCAAAATCAGGATTCCAAAGTTTGGACTTTATACCACAAACATTTAAGAAGGTGATATTCAGGGGTTACACTAATGTCCTGTAAATTGACCTGAAATGTCCTGAAAAGTACATAAAGGCCTATATCTTTTTTTTATTATCCAATGGATTGAGTTCAAATTTGAAAATGTTAAATACATTAGTATATATCTAACGAATATTTAAAAAAAAAAAGTAAAAAAAAATATTTTTAGGTGGAAATAATTTGACCTGAAAATTGTCATGAAATGTCCTGAAAATGTTCTGAAAAGTACGCAAAGGCCTATATCGTTTTTATTATCCAATGGATTGAGTTCAAATTTGAAAATGTTAAATACATTAGCATATGTTTAACGAATATTAAAAAAAAATATTAAAAAAAAATAATTCTAGGTGGAAATAATTTGACCTGAAAATTGTCATGAAATGTCCTGAAAAGTACATTAAGGCCTATATCTTTTTTTTTTTTTATTAACCAATGGATTGAGTTCAAATTTGAAAATGTTAAATACATTAGCATATATTTAAAGAATATTTAAGAATATATATAAAAAAAATTTGTTTAGGTGGAAATAATTTGACCTGAAAATTGTCATTAAATTTTCAGGTCAAATTATTTCCACCTAAAAATATTTTTTTTATTTATTTTTAAATATTCGTTAAATATATGCTAATGTATTTAACATTTTCAAATTTGAACTCGGTCCATTGGATAATAAAAAAGATATAGGTCTTTATGTACTTTTCAGGACATTTCATGACAATTTTCTGGTCAAATATTTCCACCTAAAAATATCTTTTTTTATTATTTTTTTTAAATATTCGTTAAATATATGCTAATGTATTTAACATTTTCAAATTTGAACTCAATCCATTGGATAATAAAAAAGATATAAGCCTTTATGTCCTTTTCAGGTCAATTTTCAGGACATTAGTGTATTCAGTTTGTTTACATTGTCACTAACATGACGTCCGATGTGTTGTCCTAGTTTCCTGGATGAGGATCATCACGGGGTTTGTACGGATGACCATCAACAATAAGCTTGTCATACACGAGTTTAACTGTGTGTTTCTGTCTTTTTAGTTCTTCTCATTTTGGGAATGAGATTTCTTCTCCGTTCATAGATTTCACGCGGATATTGTTGATAAACGGTAAATTGTGGTTTTGCTTTCAGTTTTCCCGCGGCTATCGATCTGACATTATATTATATTGACTTTTGTTGACATTTTAAATCGTATTTTAATTTTACTCTCCACGTAGAACCAATATACTGTATCAGAATGTACATACAATGTTAGTTTTAAATCTTACAAAATGTATGTATAGTCAAACCTGTATTAGGTATAGAAAAGGTGTCCTTATAAGACAGGTGACCTCTTAAAAGAGGTTCAATTCATATGAAATTTCTATAGCAGGAGAAGAAAAAGCGACCTCTTAATACAGGTGACGGCTTAATAGAGGTGACCACATGGGCAGATTTGACTGTATATATCACTTTTAAACATTTCAAACTCAAATATTTATTGTCTATTATATATATTGCCTATTTGAGGAAGACAAACAGTTACACTCTCAAAATTGTCTTTCTTGGGGGAAATCTGTAAAACAACTAAAAACTATATTTAATTTAGATACTTTGGATCTCTCTCATGTGCAATTTAGTAAGGAAATGAGTACCTATTATTCTGGTAAACTTATGAACCAGTTAATACATATAAGAAATAGTGAAACAAGAAAACTGAGATTTTTCAGTAAAATCCTCACAACTTTTGTACTACAAAAGTATCTAACATTTAATATTAATAAATATGTGCGCTCATTCTTAACAAAACTTAGATTAAGTGCACACAGCCTTGCTATTGAAACTGGCAGATACTGCAAACCCACAATACCAGCTAATGAGAGATTCTGTAAAGCATGTAAAGATAAGGTTGAAGATGAACATAACTTTTTAATAGTGTCCCATATATAATTCAGTGAGAGATAAATTCTTTACACTGTTTAATAGGAAATTTAATGAAACTACAGAGGTGACAATCAACCGTCTCCTCAATCCTAGTTCAGTTCAAGATTTAAATAACATTTTCTTATATTTAAAAGAATCCTACTCACTCAGAGATTCAACTTTTAAAAATATTTAACTTTCCTCAAGTAACTGGCAAAAACTTCCAAATGATAATAATAATTTAATTATCATACTCCCAAAATGATAATAAACATTATGATATTATTATCTAACTGATGTGCTCATCCCTAAAGATTATAGTCTTATCTGTGATTATGATGTACATGTACTTAACTATGCTTTATCCAATAAATGATTTGAATTTAAATTTGAATTAAGCTAATACAAGTTTGTGACAACAAAAATAACATAAGTATATAATATTGTTTTTATACATTTAACACGAACATGTCCTTGATAATACACAATGAAATATCACTTAACGGCAGAGATCGATGATGAGTTTCATTATATTCTCCAATGTAGGCAATTACATAATGATAGAAAATTATACCTGAACAAAAAAAAATTCTTGGTAGAGTTAATGTTTTAAAATGTGGCATGTTATTTCAGAACAAAAACAGATCTGTTTTGCCAAACCTTTGTAAATTGATCAGAGTTATTAATATAACAGTAGGTCGTCCTGGTTAACCGCCTATCTCTGAAGCACACTTTTATATTAAATCTCTTCCTAATAGGCGAATGTGAATCCATCTTGTCATGTGTACTGTGTATAATATGTGAAATGTATTTGAATGATATTTTTCTCTGTACCATTGTTCTGTTATGGTTTATGAGAATAACGATCTTGTCTTGTCTTTCATTAAATATTAAAATAATCAATTAAACAGCAAGAAATTATTAAAAGATATGGATGATGGAAATTAACCTGAGAAATAATAATCAATAAAAATTATTTATAGAAGTAATGTTATTTGTTTTTAAACTAAATTGTCTCAGGCGTTAATTAAAATATCCTTTAATTTGCCCCGACAGATACAGTAAGTACATGTATCCGATATGATATGAATGTACGGATGAGTACATACATGTACATTGTATATATATTGGTGTGTGGAGCTTAATCAAGTGGTCAAAGAATACAACCGAACAATATTAAAGGATATTGATAAAGGGTCATTTTATCTTAATAAGTACATACAGGTGACACAGGTAAGTCATGTTTATTTTTGTTAATATAAAGGTAATATAACGGCGTGGTCACCATTTAAATAAACAAAACTGTAAACATGTAAGTGTTGAAAAGTACAAGGGTAACAGAACTGTAAAATATCTGTGTTGAAATGTACAAGGGAAGCAAGACTGTAAAACGTCTGTGTTGAATGATCCATGTTTTATATACTTTCCGGTGTAAATGGAGTGAAGAAGGGAAACGGAATTGTGAAATGTCTGTGTTGAAATGAAGAAAGGTTGTAGTAAGTATCCACGCTTTATATACTTTCCGGTGTAACTGAGGTGAAGAAGGGAAACACAGTAGTCGTGAAATGTCTGTTTTGAATGAACAAGCGCTGTACTAAGTATATATGTTAAATAATACTTTATTGCAAATTACACCCTTCAGGGTCAAGCAAAAACAAGAACAATTTAACATACATACATTATAAACATACAACATCATATATTGAATTATTTCAACAAGTAAAAAGATGACTCTGACCGGCGTGGACCATATATCAATGCTACAGATTGTTTTATAAAGGTACAAACTACCGGTAAAAGGGTCGAGTTCGGGTTAAGGAGGAAATGAACTTTCTGAAAAGAGGTATAATGTTCGAAGTCTGGGAAGTCTAACTTGATGGTTTCTAATAATTCTTTTCTTTTTTGTTCGTTTAATTGACAGTTTTAAGAGAATATACTTTCCTGTGTAATAACTGACAACATAAAGGGGATGGTACATAGTTAATAAGGAACAGGTTGTCTATTTCAGTTAGATGTAATTAGAATAATTGGATTAATTATGTATTTTATGTTTGAAATTGTATTATAATTGTAATGAGAGATGAGACTTTAATAACATATTGAATTGAATTGTTATAATAATGGTGGAGGACCGTGGTGAAAAGTTTGCTTTGTAACAGACACTCAACTACTAAATATCAACCACACTTCGGTTTGGGGGTGGGGGTGGTAGTATCAAGTTCAGCAAACTTCGGTTGGGGGGGGGGGGGGAGGGGGGGTAGTATCAAGTATAGCAAACTTCGGTTTGGGGGTGGGTGGGGGTGGGGTAGTATCAAGTACAGCAAACTGCGGTTGGGGGGGAGGGGTAGTATCAAGTATAGCAAACTTCGGTTTGGGTGGGGGGTGGTAGTATCAAGTATAGCATACTTCGGTTGAGCGGAGGGTAGTATCAAGTATAGCAGAACTTATAGCAGAACATAATGTTTATAGGTGTGTAATCCATATACAAAGGATTGTTACCAAAATACTACATTAAATACCAAACATATACATGTTTGTAACGTCTCCCTAACGACATTTAGTATGAGGAGGTGGTATAGTTTAAATATGATATAAATATATCAGAGAAGCTGACTGCTATTTCTTCTACCCAGAGGTCCATACACCAGATAATATGATTATTTTTATTATTTTGTTTTATTTTTTGTTTCATGTTGTTTTTTGTTGTTGCTTTAGCTGTTGTTTTTTTTGTGGACAACTTTTTGTTTTAGTTGTTTGGGTACCAACAATATAAAATATAAAACAAATTTCCATGAAAATAAAGGGGGGTAATACAGTACTGTGTCAAACTATCGACATGTTATCTACATTATAATGTATTGTAACATCTGCCTTTACTCTGTAGATTAATTAACTTGTCAATAAAGCTACGATGCATATCTATGTTTGTTTCATTCTTGGGTAAGCGAGTTCCATTAGAAAAATAAAACAAGTTGCTGATGGATTAAACAAACAAATCAATTGAAAGTCATGTTAGGTAAAATACATTAAAGCTTATTGATTGTTTATCATGTTAGGTAAAATACATTAAAGCTTATTGATTGTTTATCATGTTAGGTAAAATACATTAAAGCTTATTGATTGTTTATCATGTTAGGTAAAATACATTAAAGCTTATTGATTGTTTATCATGTTAGGTAAAATACATTAAAACTTATTGATTGTTTATCATGTTAGGTAAAATACATTAAAACTTATTGATTGTTTATCATGTTAGGTAAAATACATTAAAACTTATTGATTGTTTATCATGTTAGGTAAAATACATTAAAACTTATTGATTGTTTATCATGTTAGGTAAAATACATTAAAACTTATTGATTGTTTATCATGTTGGGTAAAATACATTAAAACTTATTGATTGTTTATCATGTTGGGTAAAATACATTAAAACTTATTGA
The DNA here is from genome assembly GCA_963680875.1 of Bathymodiolus brooksi. Taxonomy (NCBI): domain Eukaryota; kingdom Metazoa; phylum Mollusca; class Bivalvia; order Mytilida; family Modiolidae; genus Bathymodiolus; species Bathymodiolus brooksi. The sequence continues at coordinate 100,846,998 of OY804586.1, forward strand.
TTGTTTATCATGTTGGGTAAAATACATTAAAACTTATTGATTGTTTATCATGTTAGGTAAAATACATTAAAACTTATTGATTGTTTATCATGTTGGGTAAAATACATTAAAACTTATTGATTGTTTATCATGTTAGGTAAAATACATTAAAACTTATTGATTGTTTATCATGTTAGGTAAAATACATTAAAACTTATTGATTGTTTATCATGTTATATATATGATTAATTTAGTTGATACACAATACATCGAGGGCATACGCTTCAATGGTTTTAAAGGAATGCTTAAGTACTCGCTACGGTTCCTAGGGCTCAACTCACAGAGCTGTCCAGCAATCCCCATGAGTCGAAAAAATGATGTCAGGTTATATATAATACACAAAGCCTAAAGGCAAATTAAAATCCACCTGTGATGTAAATGTATTGTCTAAACTCTCCATTATTTTTAAGGAATGGAGAGTTATTGTTCTCTTTGTACTTTAGATTCTATACACAGACTTTTGTTTGTTACAAGATTAATAATTAATAAAATTAATAAAGTACAATGGGTGGATTTTAAGTTGGAGAATGTCCTCGTATCTCTCCATTCCTTAAAAACAATGGGACTCGGTCCCTTCGGGGCTTCGGCTCCATTATTTTTAAGGAATGGAGAGTTACTTGGACATTCTCCTATACAGACTGGCTGGCTTGGAATCGGGATAATGTGTCCGAGTGGGGCAACAGATATATCTGCGCACTGTTGTTTCAGTGAGCTAGCACTATAAAATCCAGCTAAGCGTGTTAGTACACAGTGGACCTCATCATAATGTCATTGATAATTTACTTCTTCTCGCCTTGATATGGCTGAAAAAGTTCAGAGGTGGCGTTAAACAACAGTCACTCACTTCTAACAGTGAGATGTTAGTTTAATTAGACCCACACAATTATACTTACCCTTCGGAAGGATTTTGTGCCAGAGTGGAGATATTGGGTCCTATTTCTATTTCCATATATAAAAAGAACGTTTGGTCTGGTTACTATGTAAAATAGATTGTTTATTTAACAAATCATGTGATCATCAAAACTAATATCAATCACAGGTACTTAAGGACATGATACCATCCCCCTTTTTTCAAATCTACAAAAAAATGGTATCGTATCCTTCAGCTATTATTTTCAGGTTAATTATACATTAATCTGATATATATCACCACAAAATCGCCCTTTCTATATCAAACAGTGTTCGATTTATATACATGTATCTATAGACAGGGTACATGTGTTCTCTTTATAAGCTGGGGGACCCGGGTGGCTCAATGAGTTAGGTAGTTGTAGGGGATCCGGGTGGCTCAATGAGTTAGGTAGTTGTAGGGGATCCGGGTGGCTCAATGAGTTAGGTAGTTGGATAACCTAACAACTCATACAAGCCTATCACCAATACGGCGTGGGTTCGCACCCGGCTTTGTAAATTACAAAAAGGGTGCACTCGACTCGCAACCGCAAGTGATAAAGTTTACCAGTTGCTTGCCCATAGTCGGTGGTTCTCTCCGGTTACTCCGGCTTCCTCCACCACTAAAACTGGTCGCTATGATATAGCTGAAATATTGCTGAAAGTGGCGTTAAACCAAATAAATAAATCAAATCAAATCAATTTATAAGTGTAAAAAACAACAATAATAATTGAAAACCAATAACGCTATATAATGCGACAAACTGCTAAAAGGCCATAAATAATAAAAGTGTGAAAATTTAACTCGTTTTAGACGATGCTGTCTTTATATTTAGTATAATATATAGTTTATATATAGAATCAACGTGCGTTTATGGTCTATTTTTACATATAATTTCAAAGATATTTCATTGATGTACTCTTATCAACTGATTGTAATATAAATATAGCCATAGTTATTGTTAATGTAAGAAGCGTTTGAAAATACATGTACCAAAGGGGTAATCATAATCCGTAAATCGAAGGACAGATAGCACAATGGCCAAAAAAGAAAAAGTACAAAAGGACAAACAACGATCTACAAAACATACATATAAAACTAAAGATCAATAACACGAACCCCACTATAAACCGGGAGTGAACTCGGGTGCCCCGGAAGGGAAACAGCTCATGCTCCATTGTTACGTACGTTCCATACAGAAAGATATAGCTGGCAAAATTATTTTGTACAAACTCGTGGGTAAATACGATTTGTTTATAGTCTTACAAGCGTTAGAATGTATTTTAGTGTAAATATCACGGCTATGTGTCTCTTTGGTTTTTAGAGAGAGGCAAATAAATTCTCCATTTTTTATTTAAATCCATAATGACCTTGCTGTTTTCAACGAGAAATTTTGCTATAAACACAAAAACAGTCAAGATTATGTACAGATGAAAACACACACACATTACACATAAACCAACAGACATGACCTCATATCCGGGATGTCGTTATCCGTTAGATGTCAAACAATACAACACACATCTTTTTTTAATCATTTTGCTATTATTTATATATTTCCAGATATTTAGAAGAAAATGAAAAAGTCGGAGTGTTTTGCTGTTTGTTGTCTCTTGGTATTTTCTATGATGGTCGGATGGCAAGCTGGTAGATATTTTGATCACGCGCCAGTCAATATTTTCAATGCTAGTCAAATCCGTTCGACTGGCACCATCAGTCCTCTTATACAAAGGATAACAAAGCGACCAGAACTTCAAACTATATCACAAACTATTCATTCAAAATATACTTTTAAAACTGGTGTCCATGTATTTAGACATGACTTGACAAAGTGGAATGCAGACGATCGTATTTGTGACAATCTCCCGCCAAATCTGCAAAAAGGAAATCTTCGTACGACCAATGGCGACACACCAATCTATGTTCATAATCCAAGGGATGATGTTCACGTGAGCGGAAGTCTAGTCCGTTCAATGACATGGGAACCACACTTGCTAAAACTTATGGCAGGACTTTTAAGCAAAGATAAAGAATTACAATTTATGGATCTTGGGGCGAATTTAGGGGTATTTTCACTGGCAATGGCAAAATTTGGAAGGCAGGTGATATCTGTCGAACCGTTATCTATAAATTTACATAGATTTTGTTCATCAATAAAGGCGGGAAAATTTCAAGAAAAAATAACAATCATATATAATGCGCTGTCGGATAAAAGGGAAAACGTTTCACTTGGTATTGATAGAAGAAATATTGGCGGCACATTTGTTGTAAATAACAAAAATATGAACAAGGTGAAAGGGTCACAAGTTGGAGGTCAATACAAGGACATTGTCATGACAGCCAAACTGGACGACATTTTGAAATTGCCCGGATTTAATTTCAAAAAGGTTATAATGAAAATGGATGTCGAGGGTTACGAAAATTATGTTTTGAATGGGGGTGAGGAATTTTTCAATCAAGTGGACGTCCAAGCTGTCCTCATGGAGTGGCTGTGGCAGCGAAGTGGCACGGCGGCTCAACAAATACTAGCATTTTATGCAAAGCGTGGATATAAACCTTACAATCCGTCGAATACGCCATTAAAAACAACACAGTCTCATACTTGGCCAGTAGATGTTATTTGGAAGAAATCATAGAGGTATACAATTAAATGCTTGTAGGGGCTGTCATGAACGTGATCGTATGGTAGTTGTGCAATCAGTGCATATGACCATTAAAGTTGTGAGTTCAGCTCCTTCATGGTTAGGTGTACTCGATACAACATTATGTGATAAAAGTTTGGCAGTGACTTGTGACAGATCGGTGGTTTCCTCCGGTTTCCTCCACCAATAAAACTGACCGCCACTATGTAGCTGAAATATTGTTAGAAGTGTCGTTAAATACCATAAGCCAATCATAGATGCTTGTATTGTCTTGGTAAACGTGAGAAAGGTTTGAAGATACGAAAGCAGTAGTCGACAACCGAAAATCGAAGGGACATACAATGCAATGGCCAAACGAAAAATAACAAAGCGACACACAATGGCCGACAAAACACTACACAGAAAACCAAAACAACACGAACTTAACTAGAAATACTTGTGGTGAACGCAGGTACTCCGGAAGAATACCGGTGGTGAACGCAGGTACTCCGGAAGGGTTAGCAGTTCCTGCTTCACTAGTGACAACCGATATGTCACTCTTATTAAAAAATACCGTGGTAAGTCGTTAAAGTGGAAAGAAGGATGGTACTGTGAGAATGAAAACCCAAACATTCCCGTGGTCATCTGTCACACAGATATTCTGTAACTGTTGCCCAAATCATGGCGGCGATTTTTAAACTTTCATTTTGACACAATATTTTCAGCACGATTAAGTGGAATCGAAAAAAAAAGACAGATTGCGATTGCATACGATTTTGCAAAAACAACACTAATCTACATTAAATTTACAATATGGAAATCAGGCGCGGATCCAGGATTTTACGTTGGGGGGGGGGGGGGGGGGGGGGGGGGGGGGGCACTTCTTGGCGAGGGATCTGAAGCTCCTGGGAATTAGAAAATATAGGACCTCTTTTCTGAACCGAAATTGATTAAAATTGTACCATGTGCGGCATGATGCTTCACATCGAAGGTACGTACAATGAAGTATGATATTTTACTGATGACGAAAGGCCTTGTTACGACTTCAATATGCAGAACAGCAATCAAAGGCTTTTGCTTGTTCCAGGAAATTACGTGTGATTTTGTTCAATGCACATTACCCTATATCCCTTCGCTCAAAAGAGAAAGAACTAATTCGTATGTTTGAAATAGTATTAGGAAGGGGGAAATGGACATGTCTCAAACAGAATGGAAAAGAACAGGTGAAAAATATTCACACCTTAACGCCGCATGCATGACTTTCAGAAAACTGTGACGTCTACTTTAAAATTTATCAATAATTGGTAATCCTAGGGAAGATTTATATATTACATGTACAAACAAATAGATCACGAAATTAAAAAAAATGCAAAAAATGACCAAACCGAAACTATAGTATGCACATATAACCAGAAAACATACACATTGTTATATAAATTGTCAGTCCAGTCTCGCCAATCCTTCATGTGTCTAAAGAAATATGAAAGACTAATTAAAAGAAAACAGATTATATTATCACAGACATGATTCAAAATAAACTCGGACAATAGATTATCAACGATTGTTCTTATTTCCCGAACTGTTATCTATCATGAGTTGCCTCTGCATGAAACCTAGATAACATGCGGTGTTTCATGAAAAACCGTAACTATGTTTGGCATTTGTAAGAATCGGTATTGATACCTTTGTTTATTAACGGTTTTAGCTCAACTGACCAAATTCAAAGTTAGCGATTGTCATCACTTGACGTCCATCGTCCGTTATTTTATCAGTAACATTATTTCATCTATACCAATTTTACACCAGGACTAATAAATACAGGTACACAGACATAATAAACAAAGATGTAACAATAAATACAGGTACACAGACATAATAAACAAAGATGTAACAATAAATACAGGTACACAGACATAATAAACAAAGATGTAACAATAAATACAGGTACACAGACATAATAAACAAAGATGTAACAATAAATACAGGTACACAGACATAATAAACAAAGATGTAACAATAAATACAGGTACACAGACATAATAAACAAAGATGTAACAATAAATACAGGTACACAGACATAATAAACAAAGATGTAACAATAAATACAGGTACACAGACATAATAAACAAAGATGTAACAATAAATACAGGTACACAGACATAATAAACAAAGATGTAACAATAAATACAGGTACACAGACATAATAAACAAAGATGTAACAATAAATACAGGTACACAGACATAATAAACAAAGATGTAACAATAAATACAGGTACACAGACATAATAAACAATGATGTAACAATAAATACAGGTACACAGACATCATAAACAAAGATGTAACAATAAATACAGGTACACAGACATAATAAACAAAGATGTAACAATAAATACAGGTACACAGACATCATAAACAAAGATGTAACAATAAATACAGGTACACAGACATAATAAACAAAGATGTAACAATAAATACAGGTACACAGACATAATAAACAAAGATGTAACAATAAATACAGGTACACAGACATAATAAACAAAGATGTAACAATAAATACAGGTACACAGACATCATAAACAATGATGTAACAATAAATACAGGTACACAGACATCATAAACAAAGATGTAACAATAAATACAGGTACACAGACATAATAAACAAAGATACAACAATAAATACAGGTACACAGACATAATAAACAAAGATGCAACAATAAATACAGGTACACAGACATAATAAACAAAGATGTAACAATAAATACAGGTACACAAACATAATAAACAAAGATGTAACAATAAATACAGGTACACAGACATAATAAACAAAGATGTAACAATAAATACAGGTACACAGACATAATAAACAAAGATGTAACAATAAATACAGGTACACAGACATAATAAACAAAGATGTAACAATAAATACAGGTACACAGACATAATAAACAAAGATGTAACAATAAATACAGGTACACAGACATAATAAACAAAGATGTAACAATAAATACAGGTACACAGACATAATAAACAAAGATGTAACAATAAATACAGGTACACAGACATCATAAACAAAGATGTAACAATAGATACAGGTACACAGACATAATAAACAAAGATGTAACAATAAATACAGGTACACAGACATAATAAACAATGATGTAACAATAAATACAGGTACACAGACATCATAAACAAAGATGTAACAATAAATACAGGTACACAGACATAATAAACAAAGATGTAACAATAAATACAGGTACACAGACATCATAAGCAAAGATGTAACAATAAATACAGGTACACAGACATAATAAACAAAGATGTAACAATAAATACAGGTACACAGACATAATAAACAAAGATGTAACAATAAATACAGGTACACAGACATAATAAACAAAGATGTAACAATAAATACAGGTACACAGACATCATAAACAAAGATGTAACAATAAATACAGGTACACAGACATCATAAACAAAGATGTAACAATAAATACAGGTACACAGACATAATAAACAAAGATGTAACAATAAATACAGGTACACAGACATAATAAACAAAGATGTAACAATAAATACAGGTACACAGACATAATAAACAAAGATGTAACAATAAATACAGGTACACAGACATAATAAACAAAGATGTAACAATAAATACAGGTACACAGACATCATAAACAAAGATGTAACAATAAATACAGGTACACAGACATCATAAACAAAGATGTAACAATAAATACAGGTACACAGACATAATAAACAAAGATGTAACAATAAATACAGGTACACAGACATCATAAACAAAGATGTAACAATAAATACAGGTACACAGACATAATAAACAAAGATGTAACAATAAATACAGGTACACAGACATAATAAACAAAGATGTAACAATAAATACAGGTACACAGACATAATAAACAATGATGTAACAATAAATACAGGTACACAGACATAATAAACAAAGATGTAACAATAAATACAGGTACACAGACATAATAAACAAAGATGTAACAATAAATACAGGTACACAGACATAATAAACAAAGATGTAACAATAAATACAGGTACACAGACATAATAAACAAAGATGTAACAATAAATACAGGTACACAGACATAATAAACAAAGATGTAACAATAAATACAGGTACACAGACATAATAAACAAAGATGTAACAATAAATACAGGTACACAGACATAATAAACAAAGATGTAACAATAAATACAGGTACACAGACATAATAAACAAAGATGTAACAATAAATACAGGTACACAGACATAATAAACAAAGATGTAACAATAAATACAGGTACACAGACATAATAAACAAAGATGTAACAATAAATACAGGTACACAGACATCATAAACAAAGATGTAACAATAGATACAGGTACACAGACATAATAAACAAAGATGTAACAATAAATACAGGTACACAGACATAATAAACAATGATGTAACAATAAATACAGGTACACAGACATCATAAACAAAGATGTAACAATAAATACAGGTACACAGACATCATAAACAAAGATGTAACAATAAATACAGGTACACAGACATCATAAACAAAGATGTAACAATAAATACAGGTACACAGACATAATAAACAAAGATGTAACAATAAATACAGGTACACAGACATAATAAACAAAGATGTAACAATAAATACAGGTACACAGACATAATAAACAAAGATGTAGCAATAAATACAGGTACACAGACATCATAAACAATGATGTAACAATAAATACAGGTACACAGACATCATAAACAAAGATGTAACAATAAATACAGGTACACAGACATAATAAACAAAGATGCAACAATAAATACAGGTACACAGACATAATAAACAAAGATGCAACAATAAATACAGGTACACAGACATAATAAACAAAGATGTAACAATAAATACAGGTACACAGACATAATAAACAAAGATGTAACAATAAATACAGGTACACAGACATAATAAACAAAGATGTAACAATAAATACAGGTACACAGACATAATAAACAAAGATGTAACAATAAATACAGGTACACAGACATAATAAACAAAGATGTAACAATAAATACAGGTACACAGACTTAATAAACAAAGATGTAACAATAAATACAGGTACACAGACATAATAAACAAAGATGTAACAATAAATACAGGTACACAGACATAATAAACAAAGATATAACAATAAATACAGGTACACAGACATAATAAACAAAGATGTAACAATAAATACAGGTACACAGACATCATAAACAAAGATGTAACAATAGATACAGGTACACAGACATAATAAACAAAGATGTAACAATAAATACAGGTACACAGACATAATAAACAATGATGTAACAATAAATACAGGTACACAGACATCATAAACAAAGATGTAACAATAAATACAGGTACACAGACATAATAAACAAAGATGTAACAATAAATACAGGTACACAGACATCATAAACAAAGATGTAACAATAAATACAGGTACACAGACATAATAAACAAAGATGTAACAATAAATACAGGTACACAGACATAATAAACAAAGATGTAACAATAAATACAGGTACACAGACATCATAAACAAAGATGTAACAATAAATACAGGTACACAGACATCATAAACAAAGATGTAACAATAAATACAGGTACACAGACATCATAAACAAAGATGTAACAATAAATACAGGTACACAGACATAATAAACAAAGATGTAACAATAAATACAGGTACACAGACATAATAAACAAAGATGTAACAATAAATACAGGTACACAGACATAATAAACAAAGATGTAACAATAAATACAGGTACACAGACATCATAAACAAAGATGTAACAATAAATACAGGTACACAGACATCATAAACAAAGATGTAACAATAAATACAGGTACACAGACATCATAAACAAAGATGTAACAATAAATACAGGTACACAGACATCATAAACAAAGATGTAACAATAAATACAGGTACACAGACATCATAAACAAAGATGTAACAATAAATACAGGTACACAGACATAATAAACAAAGATGTAACAATAAATACAGGTACACAGACATAATAAACAAAGATGTAACAATAAATACAGGTACACAGACATAATAAACAATGATGTAACAATAAATACAGGTACACAGACATAATAAACAAAGATGTAACAATAAATACAGGTACACAGACATAATAAACAAAGATGTAACAATAAATACAGGTACACAGACATAATAAACAAAGATGTAACAATAAATACAGGTACACAGACATAATAAACAAAGATGTAACAATAAATACAGGTACACAGACATAATAAACAAAGATGTAACAATAAATACAGGTACACAGACATAATAAACAAAGATGTAACAATAAATACAGGTACACAGACATCATAAACAATGATGTAACAATAAATACAGGTACACAGACATCATAAACAAAGATGTAACAATAAATACAGGTACACAGACATAATAAACAAAGATGCAACAATAAATACAGGTACACAGACATAATAAACAAAGATGCAACAATAAATACAGGTACACAGACATAATAAACAAAGATGTAACAATAAATACAGGTACACAGACATAATAAACAAAGATGTAACAATAAATACAGGTACACAGACATAATAAACAAAGATGTAACAATAAATACAGGTACACAGACATAATAAACAAAGATGTAACAATAAATACAGGTACACAGACATAATAAACAAAGATGTAACAATAAATACAGGTACACAGACATAATAAACAAAGATGTAACAATAAATACAGGTACACAGACATAATAAACAAAGATGTAACAATAAATACAGGTACACAGACATAATAAACAAAGATATAACAATAAATACAGGTACACAGACATAATAAACAAAGATGTAACAATAAATACAGGTACACAGACATCATAAACAAAGATGTAACAATAGATACAGGTACACAGACATAATAAACAAAGATGTAACAATAAATACAGGTACACAGACATAATAAACAATGATGTAACAATAAATACAGGTACACAGACATCATAAACAAAGATGTAACAATAAATACAGGTACACAGACATAATAAACAAAGATGTAACAATAAATACAGGTACACAGACATCATAAACAAAGATGTAACAATAAATACAGGTACACAGACATAATAAACAAAGATGTAACAATAAATACAGGTACACAGACATAATAAACAAAGATGTAACAATAAATACAGGTACACAGACATCATAAACAAAGATGTAACAATAAATACAGGTACACAGACATCATAAACAAAGATGTAACAATAAATACAGGTACACAGACATCATAAACAAAGATGTAACAATAAATACAGGTACACAGACATAATAAACAAAGATGTAACAATAAATACAGGTACACAGACATAATAAACAAAGATGTAACAATAAATACAGGTACACAGACATAATAAACAAAGATGTAACAATAAATACAGGTACACAGACATCATAAACAAAGATGTAACAATAAATACAGGTACACAGACATCATAAACAAAGATGTAACAATAAATACAGGTACACAGACATCATAAACAAAGATGTAACAATAAATACAGGTACACAGACATCATAAACAAAGATGTAACAATAAATACAGGTACACAGACATCATAAACAAAGATGTAACAATAAATACAGGTACACAGACATAATAAACAAAGATGTAACAATAAATACAGGTACACAGACATAATAAACAAAGATGTAACAATAAATACAGGTACACAGACATAATAAACAATGATGTAACAATAAATACAGGTACACAGACATAATAAACAAAGATGTAACAATAAATACAGGTACACAGACATAATAAACAAAGATGTAACAATAAATACAGGTACACAGACATAATAAACAAAGATGTAACAATAAATACAGGTACACAGACATAATAAACAAAGATGTAACAATAAATACAGGTACACAGACATAATAAACAAAGATGTAACAATGAATACAGGTACACAGACATAATAAACAATGATGTAACAATAAATACAGGTACACAGACATAATAAACAAAGATGTAACAATAAATACAGGTACACAGACATAATAAACAAAGATGTAACAATAAATACAGGTACACAGACATAATAAACAAAGATGTAACAATAAATACAGGTACACAGACATAATAAACAAAGATGTAACAATAAATACAGGTACACAGACATAATAAACAAAGATGTAACAATAAATACAGGTACACAGACATAATAAACAAAGATGCAACACTTTAATAATTTTACATTCATGTGTGGTCGCTATTAACAATTGTGTATGCTATTGTTTTTCACTGCTACTGGGTTTTTATTTATACAGTATACCAAAATATGGAAAGTTCCAGGTATGTTCCTCTGGGCTGGGAAGGCTGTGCTGAACCAGGCGGTGGTGCATGCAGACATAGTTATCCATGCATGTCCTGTCTGGTATGCTCGAAGCTGTTGCTTCTTCGAATTAAAGATACAAGTAGCGTCTAAACGAAATCGAAATCGCAGTATAATTTTGATAATGCGATATTCCACGAAGATCAGATACAAGTAGAAAGTTCGAATTTCAGATATACTGGAAAATTATTGACAAACAGCAAGTGAATGTCTTGAATGGAAATGAGACAGTGAGATGTTGTGTAACTAGATTTCAACATGGTTATCACAAATCACAACCGTAATACCGGTATCAGTTATGTAATATGGAATTGGATGACATCTTTGACAAGATGTCATTTGTAATACAGGTCAAGCTATTTGGTTACCAACTCCTATTGTTTTTTTCCTGAAAGGTGGAATTATTGAAAATGTAAACGAGTAGAAAAGATTTGCAATATACACATAGTTACTAAATAAAAATCGAAATAGCATATTCTAGTGCATCTTCGCTAGCCAAGGGTTACGATTCGGGTCCCCCTTCTCTCCACCCTTGGCAGATCTAGAATACATTTTGAGGATTCGCACTTTAATATTTCATTGGTTACGGCTACCAGTACACGTATCCAATTAGAAGACGTTTTACACGGAACACATGTTATCCACGAAATGTAAACAAAAATGGCACCGGAATGCTCTCATATGACAACGATTTGCCACTTCCCGTTTTGGTTCCAATGAAAACATCTTTTCCGTCTGCCAAAGCTTTGAAACTTTCAGTTGGTTGACAGTAAGTGCTTCCAGATTAAATTTATCACAAATAAGTTTTTATTCACTGGGCGCTGCCATTTTCAACTCTCCAACATACGTATAACAAAACGATTCTGATTGGCTGGCGATGACGACTATCTAAGGGGCGCAACTTCGATAAACCACCAGGTGGCATTGCGCGCGAATTTCAAAATGTATTCTAGATCCGCCAAGGGTGGAGAAAAGGGGGACCCGAATCGTAACCCTTGGCTAGCGAAGATGATTCTAGTGTATTTATTCAAATAACACTCCATTATTGAAGACGTATTTCTAATCATTTTCGTCCTGTTTGGTTTACATTTAGCGACAATTTCAACAATATTTCAGTTATAGCATGGCGGTCAGTTTTATCAGTTGGTGAAGGAAACCGGAATACCAGGAGAAAACCAAACTGCCACAAGTCACTAAAATAAACTTCATCACATAATGTTGTACATTGTATTGAATACATCTCGCCATGATCTGGATTCGAACTGGCAACGTTGGTAATACTAGGCAAACAGTTTCGTCCTATTTTTTCGTAAACCTTTCTATTTATACAATCCAATTCCTCCCAAATCAACAGGGCTTAAAGTACAGTGAGATGTGATCAATAGAGTTAACCTATAACAATTCAAGCATGACTGATATAATATTATTGTTTAACATGTAAACGGTACATTTTGTGACATTCCATAACGTGTTTAATTGATCACTATTTAATTTAATTTTTTTTTAAATAGAAGGCGGTCTAAATCAACATTTCTTGGGAACTTTTTTTGTGTACACGACAAAGGCATGTACTACTGTGTAATCTTACTTTGATGACGTCGTGTGTGTTTATAATATTTACTTTATTGATCAATTGTTGTTTACTCGCACTCCCCCTTTAAAAAGAACAGGAGATCGCAGGTACTGGTGTCTGTTGTTAGATCAGACAATACTATTTTCTTAATAATCATTTATATCCTCTTATATCTATTTCTCATAAGCTTAGGTGAGGATTGCTCTGTATCTACTAGGGACCTTGAAATACTCCTCGTCTCTGTGTTAGGTGTAGCGATCCTCCTCGTCTCTGTGTTAGGTGTAGCGATACTCCTCGTCTCTGTGTTAGGTGTAGCGATACTCCTCGTCTCTGTTTTAGGTGTAGCGATACTCCTCGTCTCTGTGTTAGGTGTAGCGATACTCCTCGTCTCTGTGTTAGGTGTAGAGATACTCCTCGTCTCTGTGTTAGGTGTAGCGATACTCCTCGTCTCTGTGTTAGGTGTAGCGATACTCCTCCTCTCTGTGTTAGGTGTAGAGATACTCCTCCTCTCTGTGTTAGGTGTAGAGATACTCCTCGTCTCTGTGTTAGGTGTAGCGATACTCCTCGTCTCTGTGTTAGGTGTAGAGATACTCCTCGTCTCTGTGTTAGGTGTAGCGATACTCCTCGTCTCTGTGTTAGGTGTAGCGATACTCCTCCTCTCTGTGTTAGGTGTAGAGATACTCCTCCTCTCTGTGTTAGGTGTAGAGATACTCCTCGTCTCTGTGTTAGGTGTAGCGATACTCCTCGTCTCTGTGTTAGGTGTAGCGATACTCCTCGTCTCTGTGTTAGGTGTAGAGATACTCCTCGTCTCTGTGTTAGGTGTAGCGATACTCCTCGTCTCTGTGTTAGGTGTAGCGATACTCCTCTCTGTGTTAGGTGTAGCGATACTCCTCTCTGTGTTAGGTGTAGCGATACTCCTCCTCTCTGTGTTTGGTGTAGCGATACTCATCGTCTCTGTTAGGTGTAGAGATACTCCTCGTCTCTGTGTTAGGTGTAGCGATACTCCTCGTCTCTGTGTTAGGTGTAGCGATATTCCCCGTCTCTGTGTTAGGTGTAGCGATACTCCTCGTCTCTGTGTTAGGTGTAGAGATACTCCTCGTCTCTGTGTTAGGTGTAGCGATATTCCCCGTCTCTGTGTTAGGTGTAGCGATACTCCTCGTCTCTGTGTTAGGTGTAGAGATACTCCTCGTCTCTGTGTTAGGTGTAGCGATACTCCTCGTCTCTGTGTTAGGTGTAGAGATACTCCTCGTCTCTGTGTTAGGTGTAGAGATATTCCCCGTCTCTGTGTTAGGTGTAGCGATATTCCCCGTCTCTGTGTTAGGTGTAGAGATACTCCTCGTCTCTGTGTTAGGTGTAGAGATACTCCTCGTCTCTGTGTTAGGTGTAGCGATACTCCTCGTCTCTGTGTTAGGTGTAGCGATATTCCCCGTCTCTGTGTTAGGTGTAGCGATATTCCTCGTCTCTGTGTTAGGTGTAGCGATATTCCCCGTCTCTGTGTTAGGTGTAGAGATACTCCTCGTCTCTGTGTTAGGTGTAGAGATACTCCTCGTCTCTGTGTTAGGTGTAGAGATACTCCTCGTCTCTGTGTTAGGTGTAGAGATACTCCTCGTCTCTGTGTTAGGTGTAGCGATATTCCCCGTCTCTGTGTTAGGTGTAGAGATACTCCTCGTCTCTGTGTTAGGTGTAGAGATACTCATCGTCTCTGTTAGGTGTAGAGATACTCCCCGTCTCTGTGTTAGGTGTAGAGATACTCCCCGTCTCTGTGTTAGGTGTAGCGATACTCCCCGTCTCTGTGTTAGGTGTAGCGATATTCCCCGTCTCTGTGTTAGGTGTAGCGATATTCCTCGTCTCTGTGTTAGGTGTAGCGATATTCCCCGTCTCTGTGTTAGGTGTAGAGATACTCCTCGTCTCTGTGTTAGGTGTAGAGATACTCCTCGTCTCTGTGTTAGGTGTAGAGATACTCCTCGTCTCTGTGTTAGGTGTAGAGATACTCCTCGTCTCTGTGTTAGGTGTAGCGATATTCCCCATCTCTGTGTTAGGTGTAGAGATACTCCTCGTCTCTGTGTTAGGTGTAGAGATACTCATCGTCTCTGTTAGGTGTAGAGATACTCCCCGTCTCTGTGTTAGGTGTAGAGATACTCCTCGTCTCTGTGTTAGGTGTAGAGATATTCCTCGTCTCTGTGTTAGGTGTAGCGATACTCCTCGTCTCTGTGTTAGGTGTAGCGATACTCCCCGTCTCTGTGTTAGGTGTAGCGATACTCCTCCTCTCTGTGTTAGGTGTAGCGATACTCCTCGTCTCTGTGTTAGGTGTAGCGATATTCCTCGTCTCTGTGTTAGGTGTAGCGATACTCCTCGTCTCTGTGTTAGGTGTAGCGATACTCCCCGTCTCTGTGTTAGGTGTAGCGATACTCCTCCTCTCTGTGTTAGGTGTAGCGATACTCCTCGTCTCTGTGTTAGGTGTAGCGATATTCCTCGTCTCTGTGTTAGGTGTAGCGATACTCCTCGTCTCTGTGTTAGGTGTAGCGATACTCCTCGTCTCTGTGTTAGGTGTAGCGATACTCCTCCTCTCTGTGTTAGGTGTAGCGATACTCCTCGTCTCTGTGTTAGGTGTAGCGATACTCCTCCTCTCTGTGTTAGGTGTAGCGATACTCCTCGTCTCTGTGTTAGGTGTAGCGATACTCCTCGTCTCTGTGTTAGGTGTAGCGATACTCCCCGTCTCTGTGTTAGGTGTAGCGATACTCCTCGTCTCTGTGTTAGGTGTAGCGATACTCCCCGTCTCTGTGTTAGGTGTAGCGATACTCCTCCTCTCTGTGTTAGGTGTAGCGATACTCCTCGTCTCTGTGTTAGGTGTAGCGATACTCCCCGTCTCTGTGTTAGGTGTAGCGATACTCCTCGTCTCTGTGTTAGGTGTAGCGATACTCCTCGTCTCTGTGTTAGGTGTAGCGATACTCCTCCTCTCTGTGTTAGGTGTAGCGATACTCCTCGTCTCTGTGTTAGGTGTAGCGATACTCCTCCTCTCTGTGTTAGGTGTAGCGATACTCCTCGTCTCTGTGTTAGGTGTAGCGATACTCCTCGTCTCTGTGTTAGGTGTAGCGATACTCCTCGTCTCTGTGTTAGGTGTAGCGATACTCCTCCTCTCTGTGTTAGGTGTAGCGATACTCCTCGTCTCTGTGTTAGGTGTAGCGATACTCCTCGTCTCTGTGTTAGGTGTAGCGATACTCCTCCTCTCTGTGTTAGGTGTAGCGATACTCCTCGTCTCTGTGTTAGGTGTAGCGATACTCCTCGTCTCTGTGTTAGGTGTAGCGATACTCCTCGTCTCTGTGTTAGGTGTAGCGATACTCCTCCTCTCTGTGTTAGGTGTAGCGATACTCCTCGTCTCTGTGTTAGGTGTAGCGATACTCCTCGTCTCTGTGTTAGGTGTAGCGATATTCCCCGTCTCTGTGTTAGGTGTAGCGATACTCCTCTCTGTGTTAGGTGTAGCGATACTCCTCGTCTCTGTGTTAGGTGTAGCGATACTCCTCGTCTCTGTGTTAGGTGTAGCGATACTCCTCGTCTCTGTGTTAGGTGTAGCGATACTCCTCGTCTCTGTGTTAGGTGTAGCGATACTCCTCGTCTCTGTGTTAGGTGTAGCGATACTCCTCGTCTCTGTGTTAGGTGTAGCGATATTCCCCGTCTCTGTGTTAGGTGTAGCGATACTCCTCGTCTCTGTGTTAGGTGTAGCGATACTCCTCGTCTCTGTGTTAGGTGTAGCGATACTCCTCGTCTCTGTGTTAGGTGTAGCGATACTCCTCGTCTCTGTGTTAGGTGTAGCGATACTCCTCTCTGTGTTAGGTGTAGCGATACTCCTCGTCTCTGTGTTAGGTGTAGCGATACTCCTCTCTGTGTTAGGTGTAGCGATACTCCTCGTCTCTGTGTTAGGTGTAGCGATATTCCCCGTCTCTGTGTTAGGTGTAGCGATACTCCTCGTCTCTGTGTTAGGTGTAGCGATACTCCTCGTCTCTGTGTTAGGTGTAGCGATACTCCTCGTCTCTGTGTTAGGTGTAGCGATACTCCTCGTCTCTGTGTTAGGTGTAGCGATACTCCTCTCTGTGTTAGGTGTAGAGATACTCCTCGTCTCTGTGTTAGGTGTAGCGATACTCCTCGTCTCTGTGTTAGGTGTAGCGATACTCCTCTCTGTGTTAGGTGTAGCGATACTCCTCTCTGTGTTAGGTGTAGCGATACTCCTCGTCTCTGTGTTAGGTGTAGCGATACTCCTCTCTGTGTTAGGTGTAGCGATACTCCTCGTCTCTGTGTTAGGTGTAGCGATATTCCCCGTCTCTGTGTTAGGTGTAGCGATACTCCTCGTCTCTGTGTTAGGTGTAGCGATACTCCTCGTCTCTGTGTTAGGTGTAGCGATACTCCTCGTCTCTGTGTTAGGTGTAGCGATACTCCTCGTCTCTGTGTTAGGTGTAGCGATATTCCTCGTCTCTGTGTTAGGTGTAGCGATACTCGTCTCTGTGTTAGGTGTAGCGATACTCCTCGTCTCTGTGTTAGGTGTAGCGATACTCCCCGTCTCTGTGTTAGGTGTAGCGATACTCCCCGTCTCTGTGTTAGGTGTAGCGATATTCCTCGTCTCTGTGTTAGGTGTAGCGATACTCCTCGTCTCTGTGTTAGGTGTAGCGATACTCCTCGTCTCTGTGTTAGGTGTAGCGATACTCCTCGTCTCTGTGTTAGGTGTAGCGATACTCCTCGTCTCTGTGTTAGGTGTAGCGATACTCCTCGTCTCTGTGTTAGGTGTAGCGATATTCCCCGTCTCTGTGTTAGGTGTAGCGATACTCCTCTCTGTGTTAGGTGTAGCGATACTCCTCGTCTCTGTGTTAGGTGTAGAGATACTCCTCGTCTCTGTGTTAGGTGTAGCGATACTCCTCTCTGTGTTAGGTGTAGCGATACTCCTCGTCTCTGTGTTAGGTGTAGCGATACTCCTCGTCTCTGTGTTAGGTGTAGCGATACTCCTCTCTGTGTTAGGTGTAGCGATACTCCTCGTCTCTGTGTTAGGTGTAGCGATACTCCTCGTCTCTGTGTTAGGTGTAGCGATACTCCTCGTCTCTGTGTTAGGTGTAGCGATACTCCTCGTCTCTGTGTTAGGTGTAGCGATATTGCCTCTTTCTATGATTTGTCCTTTCAAAGTAGTTGAGCAGCACTGTTTCTATAAATAGATATAAATCCGATTACCTCACGATGACGAACACGGCAGTCTCCTGGGTAGAGCGGATAACCTTTCTTTGGGGTTGTACATCGCTATTTTGGTTTTTTTCAAGGGGTTGCCTCCGAAATCAAACAAAGAATAAAAAACGGCTTACCCTTCGGGATCACCTGGGTTCACCCCCAGTTTTGGTTGGGTCCGTGTTGTGTTGTGTTTTATTTGTCTTCGTGTGTATCTTGTTATCCCAATGTTACCACTTTTTCTTGATTGCCCATTCGGTTTTCTCCAACGTTTATTTACAAATGTACATGTGTAATTAAAACAAAACGATTCCCCATTGATTGGTCCTTGTCAGGTCATGTAAGCAATAACACTGCTGTTGGTCAACATCACAACAAATGTACTTCTTCATTGTTTTAAAAGACAATAATAAGAAAATATTATTTAATGTGTATAAAATTGCTGAGATCCTAAGTTACACAAGATAATTATATGTAAACATGTTATCTTTAATATCATTATCAAGCTTGAGTACACCTGTCTTCAGATACGAATAATATTTTTTTCTATGTCCATTTCATTACAGGTGTACTAGGTAAGAAAAGTCATTGTGATTTTGTTTTGGGGTAATTGTTTTAAGAAATTGATGTATAATTAAATATCATATTCGAATTAACTAACCCGCAATACATCAAAAGAAATTGTCACTGATAGTCACACCATAGGCCATCTATAGATTTGTCTATTATTTTTTTTCAATTTCATTTGAATGCATGTTTTAAACCCAACGAATTTTCGACAGGTTCAAAGTTATGGCTCCTTTTTGGAACTGAGTAAAGTAGATTCTCAGACTAACAAACCAGACCCTTAATTGTTTTGTATTTCTTTATATGTTTATTGTATGTGTTTTTGTCACAAATTGTATTACATGTACTTGTTTATATGACTATTGATTTGATTTGCAAATGTTTTTGAATAAAGCCAGTCCAATTGGCATAATGGCACTTGAAATAGATAGATGATGTTTGGGCTACGAAATAATCGGAACCCTTTTACGACGCTTGATATAGAGCTTTGAAGATTGGGCTATAAATAATCGGAATTCCTTTATGACGCTTGGTGTTTGAGGATTGATGATTGGGCTATGAAATAACTGGAATCCCTATTCTTGACGAATGATGCTTGTGTGTTGATGGTTATGCTATGGAATAAATGGAAGCCTTTTATGACGCTTGATGATTGAGTTTTGATGTTAAGTGCTACTGGTAGAACTTTATTATCCGTTTTCTGACGTCATTTAAATACAATTTTGGAAATCGTCTTTATTTGCGAATTTAAAGACAAAATGTTGACTTGTTTTTTGTTTTGTTTTTCTCTTCTCCGGGGGCCGTCGTGGTCGTGATCGTATGATAGTTGGATTTGCAACTACCTATGTAATCAGTGCATATCACTACTAACGTTGTGAGTTCGAATCCCACGCAGGCGAGTTGTAAAATAGTATGAGATAAAGTTTGTCTTTGACTTGCGACAGGTCGGTGGTTTTTTGCGGGTCCTCCGGTTTCCTCCGCCAATAAAACTGACCACCACGATATATCTGAAATATTGTTGAAAGTAACGTTAAACATCATAACCCTAACCCTTTCTCTTCTCCTTAACTATGTTTGGTCCTATTCGGCTTCCATACAAAGCAAACGATCATTCACTAATTTCTTTTTACTAGAAGTGTAAAAACAATAAATATTATAGATAATATATTGATTACTGTTATAAAATGACCATTTATACTCTGTATTTACTACGAAGCTATCAATAATAGTATTCCTTAATTGTATTATTTTTCCAAATGAATATCGAGTGTGGTAGATCGTGGGTTCGATTCCCGATCGGGTCAAACCAATGACTATGAAATTGGTATGTGTTGCTTCTCCACTAAGCACGCAGCATTAAGAAGAAAGAGCAAAGACTGGTTGGCTCGGAATCAGGATAATGTGTCCGAGTGGGGAGACATGCAACTAAGCGTGTTGGTCTAGTACAAAGCGGACACTGAACATTAACTTGCTCTCACCGTGATATAGCAATTGCCGAGTTGGCGTAAAGCAAAAATCAGTCACTCACTCCAAATGAATAGACAATGAACTCTTGTTTCAGGGATGATCGGGGATTGTTTGATATAGAAAAGACTCTTAATTTATATGTGTTGTTTAATTCTTCATAAAAGCTAAAAAAAAAATGCCATTCATCAATTGTATGCTTTGACATTTTAACACTAATAAAATTTTGTAACTAAGGAAACGAGATAACTTCAATACCTGTTTTGTTATATTTATTTCCATATCTGTGATCAAACTGTAAAAGACAGATATACACAAACGTATACTTCTATTTCTGTCACACCTTCCCAATGGTCACATGTCCACAAATTACCAATGGGAGGCAACCACTTCGGCGGTGTACTGGCCGTTAGCTTGCTTCGGGTGTGGTAGAATCAGTCTGAGTCTAGCTGGCTACATACATGTTTTAAACTGCAGAGATAGATATGTGTTGCTTTTTAGGGTATCTTGACTGTTGAAGTAATATTGTGTTGGTATTGAAAGGCCTGTTATAGGACGACAAATTAATGTCGTTGATATCAAGTTTTGACCACCACTAATATTATGAGTGCACGCGCCCTCTACCCACCTCGAATGTAAACGTTTCTAGATGGCTATTCAAGAGTTCTGCTTATTCAAATTATCATGCGAAATTTATTTAACAATCCTTTTGTTATCATTCCTTTTATGATTCCTTTTAGTTTCACTTGACCAAATGTCTTTACATAATGTTTACTTCCATACACAGACCAACGGATGTAATTTGGTCAACAGCCTTTTCATGGTTCTAGAGGGAAGCCTCTTTGACTACACGGCTGAAATCGGGGGCGTCCGTATCATATAGATACATTCTTCTAATTATTCTGCTTGACTTTAACTGGTTAGGCTCACAATACCTAGATTTCTAGTTGTTATCTTTTAGTTTGAATATTTTATCTTCGTCTTCTTCCTTCTGTATTTGACGTCCAGGTTTGAACCACCAAGTATAAATTTGTATTAATCTTTTTTTTTTTTTTTTTAAAGAGTTGCACTATATGCACCTTATTTACACCCACAGTATCGAATAATTAAAAATTTCGGATAAAAGGTAAAAAAAACCAATGCGGTTGTATTCAATATCCTATATATATATATACAGTTAATGGGTCACTGAGAAGTTCAGCCAGTAAAATCTAAAAAGGATCCTTATGTACAAGTTCAATATATACAACTATTGTACGTGACGGTATCTTCACGGTAACTGCTGCCACCCCCCATTAATTTCGCAATTTAAGCACAGACAGTATCTCTTAAAAAAAATATGTGGAAAACCAAAACAATCCATTAAAAAGGGGAGAAAAAACAACGATAAAAAATGTTCGGATTCCTATAATATAGTAGATTATGTGATACGCATTAAAAGTTCGAATTCCGCTCATGGCGAGGTGTACTCGTACAACATTTGATAAAGTTTGTCAACTTCTTCTGGTACTCCGGTTTCCTCCACCAATAAAACTAACCGCCACGATATAACTGAAATAGTGCTGAAAAAGTGGCGTTAAACACTATATATATACTGTAACCCTAATACTACACAATAAAAATATAATATACACTGTAAGGTCGGTAAACACTCTCCGGAATACTCTCATCTTTAACCGAATCTGATTTGAAATTTACACTGAAAGATAAACTAGTTCCCTGTTATCCTCTGATCGCTAATGACACGTAAACGTTAGATAACAGTTCACAACTACTCGGCAAGTTTCCGATTGTTTACAAAAGCTATCAGTGATTAGGTGCCACGTTGTAACGATGACAATGGTATGTTAAGTTCTTACTAGACACGATAAACAAAGCAATCTCCATTGTATACAACAGAGAAAAAAGCTAAATGAAATACATAAAAAACATAAAATAATGGAAAACAGCAACTGTTGCTTTCACTGTCACTACGACACTAGTGGCAGTGTCAGTCACTGACTGCTGTCGCTGGCACTAATATGACTAATTATTGTTGACTACCAGCCACTCTTACATCAGTTAGGTAGGTCGGGTGATTTTTTTTGCTTCAGTAAACCAGAGCAAATTGTATATCATTGGATAGGGCTTTAAAAAAGAAGTACTATGCACTTTATTTCAGGTCAATATCTTAAAGATTGACAGAGTTATGACATTTTTAGATATCAAGGGGTTTGTTCCGGCTGATGCCAAAATTTCAAACTAGCAGGCAAGCAAAAAAATAAGCTACAAATGCTATTTATGATAGCAAAAATAAGACATTACACCTACATATTAGACATGAATGCCATGTACTAGAGTGTGATATATCAATATCTCTCTTTTTAGCAAAACTATTAGTATATTAATATACATACATGTACATGCATACGTTGATTTATTCGGAAAAGTATTATTAGTAGTCATTTCCTTCATCTCTTCAACAGAATACTAAGTTGCTACATGTTAATTTATTTCAACACTTTTTAGTGCTTATTCATTAATAATTGCAAAGAACATCAAATATCTAAATGAAAATGTTTTATACCTTAAACAATAACTTCTAAATCTTTATTTTTCCAGTCGTCCAGCAATTTATATGTGTAAACTGTCTCTGCGTCGCTTTCATAAAAGATGTTGTACCATTGTGCAAATCCTGGTACCTGAAATAATTGAATACATTAAATTACATACAATATAATTCTAATTATAATTTGATTTTAAGTGACTTTATATTAAACATTGTGCATAATTTGTCAAAAACAGCTTGAAAGTTATTCAGTAAAATTAACGGAAAAAAATACATTCCATATTAAACTGAGTTTCATAGTATAAGTATTACCATATAAAAGATTATAGAAAGCAGTGCTCTAAGATATCATGCCAGATTTTCAGACTATTAGACATTCAATTCATTCATTCATTCATTCATTCATTGACTGTGTGGTAATTTTTCCTCGAGTGCAGCCCGGATCATTTATATACATGTCAGCCAGCTAGGATTTGTATCATGCTAGGATTATTTACATACATGTTAAAATTATTGTCCTGCAAGAAATATACATATGTCAGATATCTATATCATATGGAGTCATTGTTGCTAAACATGTGTACCAAGTTTCATGACAGTTGGTGGGGCATAATTATTGATTTCTTACAAACGAAAAGACTACTGTACTGGTTTAGATACTGGATCTCCTTAAATTTACCTGTGATATAACTCGTCCAGTGTACCATTCAGTTGTTCCTTCTGACGTGAATTTATGCTTTACACTTTTGCCAACTAATATGGGGTCCACTTCTTTATCTAGTGTTAGTTTTGGTAGTGTAAACGAGTGTTGCACCAAAACTTTCAGATTTTCTGTCAGCTCTTCAACTGAAAGTTGCTTGTTTTTATTGTCCACAGACTTTGAAAACAAAAATACCTTGGGGTTGTCTGGCTTCTGTTTTAAGACATGCTGTCTGAAATTCAACTGGCATTTCAAAGCTTTTTTCTTTTCAGTAATCAAAGGTATGTCTGACAGTTTTAGATCCACTTGGTCTACAGATTGCCACAGCTGATAATAAACAATATCGGATGTGTAATTTTCCAACTTCTGAATCCGGTTTTCTTCCTGTTTTTTCGTCTTCGCAAATGCATCTGCTAAAGCCTGTTTTCTCTTCCTTGCAATTTCAGCTTTACGCTTCTGAAATGTGCATTTAAAATTCGCCATGTCCTTTTGTGCAGCTGCTATCATCTCTTTCCTTTCAATTTCAGTTTTAGATTTCAGCCATTCACCTGTTTTGTTTGCAGTAAACATAATATAAGCTTCGGAAGCTAAGGACGAAATATTAGGACTTCTCCTTAAAAGCATGTCAAGGTAACCAAATACTGACTCTGCAAACTTATTATGCTTATGCATGCCAATCGTTTTATCCATCATTGGCTGGGTAACATTACTCCAATTTCCACCAGGCAACTGGTCTTTGAAGATATGTTTAGCAAGCTTTGTTAATGCAGGCAATATAACTGCTAAATGAATTTGAACCAAATCATCATGCTTCCAATCTTCAATGAGTTTTTTATAAATTGCATCCTTTTTCACTGGTGCTGATTCATTAAAAGAATGTGCCTTTCCTTTCATAAAATCTGACAGATTTTCAGTTGAATATTCAAGGAAATCTAGTAGTTTGGAATAAATCAAGTTCATTTCCAATATATGAATCTGTTTATCCTCTATCAAGCACCACAGTGGGACAGTGATTAGTCTGCTTACCAGGCCAAGGGCCTTAGTACCCGCAACAAACAAAGGCACCTTTAAATCAAATAACACTGATTTTAAGAGCGTATTGGTATGCAAACCAGTCAAAAATTCAGTCATATGCTCACTGAGGAAAAATACTGAAGCTGCGTTTTCAAATAATATATTAAAACGATTGCCGCGGAAGGGCTGAAGAGGCAGCGAGTAGAAACCATGCTCTTTCAAAAATTCGGACAAATACAATTTAAATTCCATGTACTTTCCACATTTTTCGTCTGCACCACGGGCTAAAGCTTTTGATGCAGTTCGTACTAAGCGCAATGTTCCAGACTCAGAAGACTTCAAGAAACTTTTGTCTAATATTGGTGCTTTCTGATCAAAAGATGCATTTTCTGTCTGTATCAGAGCCTTGGATGCAGCTTCAGCAAAATGCACTAGACTATGTAGTCCACAAAAAAAGTTCATCAATTGGCTAACAGCAGTTTGATCCTCATTTGACATGGATGACCAATTTTCGATCAAATCAGGCAAAATTTGTCTTCTAAAATCTTGCACTAATTCATTAAATTTTATTTCCGTGCTGGCTCTATCAGACATAGTAGCTACAATGTTTACTAAAATTTTTTTGCTTACAGTGCTATCATCTACCTTGTATCGATCTTCAATGTCTTTAAGAATTTCTTGGAATGTAGCCAAGGTGTCACTTGCAGACTTTGTCTCCAATTCACGTAGACCCAAAACATACATTCGGCCTTCTTGATCACTTAGATGGTACCCTGTATATTTTGTGCCAAATTTAGTCGTCTCATCAGTGTACAATGTAGTGTTTTTCTTTCCTGAAGCATCTTGAGATAATTGTGTTTGGGAGATTAACAGCCTTTCAATGTTCATATCTAAAATTGTACTTCTTGCAGGTAGCTTATTTGGAACTTTCTTTACCATACTTAAAACTGTTTCGATCACAGGTGAAACATTTCGTGAAGAAACACTAAGACTCAATAACTGATAAATGCATTCCCTTACTTCACAAGTGTATTTTTTCTCAACTTCATCATAGCACTGAATTGTTTCTCTGTCATTTTCAACAATTTCCCTGAGCCACTCATTTTCTGCCATGGAATCATTTAGTAACTGAGCATTTGTGTTTTTCATCTGAGACAAATTTTCAATTTCACAATTTTGGTTCTCTATTATTGACTCCAATCTTCGGACTTCATGAGTTAAACGTTCTATAGTAACATTTTTTTTACACAATTGTTTATTTAGTCTATTGTTTCTTTGCTGAATTGCTTTAATTGATTTTGTTTTGCGTTCTAATTTCGATCGTAATGTTTTACAATAATGTGTAGTTGACTTGTTTTCCTTACTAATCTTCAAAACAGTACTTTTACTGATTCTACTTTTCTTTAAATTTTGCAATTCTTGTGAGGTTTCTTTTAGTTGTAGAGCGACATTTTCTGTGACCTCCTTCTGTATTGAACACTCTGATGCTAGTTTAACTGCAACATTGCCTGCAGGGCATGAACAAGTGGACCCTGCATTATTTTTCGGTTTTCGCAGATTTGAGTTGGCTTTGGGGAGACAAACTAACTGGTCAAGGAATAAGCTTACATCATTTCCTTTCTTTTTCAGAAGATTTTTCCTTTTACTTATCAGATTGTTAACTATGTGTGTACATGCTCTTAATGAGGCTGTCATAGATGAGCTTTGTGATGATAATGATAAAATATATTCAGCTGCAGCATGTTTGCCTTCACTGTTAATTGTTTCTAATAAGTCTCTGTTAGTTAAATTAGTAGTAATAGCAGATGTCATAGCCATAATCAAAACACAGGTGATGGTGGTGGTATATTCTGTGAAAAAGTAAGAAGGAAGCCCATGTGGAATAGTATAAAAAAAATAACATTATGAAGCCAGGTATTAAGGATAGCAGATTGTTATTAATTTTTAAGGTATCCGGACCATAACTGACCATGTGATTATTCAAAGCATCACAGATGTCCTTTGTTTTTGAATGGAGCAAACTTTCGGCAAGCATAGGAAATTTGACGTAATTTCACTGTGCAAATATTTCATTTAAATGGATTGCTATGGAAAGGTATATAAATTTTATTAGTTTGCATTATGGTTCGGATACCTTAAATGTTAAAATGTTGTTAATTTTATGTCTAAAATCCTGTTCTGGAAGTGGAAGGTTATGCATGCCTTAACACAAAGGTGCCACTAGTGGAGCAGGAACTGCTTACCCTTCCGGAGCACCTGAGTTCAACCCCAGTTTTTAGTGGGTTCGTGTTACTTGATCTTTAGTTTTATATGTATATTTTGCCAAGCGTTGTTTGTCCTTTTGTGCTTTTTCTTATGGCCATTGCATTGTCTGTTCCTCTTCGATATATAGGGTTTCTGATTGCCCCTTTCGTATCTTCAAACTCTTCTTAAAACATGGCTTAACCAACAAGCTGAATTGTTCATAATGCTGATTTTCACTGGATGATTTATAAATTTATCAAAAATTTAAAACAGTCCTTAAATAATTATGCAGTACAGATGCACATTTAAGATACACCAAGCATTTTTATAGTTACATGCAATTCTTTTACCACAATACAGAATATTACTGACAGGAATTAAAAATAATGTGAGCAAGCTCACTTAAGGATACCCTCCGCTCCACCCTGATTTCGTTTGTCCCAGATGTACATTCGGCAATAATCATCTTCCTTCATGTACATCTCCATATGATGCCCAACCTTCATATAAAGTTTAGTCAAAATACATTGAAGGGTTTAGGAGGAGTTGCGCTTACAAGATATATGGACAGACGGATGGACAGACAGGGCGATTCCTATATAGCCCCCCCCCCCATACTATAATGATTAGATATATACAATACATCTACATGCATATTAGAGATTTGATTATATTGCTATCTAGACACCACACTAAAAGCAGAGAAGCTACTACACACAGGATAGAAAAGTTGATATGTAAATTCTTACCAAAGTTACTCATCTAAAAAAAAACAGTACTTCATTAATTGATTTAAAAATAAATATATTTTGTAACATAAATACACTATGATTTTACCATGGCTTAAGCCCAATCTACTTGCATTAACTTTAAAATGGTACAGTGTGACATGACGTCAGATCATGGAACAAGCTAAATTGTGGTTAATAATTATTGATTTATTAGTTAACTAAAGAACGACTGAGACAAATCTCAAAATATATTAATGATTCTCAATTACTCTGACTATATTTACAAAAAATAATTTACCTCTGCTTCAAGTGTTGATTCTAGTTGTCTTATTCTAATTTTCAGCTTCTGTGTAACCCTTTTAAGCCTTTTCACTTCCGCCTCCTTTTCTTTACATTCAGTACACTCTGTGACTGTCTTAGGTAAAATAACAGTATCCTGCAAAACAATTACTAAAGATAGAACAAGGTTTTGGAGAGACTGTACATTACAGTTTATTGTCACCTATCAAGAAGAAATCAGAAACACTGGACTGAGTTGGGCCAAGTACGGACAATAAATATATGCTTGTAAATGCTTGCAGCACTATTATTTAGGACTCCGTAATGGTAATAGATTCCTTTGCCAAGGAAAACTGAATGAAGCAGAATGTTGGCGACACTAAGAAATAACTAAGTCTGATTGGATAAAAGCAAATCAGCACAACTTGAACTAATCGTTGTGTGTTGACAGAAGGGCGGAGCTGAAACTATAGTCTGAAGTCCCCTTCAGTGAAGCCGTTAAGGGGTTATTTAAACCTTAAATTTCATTCTGAATTGCTTCCACTCTTTTCTAATGAATTATTTTTTAAAGTTGTTTGTTCATATAATTATAATAATTTTTAAGGAAATAACAGACAGTGTCTTAGCATCAACTACATACATGTATGTAATTTCACATATTTATAAGCTTACACTTGAAGAACTATCACTTTCAGCCTTATGCGTATCGCTGTATTCCTCTATTTCCGCTACCAATGATGGAGGCAGTCTCTCAATTCCCCAGCTGCTTGATATAGAAGAACTATCACTTTCAGCCTTATACGTATCGCTGTATTTTTCTATTTCCTCAACCAAAGATGGAGGCAGTCGCTCTATCCCCCAGCTGCTTGATGAGTCCCCGAAATCACCACACTGCGAGGTGAGAGCCCAACTGTGGTTAAAGCGGCTTCCACAATCACAAAGTTCAACTGAACTGTCTGATGGATCATATACTGGTGATGAACTGAAAAAGGACAATTTTACATGTACATGTTGGAATGTTTGTGTATTCACTACTGTGCATAAATTTTAGAAATTGTACCCAAATTGCAACAAAATTTGTATATTCTTATCTCTAAAACGTCTCTAAAAATGAAACAAATATCAGCAAATGTCTACATGAAAGTTTCATAAACAGGTTGCTAGTTTCCATACAAAATAGCAGATTAATATGTTTCTTTCTAATTATATAAAAACAGGTTTGAGATTTTAAACTGCATACCAACTTTGAAAACAATCCCATCACTCAGATAAAACAGAGATATTGGTGACACAAATTTTGTTTCCAACGGACAGAATGACAGGGCTATTTCTGTATACCTATCACCCACTCGTCGAGTACAATTGGTTAAATAATGGGATATAATATTTTTCTTAATAATTTACATCTCTTCATTACCTCAGATTTATGGGAAAACGATCAGACAAATGTAATTTACATCATTTGCAAAATTGACCGAGTCTCCCCCCTTTGTTTGTTGTCCCAAAAAAAATTGCAGATGCAATGCAACATTTTACAAGTTTGGGCAGATCTATTAGACTATTTTGTTTCGTTATTAAGCACTCTTGGTAGTAATAAACAACACTAAGAACTACTACTTCGTTTATTTGTTGAAACTCTCCAGCACAAGAAAAAAAATTACAACCGGAAGTCACAAAGGGGAGGTAATTGAAAATAAATCAATGGAATTATGTGATACCACCTCCATAACGTGCGACCGCGCTTTTTAGCGCCAAACAATGCTTGGACCATTCGGACATTAAAAGGTAGAAAAATGTGTCTTCTATCAAAAAAACATATGCCATTCTATGCCAATGCTAAAGAAATATATAAAACATTGGTCTGAATATGTCCCTATTTGACTATGAAAATATTCAACCAAAATTTTCAAAATATAGACCGCAACCTGTTTGCTTCTGCTGCTGCATCCATTTTCTATCATATTGTGCCATGCGCATGTTCATGACTCTTCAATGTAGAGGTAAAAGAGAAAAAAAATAACGTGACCGTTCAGCTGTTCAAAATGGCGACCTCCATATTTCTTTAAAAATAACTTCAGTGTTCAAAGTTGAACGCCAATTTCGAACCTAGAGCTACGCTACCAGGAATTTCCCGAGAAGGTATTTACTTGCAAGATATTATTTGATTGTTTTAATTTGTTGTCGTACGGAAATAGATGAACATAACTCAGAAATCGAATTACAAAAATACCGATATTTACATTGCCGACTCATAGCTAAGCTTACTGGAAACGAGGCTCTGAACTGATGATCAGTTCAATTTAGAATTATGAGTGTCAAATGAAATGACAAGGGAAAAAAACGCAACAACGTGAAATATGATAATGACAACACTCCTACAGACACTAGACTAGAGAAAAAGATCCTCACTCTAATTTTTTTCCCTATTTTAAATTTTTAATTTTAGTAACTTACATTGTATAGTCTTAAATTGTCACTTCAAATGTGTGAAGATGCTGTTGCTGTGCTGCAGCCCCTGCACTTTAATGGAAGAAGAAGAAGTACCTTATTTAGTTGTCAATTATCAATGATTTGTACACTTTCTCTGTGATCTTTAAAGCTTTCAAGATGATGCGGCCATACAACAGTCCGGCCTTACGAAAATGAGGCCTTGGGTAATGCGGCCTCAGTTAAGAATTATGTGTATCTATGGATATATACGATAAAACGACACATTGTGATGATTTGAGTAAATAATTAATTAATTTGTTACAATTAATTACAAGACAACATCTAAGGAATCTGGCTTGTTGACAGCTTGGTATATCAACCTGAATTGTTTTTCTAATCATCAAATTCAATGAAAATGATTTCCGTCATTATTACCAAAAATTACTAATTAAAAATTGTTAAAATAATAACGATTTATTATGGCTTTTCATATTCAGTTTCAAGTAAATCTTGTGAAAACACTGCCTGTTCCATTATGTCATGAATATTTATGCTAAGTATCTGAATAAATGTATTCATCATATCCACAAATATTTAAATAATATTTTAAATTTAAATAAAACTTTTATTTTATTAATTATTCTTTTCCCTAAAATCAAAGTCACATAAGTATTAACGTAGTTGTTGTGTATAATAGCGTATAGCGTATATATACTAAAAATATCTCACGGCCGGAACATCCATTTGATACAAGGCAGGATTTATGTAAGACCGCATCAACTTGGGTCCATCTTTAGACATGACAATATCTATTGCCAAGCAACTAGTGTGATTTCATGTAACATAATATCACTGTTTGAAAATTATAACAACTTTTGATTGGTTAAAACCCCGGGTATAAAAAACCCATATTCCTGGGTGTTGCTATGCCATATTACCGGGTGTAGCTAGCCACTTAACCAATCAAATGTTGTTATAATTTTCAAAACGGGGATCATATGACACTAAAGCTCACAACGTTGCACTCCAAAATCAAATTTAGTTAATTTTGGCTATATATATTGAATATAAAGCTGTTACTTTGATCAACTGTGACTTTTTGTTTTGTGACTTTTTGTCTTATGACTTTTTGTCTTGTGACTTTTTCCTGTCAGTTATTTTCCTATCAAATTTGTGACTTTTTATCCTGTGACTTTCTTTCCGTTAACCATATAGAAATTTAAAAAATACTTGAAATAATTAGCTTTGAAAGAGGTGTTTTTAAAAGATATATTTAATGTAAAAAAATCAAAATTTAAATAAATGAGAAATTAAGAATGAAGTGGATTGTGATAATCTTTTGAGCTGACAGAATATTGTTCAATAAACAACTCTTTACATGTTTATAACACTCACTACTGCATTTACAGGAAACAATTGAAAATTAATTTTATATGGTTTATAAATTTATGACAAAATTTTCTGGAATAAAAAATTTTAAGTTTTTTTTTACATTTTAAAAATGGCATTGCATTTTGCAAAATTAAAAATTAAATTAATTTTTATATCATGTTTATTGACAAACGTTATCAAAATAGTTTCAACATAAAAGTGCTATCAAAACAAATTAAATGATGATTAAAGATACTTTGTTTGCTTGATATTAAAAAGAAGTAAGGTAAATAATTTTCTTTTTGTGTAATAATTTTAGACAAATTTCTAGTAAATTTTTATTCAAATTTAACTTAATAAAAGCTTAAATTCTTGAGCACAAAAATATATATGAAATGTTTGACAATTAAGAGTGTGGTTTCTAAGCAAAGGACATCAAACAAATTGTCTCAAAACTTGTGAAAGTTGACTGACAAAGCCATTCAAAATCCCTAATTAATCCAAATACTTTCATTTCATTAACAGTTGTAAAAACTAATTACTGCTGATAGGCATATTTGTTTCTTTAACAATTAATTGTATGTCCACTATACATAACACAATAATAATGAGATTTGAATATCTATATAATTAAGAATCCACACAATCAATTTTGATAAAATTAAAATGCAAAATTGTTGCAAACAAAAGATTCTTGTAGGCCATCTGCTGATTAGTTTAATTGAGATATACATGTAAATTTACATGCAACTTTTATATACTATATAAATTATATATACTTTTATCTTTGTGCTGGTAAATGAAACTGAATTCAACTGAATTTTGCTAATAATTTTTCTTTTGCTTCATAATTATCCCCTCGCCAACGAAGTTGCGAGGGGATATAGTAACGCTTCCGTCCTTCCGTTCGTCCGTCACAAACCTTGTGAACACTCTAGGATCAACATCCTTCAATGGATTTTGACCAAATTTGGTACATATTTAGTCCTGAAAAGAATCTGGAACCCTATTGATTTTCAAGGTCAAAGGTCAAGGTCACAGGGTCAAAATTTTACTGCATAACATCCTTGTGAACACTCTAGAATCAACATCCTTCAATGGATTTTGACTAAACTTGGTACATACTTAGTCCTTAGGAGAGTCTGGAACCCTATTGATTTTCAAGGTCATAGGTCAAAGGTCAATATCACCGGGTCAAATTTTTATCGCGTAACATCCTTGTGAACACTCTAGAATCAACATCCTTCAATGGATTTTGACCAAACTTGATACATACTTAGTTCTTACGAGAGTCTGGAACCCTATTGATTTTCAAGGTCATAGGTCAAAGGTCAATATCACCGGGTCAAATTTTTATCGCGTAACATCCTTGTGAACACTCTAGAATCAACATCCTTCAATGGATTTTGACCAAACTTGATACATACTTAGTTCTTACGAGAGTCTGGAACCCTATTGATTTTCAAGGTCAAAGGTCAAGGTCACAGGGTCAAATTTTTACCACATAACATCCTTGTGAACATTCTAGAATCAAGATCCTTCAATGGATTTTGACCAAACTTGGTACATACATAGTCCTTAGGAGAGTCTGGAACTCTATTGATTTTCAAGGTCATAGGTCAAAGGTCAATGTCACCAGGTCAATTTTTTACTGCATAACATCCTTGTGAACACTAGAATCAACATTCTTCAATGGATTTTGACCAAACTTGGTACATACTTAGACCTTAAGAGGATCTGGAACCCTATTGATTTTCAAGGTCAAAGGTCAAGGTCACAGGGTCTAATTTTTAGGCGAGGGGATACGCCACGCTTTGCGTTGCCCTTGTTTATACATTTATATCTACATGTGCAGATTGGCGAAAGGCGGAACTATGTCGCATGTGACCTACTTTCGCTTTGCTGCCACTTAGGTGTCCATTGTCAACAAAATCTGAGGATTATCTGTCAGTATGGGAGTGTAGATGGTAGGAAGATATAAAAAACGGGTTTTCCTTGAAGAAAAATCATTTCACTACACAAATTAGTAAGCGATTTGCGTCCTATCGACATTTTGACAGGGGAAATAGCGATTGAAGTGACAGGGGTAGTGGGAGTGAGTCCGGCCTTGTGGTATTTTAGGTACATAGCGAGCATATTTTTGACTCTACACAAGCGCCTGTGGTCTGTAGTACGATTATGGTAAAATTTTATGAAAAATTATGATTACTGAAAAAAATCACAAATTACTGACATCTCAACTTTTTGTTACTGATTGGCATCTATGTTTTATTAAGTGACTTTTCTACTCTATTTTTAATGAGTTATATTTTAATACAGGATTTTTATGAATATATAAATATATGATAATATATGAAAATTATATAATAATTGTCCATAAAATCTAGATTTGATTGAACTCAAGCAATAAAGACTCAGATGAGCCTCTTGTTATTTTTAAACCTGTTTTTTTTATGGACATATAATTTACTTTAATTATATTTTAAGAAGACAATAACATTTATAGATTTACATTAAGATTGATCAAGTTAATGTGTATTTCAGCAGTCCTCGAAATGAACATTTGAATTTACAGGTCTGAATCAAATTCTTGAATTTATTTTATATATGTACATTGTATCTAAATAAAAACTGAAATATTTACTGGACTGAACAAAGTTTTATCAGTCCTCACAATGAGCATCGGTTCCCCGGCCCACAACCATAAAACTTTGTTCCACGACCAGTAACACTTTGTTCCCCGGCCCACGACCAATAAAACTTTGTTCCCCGGCCCACGACCAGTAAAACTTTGTTCCCCAGCCCACGACCAGTAAAACTTTGTTCCAGCGGCCCACGACCAGTAAAACTTTGTTCCCCGGCCCACGACCAGTAAAACTTTGTTCCTGCGGCCCACGACCAGTAAAACTTTGTTCCTGCGGCCCACGACCAGTAAAACTTTGTTCCCAGGCCTACGACCAGTAAAACTTTGTTCCTGCGGCCCACGACCAGTAAAACTTTGTTTCCCGGCCCACGACCAGTAAAACTTTGTTCCTGCAGCCCACGACCAGTAAAACTTTGTTCCTGCGGCCCACGACCAATAAAACTTTGTTCCCCAGCCCACGACCAGTAAAACTTTGTTCCCCGGCCCATGACCAGTAAAACTTTGTTCCTGCGGCCCACGACCAGTAAAACTTTGTTCCTGCGGCCCACGACCAGTAAAACTTTGTTCCCTGGCCCACGACCAGTAAAACTTTGTTCCTGCGGCCCACGACCAGTAAAACTTTGTTCCTGCGGCCCACGACCAGTAAAACTTTGTTCCTGCGGCCCACGACCAGTAAAACTTTGTTCCCCGGCCCACGACCAGTAAAACTTTGTTCCCCGGCCCACGACCAGTAAAACTTTGTTCCTGCGGCCCACGACCAGTAAAACTTTGTTCCTGTGGCCCACGACCAGTAAAACTTTGTTCCTGTGGCCCACGACCAGTAAAACTTTGTTCCTGCGGCCCACGACCAGTAAAACTTTGCTCGAACCAGTAAATTTTTCAGTTTTTATTTAGATATATATATATAAAATAAATTCAAGAATTTGATTCTGACCAGTAATTTCAAATTTTCACTTCAAGAACTGTTTTACTGGTTTTCGGCTGGAGGACTGGTATTCATCATGAGGACTGAATGTTCATGATGTGTAATGAAATGAGGCTTTGTATTAATGTTTGAAAATGTGAAGAAATCATGTCTGGAAAATTCAATCTAAATTAAATAAAGTATGTAATTTTATGTCAGTTGATATGAAATAATTATTAGTTGAATTCTCCACTTTTTTGGCAAAAATTCATAAAAAGATGAACTTCAAGCAAACAACCTTTTCTTTAAATAAAAAAATACATTTAAGCTTACTTTCCCACTTTCCAGTCCACATACAATGTCCCCCGCCCCACACACACACATTTCCGAGCCATTCCTACACTTATAGCTATGACTGATTTGAGAATCTGATGATACATACAATGTACACACACACAGTGACTCACCCAAAATGTTTTTTACAAAAATTATGTAGACAAATGAATTATATTACCTATTACAAACTTTGTAGTTGAAATATTGGTTAAGAAACAACTATTTAACTGTATGTGTGTGGGAGGAGGGTGGGGGTGTTATGTTTTTTATGGAAAAAAATTCTGTCAACAAATGTTATAGTAAATTGATCTTGGTATCAAGAAAAAAAAATTCTGAAAGATGCGAAACATGAATAATCTTCAGGACCCTGTAGTTTACAAAAAAGGTAAAATTTGAAGGAAAGTTTTACTAATTTTTTTAATTTAAGCAAATTAGAAATCTGAATTTTGTTCCATGTCAAATAAATTTTCTGGCTCTGAAAAAAATCTCAACCTTTCCACCTAAATTGAGGAATATGTCTGTTACAAAGGGCCAACCATTTATCTTTGAATTTAACTTTTAGTGGGGGTAGGATGGGACTATATTATGTTTTTCCTTAGAGCCACAAAATTTATTTCACTCAAAACAGAAGTCAGATTTTTTAATTGGTCTTCATGTGTGCAATATTTCAGATAGGAAATTAAACCAATATTTATTTTAAAAGGAAGGTCTCAATTGACATTTGTTAAGTTTAATTGGTATAAATACATAATAATGGTACATACATTATGTTGTAGTCAATATGTATCTAAAGGCCCTGTGGGCAATTATCCTATTTATGTCTTTGTTATTTAAATAATTATGGTGATCATTTATAATATATTAACCTTTAGATGTAACATGTGGTCTTTATGAGCAGTTGGCCTTTATATACAGGTTAAAATTATATGCACTATTCCTAAATGGGGAAAATGAGACTGTCCTTTATAGACAGTGATTTGTTGTATAGAGGTACCCTTTAAGGCAGGTTTGACTGTATTTTAACCTTTAACCTTTAGCTGTAAACACATCTCTTGTAATTTTTCACTGTATTATGTATATAAAAATTGAAGTTTAAATAGGTGTTGACATTTAGTCATATCTTGTTGACATGTGTTTTGTAGCAGGACACACGACCACAGACCTCACCAAAACAGATAAATTATTATATATACTTTAAGGAGTGTTATTTTTCTGCAGGATAAACTCAATATTAATGCAGTGTCTTAAAATATAAAGTATATGTATTCGGTGCAAAGCTGGGGAAAGGCATGGTGAACCTCAAGCTCGCATTTATTCCAGTTTTTAAGCCTCATTTACATAAACTTTATGAATCAAACCTTTTCTCACTTTTGTGGCGAATACCCATTAACTTTATAATCTAAGACACTGCACTAATATTGTCTATATATTAATCTCTAACAAGTGACTTAAGAAAAAGTTGATTTATAAAAGAAATAGTTATTTAAAGGAAATCATTATAAAGGTATTTTACCATTGTTTGTAAATGCACTTTAGGAAAATATATTGTTACCTCCCTTGTTTTATAATTATAATACAGCTGTAATTGGTATTTTATTAATAAATTGTACGATTACCATGTTGTCTATTAATTTTAAAGTGAAATATTTTTGTATAGAATTGATTAGGAATATATTTGTGAAATGTTCCGTGGCCTAGTTTTCTTTAAAAAAAAAGTCATTAAGTGTCAAAACCCTAAAAAGAAATTGTATGATTTTATGTCGAATATCTAGATGCACTAAGTCTAAGTCCCCCTCATTAGTAGTAAGGCTAGACCATCCAAAGGCCACCCCTTTCATCAGGCTTAAGTCTAAGTCCCCCCTCATTAGTAGTATGTCCAGACCAACCAATGGCCACCCCTTTCATCAGGCTATATTTCAGATGCACTAAGTCTTAAGTCCCCCTCATTAGAAGTAAGGCCAGTCCAACCAAAGGCCACCCCTTTCATCAGGCTATATTTCAGATGCACTAAGTCTAAGTCCCCCCTCATTAGTAGTAAGGCCAGACCAACCAATGGCCACCCCTTTCATCAAGCTATATTTCAGATGCACTGCATGATATTATAAAATACTATTAATTTTTTCCATTCGAGAGAGGCAGTGACCCCTTTATAATGCCATGTTTTTATTGCAGAAAGGGGGGACTATTGTATATGGAAACTCTTTAATGTCCTCATACATATCTATATATAACTTATAAGGACAATGTAATGTAGTATGCTGAGTATTGGTGAAGGTTGCCTGAACTCAAATCCAAAGAGGTGCTCAGCAGCATCACCAGGTAGCGTATTATGAAACTCTCTTGATGGTGGGGGTTGTAATATATTCTAACGTGACGTCTTTCTTTTGCTTTGTGAACTAACGAGCGATTTATCGATTGGGTATACATGTAATCTCATTAGCACATGCGCCGCTGCATGTGACTGAATTGTCCGTTGTAAATGTGCATGTTCATGAATTGTCGTCTGCTCAAATTTGGCAGCATAAATTGGGTGCGACATTGTCCGCAAGCGTAAATATAAATTACCGTCTTCCAATCGAAGTATACTACCGTATTTGTACTCTTAGACATATCAGAATTGAAATAAATCATGGAAACCAGAATGTGTTTTGAGTTTTAACATCAGGGTTGGTGGATATTAGTAAACGTTATCCGCCAACCCACGTTAAAACTCAAAGCAACTTTCTGGCTTCCATGATTTATTATTTAATTTCATTATGATGATGTCTATTGACTGTAAGATTGTTCAGTACAATATACCATATGCACATTCCCGATTTGATTCTAAAATTATACATTTTTGACATTTTGCAATCACAACCATGACGGCCCCTCAAAAAATAAATTAAGTCAGAAACATTGAAAACAGAAACAACATAAATTCAAGCAATGAGAAATGATGCATGTGACGTAGAGTTTAAAATCTACATCTACATTTTGTATTCATTGAAAAAAGTGTATGGATTGATGTTTCTTGACTTAAAAATTCTTTTTTAAAATTCTTATTCTAGGTTTAGAGACACTAATCAACAAAGACAGTCTTACTTGACATCATATACATGTACATCTGTTTCAAGGGAGACGACTCTCAAGATAAACGCTGATACCATCATGTAGAAGGACATACATACAATGAGTTACAGGTAAAATACGATCATTTGAAATATGTTCAAGATTAAACAGTGAGTCAACTAGGCACCAGTCTGAGGACATTTGCCCACCTATTTCTCAAATTGTCGTGAAGAACTTTATGAAAATTAGTTTAATCATTAACGAATGTCCTGAAGAAATTTGGATAAAATTGGCAATTGTCATGAAGATTTCAAAGTGAGATTATATATTATATAGTGTTCTTTATAATGACGCTGCTCACCCGGTTGCATTTTACTGACATGTGGGAAGCACTTGGATGACCGCATCATTTCATTAAGAGGAGAGATTTGGGCCCAGAAAACTAGTTTAACCCAGACATTTTTTTATTGAAGTGCTTATACCAAGCCAGGAAA
The DNA here is from genome assembly GCA_963680875.1 of Bathymodiolus brooksi. Lineage (NCBI taxonomy): Eukaryota > Metazoa > Mollusca > Bivalvia > Mytilida > Modiolidae > Bathymodiolus > Bathymodiolus brooksi. The sequence goes on from OY804586.1 coordinate 100,886,582, forward strand.
GTGAGTGGTAAAGTACATTGTATTCATTTGTGTGTTAGGGGTGATATCAATTTTGCCTTACTATGATTTTGATATTTGAGTTTGAAAATGTTCCGACAGTCTGGTATTTAAGGAATAACAGTACTGTGTTTGAAGAGTTGGAGGTGTCAATTGTGGATTTGAAGGTCGCAAATGCAGTTTCAAATCCACAACTGACACTGACAACTCGTCAAATACAGTACTGTTATTCCTATTCTTATGAAATTCTCCCAACGTGTACACACTAGTTTGAAAACATACAAATAAATGACGAAATATATGCACTTTTCAAATTCCTTCTGCTAAAAAAAATAGTAATGTAATTGTTTAAGGATCCGCCATCTTGAAAACGTGAAATCCACATGTCATATGTACAACAATACACACAAATTATTAAAATGCCTACCTTGAAAACTTATTTTAGTTAAATTCTATCTAAATTGAAGCGTACACGAAGCCAAATAACGTCTGATCTTTACATTTTAAACTGGAAGTCTTCATATGACGTCACGTTGTTTATGTGCCAAAGTCGTTCAACAATATTTCCCGGAATTTTAATTTTTGTGATTTTTAGACCCAGGGATATGCAAGAATACATTTTTATGTTCAGAATTGCATTAGAATGGACAGTAAACTCGATTTGAGACCATCAAATCTCCAATTGATGCCATGAAATCTTCAATTACAATACAGTTATCTCCTAAATAGGTCGTCAGCATCAAATTCATAGTTGGAAATATCTGGGTCAGCCATATTGTTTACAAACAAGTGCATTCGGCGAAGGAATATAGCATTCCTTTAGGCATGTCAACTGCAGATTTGACAGCCCTCGATAGCCAATGAAAATACGCATTGCATTATAATTTTTGTTTCTCATGCAGCATTAAGAGTAAAGACGGTTGACTCAGAATCAGAATAATATGTCAGAGTTGAGCAACATGTCTACACACAGACTGATGTTTCTGTCTAGTACAAAGTGGACGTCATCATCATCAAGTCAAATTGTAACTTGTTTTCACCATGATATAGGTGAAATATAGGTGAAATATTCCTCTCCTGCATTGAATTCAACAAAAATTTACTTACTTTGGTGCTTGACCCCACAGGTACTTGAGGACAGGACCCTGTCTGGTACCCCTCAATGCCCCTCCTACCTCATTACCATAAAAAAAATGTTTTTTTAGTTTACAATATATATACCCATGTACAGTATGTCTTTATATAATACATATGTTTACTATCCACGTCCAGATAACTGTACATGGGTATATATATTGTAAAAAAAACATTTTTTATGGTAATGAGGTAGGAAGGGCATTGAGGGGTACCAGACAGGGTCCTGTCCTCAAGTACCTGTACTTGACCCCAAACAATTTGGAAAACAAAATGATATAAAGTATCATAACTGAAAAATTAATTTCTTGGTGGTGTCAAACAACAATCACTTTTATATTTAAGTACAGGTAAAAAATATCGAATTTAAATTGAAAAAATATCAGTGAATGTGGCATTAAACAGTTATAACTGGTTTAACCCTGCTACATTTGTGTGACTGTCCCAAACATTTGTGTGACTGTCCCAAACTTAAGGCCAGAGATATTTGTTTGTTTTGTTCATATTGATGACATTGTTGACTATAACTTTTTACACTTTCTTTTCATAATGATAATAATAATATTTGTAATAAAACACAATACTCAGAATATTTGTCAGTCACTTGCGGCAGGTCAGTTGTTTTTTTCCGAGTATTCTGGTTTCCTCTACCATTAAAACTATCTGCCACGATATAGCTGAAATATTGTTGAAAGTGGCATTGAACGTAATCCTAAACCTAACCCTCTAAAATCTTTACATTAATGTGTTAATATGTTTTATTTTAAATCTGTATTTTTAGAATCATCACCATGAGACGCAAGAAGTCTGTTTTGTTTTTCCTCCTTGGAGTTACAGTTCTGACCTGTGTTTGGTACATTGGCAGTAACTATGGCAACATCTCAGTCATCAGTGGCACTAAACATTTACATAGTCAGGACAAAGCAAAAGGAGAATCTAACAATGTCTTAATATCTAATGGCGGACAACATCCAGCTAATTCATTAAAAGATGTTACAATTAAATCTATGAATGATGGTAATCCTCAGGTGTCTCATGGCAGAGACGAGCATGGAGGTCCAAAATCTAACGGTAAATTAGATCAAAAAGAAATTGACTTAGATAAAGAAAATACAGAAAAATTTGAACAATCAAAGAAATTTCCAGATGTTACCACGCAAAGCCTAAATTTAAAAATAGATGCTGCTGAACTGCCACCTGGTGACGATTATGAAGGGGAGGAAACTCTTCTCGATGTAATGGAGTTTGCCGATAAAGAATGGGGGACTGATGACAAGGTCTGTACTACAAAAAAAGATCAAAAGTTTCTAAAAACAGAAATGCATACTCCAAACGGGGATGTGTCTATATTCGTCCATGATCCGCAAGATGATATACATGTCAGTGGAAGTTTGGTAGAACACGGTGAATGGGAGAATCATCTCGTTAATCTCATATATACACTTCTTAGAAATGATCCTGGACTGCAGTTTATTGATCTTGGTGCTAATTTAGGAGTGTTTTCTCTTGCCGTAGCTAAGCTAGGAAGAAAAGTTATAGCAGTAGAACCATTGTCTATTAACTTGAAGCGTTTGTGTAAATCTGTTTTCGAAAACGAGTTTGAAGATTACATAACAATAGTACACAATGCTATTTCTGATTCATATGAAAAAGTTACGTTAGGAATGGAGAAAGGAAACGTTGGAGGAACATTTGTCAACAAAAATAAAAATGTAAATAAAATTCAGGGTAGTTCAATAATCGGGGAATACAGTGATATCGTTAATACAGTGAAACTGGACGATTTACTGACGATTCCTGATATCAACAACTTTAACAAAGTTATTATTAAAATGGACGTTGAAGGATACGAGAGTCATGTACTCAATGGTGCCGAAAGATTCTTCCGTAAAGTTGATGTTCAAGGTGTTCTTATGGAATGGATGTGGCACAAGACTGGAAAGGATTCTAACGATATTATTAATTTCTTTGCCAACCACGGTTACGATCCTGTGAATCCAAATGGTTACAAGTTACTTGACATTCGTAATCCTAGTTCATGGCCGGTAGATATATTATGGAAACACCGTACAGACACCGGTCATTTTCACGGACATGCAGAAACTGGTCATACACACGGAAATGAAGCTGGTACTAAAACTAAAGACCAGCAAGTGGCTACCCAGAAATCAGAGGTTAAATCATCTGGTGTTAATATGTATCGCCATGATATGAGTAAATGGAATCTTGACGATAGTAAGTGTCACTCACAGACTCAATTCTTGTTTGCCAATATGCACACATCGGTAGGTGATGTTAGAATCTACGTTCACGACCCCAGTGTTGATGTACATGTAAGTGGTAGTTTAATGCGCGACGGTGCATGGGAACCCCATTTGATACAGTTAATGTTTTCTCTATTACAACAAGATACCACATCACAATTCATTGATCTCGGAGCCAATTTAGGCGTTTTTTCATTAGCTGTTGCTCGTTACGGTCGAAAGGTTATTGCCGTGGAACCACTATCAATTAATTTACAAAGATTCTGCAAATCTATCAAAGACAATCATTTTGAGGACAAAATAACTGTTATAACTAATGCTTTAGGTGATAAGAGAGAAACCGTATCTTTTGGTATGGACGTTGGTAACATCGGTGGAACATTTGTCTTGAGCGACCGAAATATGGAAAAAAAATTAGGTAGTGCCGTCGGTGGAACATATAAGGATAAAGTACTAACAGCCAAAGTAGATGACATTTTACAACTACCGGGATTCAATTTTAAAAAGGTCGTCATCAAAATGGACGTTGAAGGTTACGAACATTTTGCTTTAAGGGGAGCGAGCGATTTTTTCTCAAAAGTGGATGTTCAAGCTGTTCTTATGGAATGGATGTGGCATAAAGCAGGATCAGGTGCGGAAGAAATTTTCAAATTTTATTTGGATCGTGGATATGAGCCTTATGATCCTCTGAGAAAATCCGTTTTGAATATTAGAATGTCACAGTCGTGGCCCGTGGATGTTCTTTGGCGGAAAAAAGCAAATGCTCAACAAATTAAAAAACAACCGACTCAAATAATACAAACAAACACTGCAGTTCAGATGTACAGAAGAGACATGAGTAAATGGGTGAAAGATACATCAATGTGTATAGGACCATCTAATTTCTTAAAAGCTAATATGCATACAAATGCTGGTGACGTAGCAATCTTTGTCCACGAACCCTCCGTGGATGTTCACGTTAGTGGAAGCCTTGTTCGTGGAGGATCATGGGAACCTCACTTAATTCAGCTCATGTTTTCACTCCTTAATCAAGACCCAAATCTACAGTTTATAGATCTCGGTGCCAATCTGGGCGTATTTTCCTTAGCAGTTGCAAAATATGGAAGAAAAGTCGTGGCAGTTGAACCACTATCAATAAATCTCCATCGATTTTGTGCATCAATAACAGCGAACAGGTTCGAAAATATAATCACCGTGGTTACAAATGCCCTTTCTGACAAGAGAGAAAATGTCACCTTTGGGAAGGACCAGGGCAATGTTGGAGGTACGTTTGTACTTAACGACAAAAATATGAATAAATTTAATGGAAGTCCAGTAAAGGGGAAATACGATGACGTGGTCCTGTCGGCTCATTTAGACGATGTTTTAAATCTCCCAGGATTCAACTTTAAAAAAGTTATAATGAAGATGGACGTTGAAGGATACGAGCATCATGTGTTACGAGCTGCCGACAACTTCTTCAGGTTAGTTTTAATTGGGGTTAAGGGGTATAAATAGTGTTTAACGCCACTTTCAACAATATTTCATTAATATCGTGGCTGTCAGTTTTATTGATGGAGGAAACTGGAGTACCCGCAAAAAACCACCAACCCGCCGCAAGTCACTGACATACTTTATCACATAATATTGAATTGAGTACACTTCACCATGAGCGGGATTTGAACTCACAACGTGAGTGGGGATAGACACTTATTGCATAGGTAGTTGTAAATCCAACTACTATTGATCACGACAACGACGGCCCCAGTTTTAATTGGTAGTTGAAACTACCGTTAGGTAATTTACGGATTTCACGATAATATAAACACTTTCAAACAGTTTCAAAATCAAAGCGGAAAATTTTTATTAGCTCAGCTTGCCAAAGGCAATGTGAGATTTTTGCCATCACTTGACGTCCGTCGTCCGTTAACTTTTCACATTTTAATCTTCTCCTCTGAAACCGGAAACCCATCAACCAAATGAACTGAAAAATTGGTAGGAAGCATCTATCGAAGGTCCTCTCTAAATAGTGCATATTTTATGCAGATCCATTTACAAACATGGCCGCCACAGGCAATTTTTTTCCTGATTGGCCGAATTTTTAAAAATCTTCTCCGAAACCGCTTGGCAAAATGAAACGCAACTTGGTAGGAAGCATTTATGGAAGGTCCTCTCTAAAGATTGCTCATTTCGTCCCTATCCGTTAACAAACATGGCCGCCACAGGCAATTCTTGTTTCTGATTGGTTGATTTCTAAAAAATCTTCTCCTTTGAAACCGCTAATCCAAATGAACAGAAACTTGATAGGAAGCATCTATGGAAGGTCCTACATGTATATAAAGATTGCTAATTTCATCCCGATCTGCTAACAAACATGGCTGCCACAGGCAATTCTTTTTTCTGATTGGTTGATTTCTAAAAAATCTTCTCCTCTCAAACTGCTTAGTCAAATGACACATAACTTGGTTGGAAGCATCTATAGAAAGTCCTCTCTAAAGATTGCACATTTTGTCCCAATCCATTAACAAACATGGCCACCACAGGCAATTCTTGTTTCTGATTTGGCAATTTTTAAAAATCTTCGCCTCTGAAACCGCTTGGCCTAATGAACCGAAACTTGGTAGGAAGCATTTATGGAAGGTCTTATATATAAAGATTGCTCCTTTCTTCCCGATCCATTAACAAACATGGCTGCCACAGGCAATTCTTGTTACTGATTGGTTGATTTAAAAAAAATCTTCTCTGAAACTGCTTTAAGCCAAATGAACAGTAACTTGGTAGGAAGCATCTATGGAAGATCCTATATAACTTAAGGATTGCTCATTTTGTCAAGATCCACTGACAAACATGGATGCCACAGGCAGTTCTTGTTTCTGATTGGTTGATTTCTAAAAAAATCATCTCCTCTGAAATTTAAACTGCTAGGCCAAATGAATCGACACTTGGTAGGAAGCATCTATGGAAGTATTGCTCATTTTGTCCCGATCCGTTGACAAACATGGCCACCACAGGCAATTCTTGCTTCTGATTGGTTGATTTCTAAAAAAATCTTCTCCTCTGAAACCGCTGGGCTAAATGAATCAAAACTTGGTAGGAAGCATCTATGGAAGGTCCTCGTTAAAGATGGCTAATTTCGTCCTGATCCGTTAACAAACATGGTTGTCATAGGCAATTTTTGTTTCTGGGTGGTCGATTTCTAAAAATCTTCTCTGAAACTGCTTAGCCAAAACTTGGTGGGAAGCACCTATGGAAGATTCTGTATTAAGTTTCCTCAAAGCAGAATGAAAGGTGAGCGACACAGACTCAGTCCACTGAGCCTCTAGTACTACTAGCCTTAGCACACATATACAGTGTACATGACCTCACACTCTCCTGGCTTGGTACTGTACAGGCTTTTGGGAATAAAATGCTGATTGTCATATACAACTGGGTAAGCAGTGTTCTTGTAAAGAAATTGAACCATATTCTTGAATTTTATGAATAAGATAATATATGCATTATCATCGTTAAGTAGAAGTTGTAGATGGGCATCTTGATGATCAATATAAACTGCTGAACAAAGTGAAACTATGTATGCACGTATGAAAATGCATAGAATTGTAATATATACAGGATTACAGTAAATGGCAAGAAGAGTTTGAAGATACCAAAGGGGTAATCAGAATCCCTTAATCGAAGAAGGACAGATGATCCAATGGCCGAAAGAAAAAGGACAAACAACGATCTACAAAATATTACACAGAAAACTAAAGATCAAGTAACACGAACCCCACTAAATATGTACACAGATATGTACAACAAGCATACTCGCGTATATGTAACACTTCATGCTAGTCGTTACGACTCGGTCATTACAGTCTCCGCCTGTACAACAATATACTATAAGATGGTTGGTTGGTTTATAGTGTTTAATGCAACTTTCAACAATATTTCGGTTATAGCCTGGTGGTCAGTTTTATTTGTGGAGAAAACGGGAGTACCTGGAGAAACCACCGACCTGTCGCAGGTCAGTGACAAACTTTATTATGTAACATTATGACAATTTGTCTAATACGTGTTCTATAACAGAGGCTGATTGATATAGGCTCTAGTAATGGTATTATTTATTGTTTTATTGATATATATAGGCTCTAGTAATGGTATTATTTATTGTTTTATTGATATATATAGGCTCTAGTAATGGTATTATTTATTGTTTTATTGATATATATAGGCTCTAGTAATGGTATTATTTATTGTTTTACAGAACGGTTGATGTACAAGCAGTGTTAATGGAATGGATGTGGCAGAAGGAAGGATCAAGTGCACAAGAAATCATGAATTTCTTTACAAAATATAACTATGAGCCGTACAGTTCTGGAAGTAACACGGTGCTGGAGATGAAATACTCGGCAAGCTGGCCGGTTGATGTTTTGTGGCGACGAAAAAGCTCCGGCAATCCATTTCAGAATGGAAAAAGTGTTGAAAGTAGAGATAGAGAAGAAAGACAAACTCCCCGTCAGACGATGAAGGTGAAAGTCCAAGAAAAAAGTGCTAAGCAAGACAATGTGCATGTGCCACAAACTACACTTGCGAGAGCAGACCAGCAAAGTAATAACCAATTAAAAACCAGAGAAAAATATGGTGTTCGTTTTTACAGAAATGAAGGTAAAACATGGATTGCTGATGATTCTTCATGTGCTGCATCGCATGATTTTACAAAAGCTAATTTGCATACGCCTGCAGGTGATGTAACTATATATGTACACAATCCATCAGAGGACGTTCATGTAAGTGGTGGACTCGTTAGAAATGAGGCGTGGGAACCTCATTTGATTCGTCTCATGTTTGTTCTTTTAAATAAAGATCCACAGCTTCAATTCATAGATCTTGGTGCTAATCTAGGAGTGTTTTCATTAGCTGTTGCCAAATATGGAAGGCATGTTCTTGCTGCTGAGCCACTGTCAATCAATTTACAGCGATTTTGTAAATCTATAGTGACCAATCATTTTGAGGATAAAATTACTGTTGTGACGAACGCTTTGTCTGATAAAATAGAAAATGTGTCGTTTGGAAAAGATAAAGGAAACATAGGTGGAACCTTTGTTCTTAACGATAAAAATGTTGAAAAGTATAGCGGTAGTGCCGTCGGTGGGAAGTATGACGATGTTGTGCTGACGGCTAAACTTGACAGTATTTTGAGTGTACCGGGATTTGATTTTACGAAAGTAATAATGAAAATAGATGTTGAAGGGTATGAAAGTCATGTTTTCCGTGCAGCTGATAATTTTTTTCGTAAAGTTGACGTGCAAGCAGTCTTGATGGAATGGATGTGGCATAAAAGTGGATCTGATTCCTCAGAAATTTTAAATTTTTTCAAAGAACGTAACTATGAACCAGTTAATCCAAATACAAATACAAGATTAAATGTCCGTGAATACAGTAAGTGGCCTGTTGACGTTCTTTGGGAAAAAACAAAGAAAACGACTAAGTCACAACCGGTACAATCTGTACCGTCTGCATTTAAATCTGGTGTTCAAGTGTATCGTCATGATATGAGAGAATGGCGAGCAGACGACAGTATTTGTTTGAATCTTCCACCAATGACTAAAGGAAAGATTACAAATTCACTTGCAGGCCCATTTACCATATTCGTGTATGATCCCTCAGTGGATCAATATGTTAGTGGCGGGATTATACGGGACGGGGGTTGGGAAACGCATCTCGTAAACACAGTTATTTCGTTGTTGAAAGAGGATAAAGATTTACAATTCGTAGATCTAGGTACAAATTTGGGGGTTTATGCATTAGCAGTAGCCAAAATGGGGAGGAATGTGATAGCTGTAGATCCTTTGTCTTCCAATGTACAACGTCTGTGCCATTCTATACAGGACAATAAATTAGGCAATAAGCTAACAATAATATACAATGCTTTGTCTGATAAACGAGGCCATGTCTCACTTGGGAAAGATCAGAAAAACATTGGCGGGACCTTTGTCATGGAACGTGGAAATCAAAACAAAATGCACGGTAGCAATTTAAATGGCCAGTTCAACGATGATGTTATCACAGCCAAATTAGATGACATTTTAAAATTACCCGGATTTAATTTCCGTAAAGTTATAATGAAAATGGATGTGGAGGGGTACGAAGGTTTTGTACTGAGAGGCGGAGAAAGGTTTTTCCTAACTGTCGACGTACAAGCAGTTTTCATGGAATGGATGTGGCTTAAGTCGGGTTCAGTCACGCAGGAAGTCATAAATTTTTTCACGTCTCGTGGTTATAAACCGTACATTTCTACTACAGGGAGAGAACTCCGATTAGAAGATGCGACAAGCTGGCCAGTTGATATGATGTGGAAAAAAGATTAAGGTTATTTAAGTTATCAGGGATTAGGGTTAGGGTTATGGTGTTTAATGTCACTTTCAATAATATTTCAGTTATATCATGGTGATCAGTTTTATTGATGGAAGAAACTGGAGTAACCGGAGAAAACCAATGACCTGTCGCAACTCACTAACAAACTTGATCACATTACCGTAAATCGGGAAATTTTGGTCATGGTTTTATTTTGGCCTATTTTGGCCCCTAAATACGAAGTGCCAAAATTAAACACACCAAAATATGTTACACTCCAAAAATTAACTGCCAAAATTGAACACTGCCTTAATATCTTTTTATATTTATATTCCCTAGTCTGTACCTTTTTATCTTACCTCTTTCCTAAGTAAAACTTTGTCAATTACCGTTATACATGTATATATACACACACAAGTCAAACTGAAAAGTGTTCTCGATGTGAAATCGTTGGCTTGGATGACAAGAGAGAAATTACAGGTAAATAAAGTACATTGATAAAAACCATGCAATACCAATAAAATTTATTCAATCAACAAAATGTCAAATATCATTAAAATGACAATTACCTATAGAAAAAAGAAAAATCAGTAAACACGTAATTAGTGTCTTTTCGCTTTTATTTATAACAACATAAAATTCACAGTCAATAATCAAATAGATTTACAGGTACAAAATCCAATTATAAAGGTGTGATCTGTCATATACATTTTTTTGTAACCTTTGATCTGTTTATTATGCATAATTGTTGTGTAAACAAATACATGTACTGATCACCGTTATGATAAGGCTGTTTACCTGTAAAAGCGATGATTAATACCAGTGCAAAATTATTATTATTTGTTTTTTTTATATTAAATGCATTTTACTTTATGCTGTTTAAATATTTAAATTCCTAGTTTTAATAAATATCGCAATTTATCCATAATCGATTTGGTTTTTAGTACGACATCAAAATATCCGGTAAGTAACAGTAAAAACGTAGTATTACTGGTTGAAATGAGAACGCTTCCATTTACGTTCTGAATTAACTGACAAAAAAATTAAACACTTGGGAACCAAAAGTGGCCAAAATTAAACACACTAGAAATGAAAATGGCCAAAATTTCACACCCCAAAATAAAACAACCCTCTTTTGGAGAAAAAAGACCAAAATTTCCCGATTTACGGTATGTTGTATTGAGTACACCTTGCCTTGAGCAGGATTAAAACTCTCAACTTTAGTCGTGAATGGCACTGATTGTACATGTATGTACAGGTAGTTGTTATGGTACTTAGTATTATTTGATATTGGTGTTTAACTCCACTTCAACACCATTTCAGGGGCTGTCGTGGCTGTGATTGTATGGTAGTTGGATATACAACTACCTGTGCAATCAGTACCTATCGCCAATAAAGTTGTGAGTTCGAATTCCGCTAATGGCGAGATGTACTTGGTACAACATTATGTGATTAAGTTTGTCAGTGACTTGCAACAGGTCAGTGGTGTTCACTGGGTACTCCTCCAATGAACTATATAACTGAAATATTGTTGAAAATGAAAGTGGTAAAACACCATAACCCTATAATAGTTCTTATGTATGAATAATTTTCTGAACGTTAAGGAACCAACAATTAATTGATCAGTAACATGCTGTACTCTCTAACCCATCACATTTGATATTATATGTCTGTATAAGATTAACATTAAGAATGATACTTCAGTGCTATTTCTGTTCATTGTACAGTGTGGACTGTCATGATAAACTGGGGTTTGATCTTGTACCTAAAGCAGTCCAAACCTTCTGTGGTGGTCTAGCAGTCCAAACCTTCTGTAGTGGTCTAGTAGTCCAAACCTTCTGTAGTGGTAGCAGTCCAAACCTTCTGTAGTAGTCTAGCAGTCCAAACCTTCTGTAGTGGTCTAGCAGTCCAAACCTTCTGTAGTGGTCTAGCAGTCCAAACCTTCTGTAGTGGTCTAGCAGTCCAAACCTTCTGTATTGGTCTAGTAGTCCAAACCTTCTGTAGTGGTCTAGTAGTCCAAACCTTCTGTAGTGGTCTAGCAGTCCAAACCTTCTGTAGTGGTCTAATAGTCCAAACCTTCTGTAGTGGTCTAGTAGTCCAAACCTTCTGTAGTGGTCTAGTAGTCCAAACCTTCTGTAGTGGTCTAGTAGTCCAAACCTTCTGTAGTGGTCTAGTAGTCCAAACCTTCTGTAGTGGTCTAGTAGTCCAAACCTTCTGTAGTGGTCTAGCAGTCCAAACCTTCTGTAGTGGTCTAGTAGTCCAAACCTTCTGTAGTGGTCTAGCAGTCCAAACCTTCTGTAGTGGTCTAGTAGTCCAAACCTTCTGTAGTGGTCTAGCAGTCCAAACCTTCTGTAGTGGTCTAGTAGTCCAAACCTTCTGTAGTGGTCTAGTAGTCCAAACCTTCTGTAGTGGTCTAGCAGTCCAAACCTTCTGTAGTGGTCTAGCAGTCCAAACCTTCTGTAGTGGTCTAGCAGTCCAAACCTTCTGTAGTGGTCTAGCAGTCCAACCCTTCTGTAGTGGTCTAGCAGTCCAAACCTTCTGTAGTGGTCTAGCAGTCCAAACCTTCTGTAGTGGTCTAGCAGTCCAAACATTCTGTAGTGGTAGCAGTCCAAACCTTCTGTAGTGGTCTAGTAGTCCAAACCTTCTGTAGTGGTCTAGTAGTCCAAACCTTCTGTAGTGGTCTAGTAGTCCAAACCTTCTGTAGTGGTCTAGCAGTCCAAACCTTCTGTAGTGGTCTAGCAGTCCAAACCTTCTGTAGTGGTCTAGCAGTCCAAGCCTTCTGTAGTGGTCTAGCAGTCCAAACCTTCTGTAGTGGTCTAGTAGTCCAAACCTTCTGTAGTGGTCTAGTAGTCCAAACCTTCTGTAGTGGTCTAGTAGTCCAAACTTTCTGTAGTGGTCTAGTAGTCCAAACCTTCTGTAGTGGTCTAACAGTCCAAACCTTCTGTAGTGGTAGCAGTCCAAACCTTCTGTAGTGGTCTAGTAGTCCAAACCTTCTGTAGTGGTCTAGCAGTCCAAACCTTCTGTAGTGGTCTAGCAGTCCAAACCTTCTGTAGTGGTCTAGCAGTCCAAACCTTCTGTAGTGGTAGCAGTCCAAACCTTCTGTAGTGGTAGCAGTCCAAACCTTCTGTAGTGGTAGCAGTCCAAACCTTCTGTAGTGGTCTAGTAGTCCAAACCTTCTGTAGTGGTCTAGTAGTCCAAACCCTCTGTAGTGGTCTAGTAGTCCAAACCTTCTGTAGTGGTCTAATAGTCCAAACCTTCTGTAGTGGTCTAGCAGTCCAAACCTTCTGTAGTGGTCTAGTAGTCCAAACCTTCTGTAGTGGTCTAGTAGTCCAAACCTTCTGTAGTGGTCTAGTAGTCCAAACCTTCTGTAGTGGTCTAGTAGTCCAAACCTACTGTAGTGGTCTAGTAGTCCAAACCTTCTGTAGTGGTCTAGCAGTCCAAACCTTCTGTAGTGGTCTAGCAGTCCAAACCTTCTGTAGTGGTCTAGTAGTCCAAACCTTCTGTAGTGGTCTAGTAGTCCAAACCTTCTGTAGTGGTCTAGCAGTCTAAACCTTCTGGAGTGGTAGCAGTCCAAACCTTCTGTAGTGGTCTAGTAGTCCAAACCTTCTGTAGTGGTCTAGTAGTCCAAACCTTCTGTAGTGGTCTAGCAGTCCAAACCTTCTGTGGTGGTCTAGTAGTCCAAACCTTCTGTAGTGGTCTAGCAGTCCAAACCTTCTGTAGTGGTCTAGCAGTCCAAACCTTCTGTAGTGGTCTAGTAGTCCAAACCTTCTGTAGTGGTCTAGCAGTCCAAACCTTCTGTAGTGGTCTAGCAGTCCAAACCTTCTGTAGTGGTCTAGCAGTCCAAACCTTCTGTAGTGGTCTAGTAGTCCAAACCTTCTGTAGTGGTCTAGTAGTCCAAACCTTCTGTAGTGGTCTAGCAGTCCAAACCTTCTGTAGTGGTCTAGCAGTCCAAACCTTCTGTAGTGGTCTAGCAGTCCAAACCTTCTGTAGTGGTAGCAGTCCAAACCTTCTGTAGTGGTCTAGTAGTCCAAACCTTCTGTAGTGGTCTAGCAGTCCAAACCTTCTGTAGTGGTCTAGTAGTCCAAACCTTCTGTAGTGGTCTAGCAGTCCAAACCTTCTGTAGTGGTCTAGCAGTCCAAACCTTCTGTAGTGGTCTAGCAGTCCAAACCTTCTGTAGTGGTCTAGCAGTCCAAACCTTCTGTAGTGGTCTAGTAGTCCAAACCTTCTGTAGTGGTCTAGTAGTCCAAACCTTCTGTAGTGGTCTAACAGTCCAAACCTTCTGTAGTGGTAGCAGTCCAAACCTTCTGTAGTGGTCTAGTAGTCCAAACCTTCTGTAGTGGTCTAGCAGTCCAAACCTTCTGTAGTGGTCTAGCAGTCCAAACCTTCTGTAGTGGTCTAGCAGTCCAAACCTTCTGTAGTGGTAGCAGTCCAAACCTTCTGTAGTGGTAGCAGTCCAAACCTTCTGTAGTGGTCTAGTAGTCCAAACCTTCTGTAGTGGTCTAGTAGTCCAAACCTTCTGTAGTGGTCTAGTAGTCCAAACCTTCTGTAGTGGTCTAGCAGTCCAAACCTTCTGTAGTGGTCTAGTAGTCAAAACCTTCTGTAGTGGTCTAGTAGTCCAAACCTTCTGTAGTGGTCTAGTAGTCCAAACCTTCTGTAGTGGTCTAGTAGTCCAAACCTACTGTAGTGGTCTAGCAGTCCAAACCTTCTGTAGTGGTCTAGCAGTCCAAACCTTCTGTATTGGTCTAGTAGTCCAAACCTTCTGTAGTGGTCTAGTAGTCCAAACCTTCTGTAGTGGTCTAGCAGTCCAAACCTTCTGTAGTGGTCTAATAGTCCAAACCTTCTGTAGTGGTCTAGTAGTCCAAACCTTCTGTAGTGGTCTAGTAGTCCAAACCTTCTGTAGTGGTCTAGTAGTCCAAACCTTCTGTAGTGGTCTAGTAGTCCAAACCTTCTGTAGTGGTCTAGTAGTCCAAACCTTCTGTAGTGGTCTAGCAGTCCAAACCTTCTGTAGTGGTCTAGTAGTCCAAACCTTCTGTAGTGGTCTAGCAGTCCAAACCTTCTGTAGTGGTCTAGCAGTCCAAACCTTCTGTAGTGGTCTAGTAGTCCAAACCTTCTGTAGTGGTCTAGTAGTCCAAACCTTCTGTAGTGGTCTAGCAGTCCAAACCTTCTGTAGTGGTCTAGCAGTCCAAACCTTATGTAGTGGTCTAGTAGTCCAAACCTTCTGTAGTGGTCTAGCAGTCCAAACCTTCTGTAGTGGTCTAGCAGTCCAAACCTTCTGTAGTGGTCTAGCAGTCCAAACCTTCTGTAGTGGTCTAGTAGTCCAAACCTTCTGTAGTGGTCTAGCAGTCCAAACCTTATGTAGTGGTCTAGCAGTCCAAACCTTCTGTAGTGGTCTAGCAGTCCAAACCTTCTGTAGTGGTCTAGCAGTCCAACCCTTCTGTAGTGGTCTAGCAGTCCAAACCTTCTGTAGTGGTCTAGCAGTCCAAACCTTCTGTAGTGGTCTAGCAGTCCAAACCTTCTGTAGTGGTAGCAGTCCAAACCTTCTGTAGTGGTCTAGTAGTCCAAACCTTCTGTAGTGGTCTAGTAGTCCAAACCTTCTGTAGTGGTCTAGTAGTCCAAACCTTCTGTAGTGGTCTAGCAGTCCAAACCTTCTGTAGTGGTCTAGCAGTCCAAACCTTCTGTAGTGGTCTAGCAGTCCAAACCTTCTGTAGTGGTCTAGCAGTCCAAACCTTCTGTAGTGGTCTAGTAGTCCAAACCTTCTGTAGTGGTCTAGTAGTCCAAACCTTCTGTAGTGGTCTAGTAGTCCAAACCTTCTGTAGTGGTCTAGTAGTCCAAACCTTCTGTAGTGGTCTAACAGTCCAAACCTTCTGTAGTGGTAGCAGTCCAAACCTTCTGTAGTGGTCTAGTAGTCCAAACCTTCTGTAGTGGTCTAGCAGTCCAAACCTTCTGTAGTGGTCTAGCAGTCCAAACCTTCTGTAGTGGTTTAGCAGTCCAAACCTTCTGTAGTGGTAGCAGTCCAAACCTTCTGTAGTGGTAGCAGTCCAAACCTTCTGTAGTGGTAGCAGTCCAAACCTTCTGTAGTGGTCTAGTAGTCCAAACCTTCTGTAGTGGTCTAGTAGTCCAAACCCTCTGTAGTGGTCTAGTAGTCCAAACCTTCGGTAGTGGTCTAATAGTCCAAACCTTCTGTAGTGGTCTAGCAGTCCAAACCTTCTGTAGTGGTCTAGTAGTCCAAACCTTCTGTAGTGGTCTAGTAGTCCAAACCTTCTGTAGTGGTCTAGTAGTCCAAACCTTCTGTAGTGGTCTAGTAGTCCAAACCTACTGTAGTGGTCTAGTAGTCCAAACCTTCTGTAGTGGTCTAGCAGTCCAAACCTTCTGTAGTGGTCTAGCAGTCCAAACCTTCTGTAGTGGTCTAGTAGTCCAAACCTTCTGTAGTGGTCTAGTAGTCCAAACCTTCTGTAGTGGTCTAGCAGTCTAAACCTTCTGGAGTGGTAGCAGTCCAAACCTTCTG
Source organism: Bathymodiolus brooksi (assembly GCA_963680875.1). Classification (NCBI taxonomy): domain Eukaryota; kingdom Metazoa; phylum Mollusca; class Bivalvia; order Mytilida; family Modiolidae; genus Bathymodiolus; species Bathymodiolus brooksi. Next base: position 100,902,797 of record OY804586.1, read on the forward strand.
TAGTGGTCTAGTAGTCCAAACCTTCTGTAGTGGTCTAGTAGTCCAAACCTTCTGTAGTGGTCTAGCAGTCCAAACCTTCTGTGGTGGTCTAGTAGTCCAAACCTTCTGTAGTGGTCTAGCAGTCCAAACCTTCTGTAGTGGTCTAGCAGTCCAAACCTTCTGTAGTGGTCTAGCAGTCCAAACCTTCTGTAGTGGTCTAGCAGTCCAAACCTTCTGTAGTGGTCTAGCAGTCCAAACCTTCTGTAGTGGTCTAGTAGTCCAAACCTTCTGTAGTGGTCTAGCAGTCCAAACCCTCTGTAGTGGTCTAGCAGTCCAAACCTTCTGTAGTGGTCTAGCAGTCCAAACCTTCTGTAGTGGTAGCAGTCCAAACCTTCTGTAGTGGTCTAGTAGTCCAAACCTTCTGTAGTGGTCTAGCAGTCCAAATCTTCTGTAGTGGTCTAGTAGTCCAAACCTTCTGTAGTGGTCTAGCAGTCCAAACCTTCTGTAGTGGTCTAGCAGTCCAAACCTTCTGTAGTGGTCTAGCAGTCCAAACCTTCTGTAGTGGTCTAGCAGTCCAAACCTTCTGTAGTGGTCTAGTAGTCCAAACCTTCTGTAGTGGTCTAGTAGTCCAAACCTTCTGTAGTGGTCTAGTAGTCCAAACCTTCTGTAGTGGTCTAACAGTCCAAACCTTCTGTAGTGGTAGCAGTCCAAACCTTCTGTAGTGGTCTAGTAGTCCAAACCTTCTGTAGTGGTCTAGCAGTCCAAACCTTCTGTAGTGGTCTAGCAGTCCAAACCTTCTGTAGTGGTCTAGCAGTCCAAACCTTCTGTAGTGGTAGCAGTCCAAACCTTCTGTAGTGGTAGCAGTCCAAACCTTCTGTAGTGGTCTAGTAGTCCAAACCTTCTGTAGTGGTCTAGTAGTCCAAACCTTCTGTAGTGGTCTAGTAGTCCAAACCTTCTGTAGTGGTCTAGTAGTCCAAACCTTCTGTAGTGGTCTAGCAGTCCAAACCTTCTGTAGTGGTCTAGTAGTCAAAACCTTCTGTAGTGGTCTAGTAGTCCAAACCTTCTGTAGTGGTGTAGTAGTCCAAACCTTCTGTAGTGGTCTAGTAGTCCAAACCTACTGTAGTGGTCTAGCAGTCCAAACCTTCTGTAGTGGTCTAGCAGTCCAAACCTTCTGTAGTGGTCTAGCAGTACAAACCTTCTGTAGTGGTCTAGTAGTCCAAACCTTCTGTAGTGGTAGCAGTCCAAACCTTCTGTAGTGGTCTAGTAGTCCAAACCTTCTGTAGTGGTCTAGCAGTCCAAACCTTCTGTAGTGGTCTAGTAGTCCAAACCTTCTGTAGTGGTCTAGCAGTCCAAACCTTCTGTAGTGGTCTAGCAGTCCAAACCTTCTGTAGTGGTCTAGCAGTCCAAACCTTCTGTAGTGGTCTAGTAGTCCAAACCTTCTGTAGTGGTCTAGTAGGAAAATTAAAAATAGATATACAATTCTGCCATACTTCTGATGATACAATTAACAATACATAGAAAGGACTGGGAGCTATAAGAGCCAAAATCGGCCCCACCTCAGATGTCGATAAAATTTTCTCCAAAATGTATTCACAATATGTGCTTTTCATAAATAAATACAGTTAGTTAATATGTGCATCTAATTCCTCACAGCGGACCGACAAAGTCAGGTAATGAAAAGCACTGAACGTCATTTTTTTTCAGAATACAGAATGTACGTATCATTGTATTATAATGCATATCTTTAAAAAACAAAAACAAAAAGAAAAACAAAGCATAATAAAACTCAATAAACAAAGCATAAATTTGACTTAATATGCAATGTGGATTGATTTCAGGAATAAACACATGTTCTGAAACTATTATGAAATTAAAGTGACCGAATAGTAATGTCGCAACGTCACCCATTTTCGACGGTTTGTTTCACGTGATAAAATCTCTCATTATTTTGATCGCTTCATTTGTCAGAGGTTATATTATGATGCTGAAATTGCATGAATGATCTCAAGAAATCTGATCTAAAAATGTCATCTTTAAATGTAAGAACTACGTACATGTACCACATCTATTATTTCACGTTCAAATTGTATTTTTTCGTAATTCATTTTTTCGTCACCTTAACAAAGCTTTAATCATTTAAAAAATATATCTCATACAGACCAATTTTGGTTTCATCGTCTGCTATGACATTGATAATGTACATATTGAAATCATATCAATTCAGAAACTTATTAACATTGATTGTCGAAAACTGGCCGAAGTTTTGGTATTAACCTTAAAGAAGTAATAGATAGATTTATTTGAGGAATAGAACTTTGTCATATTTGAAATTTGTTTAAACACCTTTTTAACCGTACTTTATTCTTAACGACAACCAATGTTATGATATATTCCAGTACATTTTTACGGACAACCATCATAAATCTATAAAAAAAAAATGCCAAGGTGCGGGTTGAGAGAACTTGATAACGTAAAATAAAGCATTTGGTTTTGCAGTTTCTAAGAAAAAGATTAAATATTAATATGAAAAGTTATGGATAACAGACGACGGACACTAAATTATATTATTTCTACGATTTTTTTATCGACAGTGTGATATATATTTTTTCATTTTAAAATATGCTATGAAAAAAAACAGCTGAGTTGCAATTGTTAAAAAAAAATATGGTTTTGATCGTCTTCGTAACTAAAATCGTCAAAATGAAATACAACCGAATTGATATCAAATGGCAACATGTTTCAACCTCATTTAAAATATAACTTGAAATACTTTACATCACGTTCACGATATTTTATTACAGCACTATTTCACTCAAGGGTAAACAAATTTCTGTTCTAGTTAAAGGACTTTATCAAACAGAATAATACAGTTTACATGTAATGCAGTTAATACGCATTTAAACCACAGAAGAATATTTCTATTTTCCACACCTTGTGGTGGTGGGTCGCTATTGTGCATGCGAAATATTAATTGCAAACCCCATTGACTGGTTATATGCTGCCTGTCTAGAATATTTTATTTTTTTCTCGATCGACAGTTCAGAAGCTAGAAAACAATATGATGAATATTGTCTGTCAATCATGCAAACAATAACTTATGCACATGACAGAACGCATATACGGATTCTGATTGCCCCTGTGGTATCTTCAAACTCTTCTTAAGGATATGTTGGATTGTGCCCAAAACATATCTACTCCTTTTGGATCAAACTATTTTAATTCATTTTAGAAGTAGCATCGATAGACCATTAAACCTACCTCAGTATCCCGGTAGTAATAACTATTTCAGTATCCCGGAAGAAAATATATAATCAATAATTGGGGGTTTATGAAAAAAAACTATTTTGGATGAAGTGGTGTTTATTTTATTTTTATGTTATATAACTGTTACGTGCCGACATACCATCGTTTTTTACGGCAACTATTGCTTCTCAAACATCAAAACGTCATCTAAGCGCTTGTAATATTTGAACATTTTCCCGTCGTTTTTCAAGAAATTTAACACCTCGTGCACCAAAAAATACTTTAACAGTAGTTGTGTTTTATTTATTTTAATAATCTGGTAAAATATTGTCTGGTGCACGACTACGGAGGTGCTTAATTTCTTCGAAAACCGTCGAAATATCGCGGGCAAAATTCCACGAAATACAGAAAACAAATAACGCTCATGACGTCACAATGACGTCAAATACGTATCGATTTTGTTGGAAACAAGCTTTAACATCAAAAGTATGATGTCGTCTATAAAATAAAACACATCAAATTTTAATCAAGTATTTTCTAAGATAATGATTCATTTAATATAGGGCCATATATGGAACTTATAGTCCCCAGTTCTTTTTATCGCGTTGACGCCGGACTGCATGCACTGAGTTTTTCTTCTGGTTTCAATGTATACAAACTGTATTTAAAATAAATACAATTATTTACAGAAACAAGTTATTTACTGATGAATTTCATTACTTGAAATGAATCATACAATGTACAGAGATTGTGTATATATACATAATGGTATCATATATACAATCAGAAGAGTGAAAATATTGATTTTAAGGGTCTGGCCGAGGTTATAAATAAATTAATATTTAACAATCTCCACAATCCTCCACCAACAAAATATTTTGATACAATCATTAACCCTCTATACTCAAAACAACTGCTCAATTTGGTGTTGGTGGAAGACTGTGGAGGTATATAAAATAGGGCTAAAATGTACATTGAATATGTCGTTTATAGTCCATTGTTAGCATTATCCGTCTAATCATGATGTCATTATGACGTCATAGCGCACCCAATCTCACGGAAAGATATATTTTTTGAAAATTTGTAAATATAACAATTAAATTAGTAAATTGTTTTTATTCTATGTGAAGCATTATTTTTTTATACAATGTGGGGCCAATTTTGCACCTTAACGCCTCTCCCTCTTTATTTACATTATGAAAAGAATGCTTAAACAGTGATGTTAAACAATTCCTCCACTATCAACAAAACAAACAATCATCTTTCAC